>VWYI01011755.1:135042-158683 GCA_013399455.1 Anthoscopus minutus
CAGGAGCAGGAACAGGAGCAGGAGCAGAGCAGGGGCAGGAACAGGAGCAGGAGCAGGAGCAGGAACAGGAGCTGGAGTAGGAACAGGAACAGGAACAGGAGCAGGAGTGGGAGCAGGAACAGGAGCAGGAACAGGAACAGGAGCAGAGCTGGTGGATGATCCCACTCTGCCCAGCCCTGCAATGCTGGGTGTCCCTGCTGCCCATGGGACCATGCAGGACTGAGCACCCCAAGCTGTGATGCCCACAAAGGCAGGACCAGCCTTTAGGATCTGGGTGGTGAGGACTCTGCCCTTTTCCCCAGCCCCTTTGGGGTGCCCCAGGTGCCCAGCATGGCCACACTCACTGGTCACTGCTCTGCATGAGCTCGATCAGGTCGCTGAAAAGCACGTCCCGGTTGCGCTCGCAGAAGCCGCTCACGTCGTAGGACACCTGGGGACAGGAGGGGACCTCAACTGCAGTGGGTGGGGCTGTGGGGTGCACGCTGTGGGGTTTGGGGTGCCCCACCCACCTTGCCAGCATAGTGGTGGATGACAAAGCCTGAGCTCCAGCTGTTGAAGTGCTCGTGGGTGCCCACGGCTGCCTGCAGCTTCTGCAGCAGGGTCTGGTCAGCGCCCTCGCCCGTGGCGTGCATGGTGGCACACACGTCATCCAGGACACTCATGATCCCAGGAGGGTTCTGGGACAGGGAAGCCATGGGTAGGGCAGAGCCCTGGTCACAGCTGCTTCATGCTGAGCCACAGCTTAGAGCTGCTGCCCTCCCACGGGTGCTGGCACTGCCCAAGGCCAGGCTGGACGGGGCTTGGGGCACCCTGGGATAGTGGAAAATGGGTCCCTGGAGCACCCTGGGGTAGTGGAAAATGTCCCTGCCCATGGCAGGGAGTGGGACAAGGTGATCATGAAGGTTCCTGCTAACCCAAACCAGTCTGGAATTCTCTGCTGCTTGGCAGGACCATCTTTGGCCACTTCAACCCACCCAGCCCCTGTCCCTGGGTGCCTCTGCCCCACAAAGAGCCCCCCCAGCAGAGGGGACCCCACTCACCAGCTTGTTCTCTATCAGGTCACACACCACCTTGTTGTTGAAGTACTGGATCTGTGTCCACTTGATCCCCTCCTGCACGTATTCCTCCTGGGGAAGCACAGGGAGAGCTGGGTGGGCGCCGAGCCCCTGGCAAGGGCTGCAGCCCCCCTGCTCCAGCTGTGGTACTGGGGAGCAGGGGAGTGCAGGAGTTGGGGTGCTGGCACAGCCCCCCAGCCCCCTGTACCTGCTCTGCCTTCAGGGTCAGCTCGATGAAGATCTGCTGCAGCTTCTCGTTCACAAAGTTAATGCAGAATTGCTCAAAGCCATTTTTCTGCATGAAGGAGGGAAGAGAAAATGGTGCTGAGTTGTCTCCTGCTCCTCTGGCTGCTCGATCAGCAGTGCTTGGGGGCTACTCCAGGGACCCTTCTTGAGGCAGCTGATCCAGGTGCTGTCCTGGCTGTGGGAGCAGGGCTCTGACAGCACAGCCACACACACCTGGAATATCTCGAAGCCGTAGATGTCCAGCACCCCCACGCTGTACTCCTCGTACGGCTTCTGCATCGCCCGGTTGATGGACTGCGGGGACAGAGGGGACACGGTGGCTGCAGGGCAGTGGCACTGGCTGTGTCCTGGAGCAGGGGGTGACCGTCCCCTCTCAGGCCCACACACCTCCACGAGGAAGTCGAAGAGGCGGGCGTAGAGCCCCTTGGCCAGGGCGTCGCGGGTGTAGGCCGCCTGCTCCACGTTGAGGGTGACGGTGATGGACTCGCAGCGGCCGCCCCACTTGCTGTCCATTTTCCTGCTGGTCACCTTCTCGTTGAGGCGCTCCTGGTCGACCCCCAGCAGGTAGGCAGGGAAGGCCAGGGCTGGGCAGAGCGGGGCTGGTCAGGGCCGTGTCCTCCCCACCTGGCTCCGGCCACGGCTGAAACCCTCGGCCCCGTCCAAGTGTGAAGGACAGCAGTGGGACAATGACAGGGGACATAGCATGGGTCTTTCCCGTCCCAAAATGACACCTGGCATCTGTCCCCTGACAGCAAACCTGAGCCATTTGCTTTGCTGCCTCAGTTTCCCCATGTCTAACAAGGGGAAGTCGCTGGTGCTTCCTCCCTCCTCTGCCAGGGGATTTGTGATACAGCCAGTTTGCCACTCATTCCTGAGAGTCCCCGTGACCACCCCCAGCTGCCCTGGAGCCACTTGGCTACTCACAGTCAGCGTTCTCCACCCGGGCGTAGTTGCCCTCCTCCTGGAAGCTGATGTTGCCCAGGTGCAGGATCCCTGCCACGATCTGCAGCACCAGCTGCTGCTCCTCGCCGCCGATGCCGATCACCTGCATGGCGTTCTGGGGGTGCGCAGCCCCCGTGAGCCCGGCCCCTGAGCTTGTGGGGACTCCCCTCCCTCCCAGGAACTCACCATGGTCTCATGGAAGTCGCTGTGGTCATCTGTGCCCTCCACCTGGTAGGTGTCGGTCTGGTTCAGGTAGAAGTAATAATCCGGGCTCATGATGCCCAAATTCTGCCGCTGCTCTTGGGATGCCCCTTGGATGAGCTGGGAGGGCACAGGGGGCTGTGGTCAGACAGCTCCTGGTCCCCCCCGTGTGCCCTGGGGCTCCAGGCCACCCCCATACCTGATAGTAGATGTGGAAATTCCGCTCGCACTCGTTCTGGCTCACCACGCGCGACTTCTCCAGCAGGAAGTTGGAGATCTTGCCCCCATCGGGTTCTCCGCCCCGGCTGAACTGGATCTCGAAGTATTTTCCCTGCACAGATCCCACTCAGAGCCATGGCCCTGCCTCAGGGGCTTCCTCATTCCCCCCAGCCCCTTCCCACCACACCAGGAGCTTTGCTGGGATGTGCAGCCCCTGGCTGAAGACTTTGTGGTTTATGTGAAGACCTCGTCGCTCCCTCAGCTGCCCAAAACGAGGTTGGAGCCAAGTGCAGTTGGTCTCTTCTCCCAGGTAATGGGAAAGAGGATGAGAGGAGACAGCCTCACATCGCCCCAGGGGAGATTTAGATCGGATATGAGGAAAAATTCCTCCACTGAAAGGGGGTCAGGCACTGGAACAGACTGTGGTGGAGTCACCATCCCTGGAGGAACTGAAAAGCTACGTGGATGTGGCACTTGGGGACACGGCCCAGTGGTGGCCTTGGCAGTGCTGGGGGAATGACTGGACTTGATCTTAAAGGTCAACTTTGCAACCCAGCTGGTTCCATGGTTCCGTGACCCCCTGCCCTGCCCAGGCGCTTACAAAGCGGCTGGAATTGTTGTTCCGGACGGTTTTGGCATTTCCAAAGGCCTCCAGCAGCGGGTTGGACTGCAGGATGATGTCCTTGACGTGCTGGGGACAGAGCTGGGGCTCAGCACAGCTGTGTCCCACTCCAGGCCTGGGGACAGACCTGAGGCTCTGCGTGTCCCCAGGCCTGGAGTGGCTGCTCCGAGTGTCACCATCAGCCAGGGGGGTGAGGGGCTGGGGTGCTGAGGAGGTGGAATATGAGTGGCAGGGGCACCTGCCAGACCTACCTGCACTTTCTCCCCACCCCCAGACACTTTGGAGATGTAGCCCATGATGTATTTTGCTGCCACCGTTTTCCCGGCTCCGCTTTCTCCGCTGTGCAAACGGCAAAGCAGAGGAGATGTGAAATGGCCCCAGCAGAGCCACCCATCCTGGGGGCCCTGGGGTGGGTTCTGGAGCAGGACCAGAGGTTGGCAGTGAGTTTTGGGGACTGTGGCCACCCCCTGTGTGAGCAGAGCGTGGCTCTGTGAGGAGCTGCTCTACGAGATGTTCCATTTGTTGTCACCGGATTTAGAAGTGGAGGAGGGGGACTTGGCAGCCTCAGAGGGAAGTCTCCAGCCTTGCCCCACATCCTGACCATTTCCCCTGCAACACTGCCCCGGGGAGCTGCATTGCACAAGGCTCTGTCCCTGCGTGGGACACCCCTGGTCACAGCCTTGCCTGCTGCTTGTGGCCCCGGGGTCCCTCCAGAGGCCAGGAGCCAACTCCTCAACCCCCTCAGAAACCCCTGCTAGGACAGGGGCTGGTGGGGACAGATGTCCCCAGGGGCAGTGCCAGCCCAGCTGTGGCCGGTGTCCCCAGTACCTGATGATGACACACTGGTTCTCCCCGTCGATCAGCATGTTCCGGTACATGTTGTCAGTCAGGGCGTAGATGTGGGGGGGATTTTCATACTGGGCCTGCCCAGGGGACAGGGACAGGGCTGAGCACAGGGCAGCCCCCAGCTCCCCTCTCCAAATCCCCTTAACTACCCACAGGGGAACCAGCCTCTTCCCACTGACCCTGAACAAGGGACAAGGACAGCAGTGCTGGGCACAGAGCAACCCCCAGCTCCCCAAATCCCCTCGCTCTGCCCGTGTGGGAATCAGCTCTTCCCACAAACACTGTCTCACCAGCAGCGTGGCTGGTGCTCTCTAACTCTCCCCTCCTCCCTGGGGAGCTCGCTGGGGCAGAGCCACTCGGGCTGCATTTTACCATGTTTGGGTTTCTTTAGCCTGCATTTCTGAGCTGAATCCCCCCGGAATGTGGATTTGCTGCTGGGTCTCTTGTTGGGCTCACTGACTCCGGCAGCCAAAGGGCTGTGGAGGATGGGGACGCTCAGGGGTCGGAATTAACCCCGGATTTCCCCCGGGGCAGCCTCACCGCGCCCTGGTACAGCTCGATCTCCCTGTCGGTGAAATAGGGCATCTGCTTGAAGGGGTTCACGGAGATCAGCACCGGCCCGATGTAGGTCTGGGCAGCAGGTCAAGGGCCGTGTGTCCCTTCCCATGTCGCCCCTTCCCACTGCACAGCCCCGGCCCGGAGGCGGGAAGGGGTTTTGGGGGTCCCTGCCACGCCCCGGGAGCTGCGCCAGGAGCGCCACGCGTGTTTCCAGCTTGGCACAGGCAGAGCTGCTCTGCTGCCCTGACCTGGGGCACTCCCAGAGCTTCCTCGGCCCTGGAGTGTCCCCTGCAGTGTGACGGGTGCAGGAGCATCCCCTCAGCTCCTCGGTCTGGCTGAGGATTGGCTCCAAAAGCTTCTCCAGCATCCCTGGAATCCACCCTCTGCTCACGCTCCAACCCGCGGCTTTCCCAGCAGGAGCCCGTCCTGATTTTACAGCCAGGGAAAGCGAGGCACAAAGAGCAGAGGAACGGCGGCTCCTGCCTTTCCCTGCCCACTCTGCTGCCCCTCCTGCAGCATCCCCGAGTCACTCAGTGCTTGGAAAAGCGGGGAATTGCACCTGGAAATGGTGCGGCAGCGGGACGGGGACGAGCCCGCTGCTGGATGAGATGGAGAAGGGCACGTGGGGTTATCCCAAACCTCTGATATCCTATTTGTGTCCCACCAGCCAGTGGGGCAGTGGGAGAGCGGCCAAAGGGCAGGAAGAGGGAGCTTTTCTGGGAAATGCAGAAGTTTGGGATGTTGAGTCATGACTGGACAAAGCATTGTGTGCAGCAGCACAGAAAAAAAAGGAAGAGAGAGGCTGCGTGGGGTGTTTCTCCCCTCAAAAAAACCCAACAAACCAACAAAAAAAAAACCCAAAAAAGCCAACCCCAAAAGCATGTAAAGCCCCAGGGCTGCGGGGGGCGGTGGCTGAGTCACAACCGGGACAGCATCGCCTTGTAAGGACAGGGCCACATCTCCGGGGACACGCAGCGGCGGGGACAGGAGCCTCAGCCCCGCTGCCACCCCCGCCAGCCTCCCCGTGCCCTGCTGTGCCCTCGGGACACCCACCCTGGCGAGCAGGGCACCGAGCTGGCCACGTCCCCGGGCACGTGTGGGGCGAGCAAGGGCTTGGGGACACGTCCCCGTCCTCGCCCAGTGCGGGGTGCCCGGCAGCGCCAGCTCCGCGGGGACAGCGGGAGCAGCTCCGTGTCCCCTGTGCTGGGATGTCCCCTCCCCGACCTGCAGGGATGCTCCCGCTCCATCCAGGGTTTGCCTGGATTTTTGGGGGGTGCAGAGCAGCCAGGACACGCTGTGGGAGTCGCTGGGGGTGGGTGACAGCAGCGGGGGACAATGGCCACTGCTGCCAGGCGTGCCCAGGCAGGTCCCGGGCGTGCAGGAACGGGGCGAGGTGAGGGTGAGGGGCTTTGCTCGGGGCTTTGTGGCTACAAAGGAAGGACCAAAGCGGGTCCTGCAGCATGGCAGGGCAGGGGCTTTGGTTGCTGCGTCTCTGCCGAGCGCAGCTCAGCTCGGGAACGGCGACATTCCCGCAGCTGCTCCCAATCCTGTCCCCGCAGGACACGCTGCAAGCACTGAGGCAGCTCCACGCCCTGACCGAGCCTCGAGGCACATCCCTGCTGCTCCCCGTGCCTGCCCCCACGGCCTGGGGAAGGATACAAAGATGAAATCATCCATGAAACGCTTCTTGAGGTTCTCCACGATGGCCTCCTCCGAGATCTTGGACAGCAGCACCATGTCGTCCACGCCGCTCTGCTTGACATTGTGGCTCTGCCAGTGGAAGCGCTCCTTGCTGCCCTGTGGGGACAGGGACACAGCGGCTGTGCCGGGGCCACCTCCTGCCACCAGGGCTGGCTCTGACCCCTCCAGCTGCCGGCAGCTGGGACTGGTCCCCGGCTCAGCTGTCGCTCCAAACCAGGCGCCTCGCGGTGCAAAGGGAACGGCTTGGCCAAGCTGGGAGCTCGCCGAGCTCAAAATGCAGCGCTCTGGGCTTTGTCCCACGCCCCTGGATCCCTCCTCACCTCCTGGCAGCCGCAGAGCAGCAGACGGGACCTGCCCCGGCCCCCCTGCCCCTCGCCCAGGCTAATGAAGCGCTAACGAAGCAGTTGAGGCACGGACTCATTATGAGCCAGGGCGGCGCAGGGGGAGGGTGGTGCTGGCATCCTCTGCACCCTCGCATCCTCCCCGCACCAGCGTGCCCCTGCTCCCCTTCCTCCTGCCCAGGGAGGTGCCAGCAGCCTCTGCCCAGCTGTCCCCAGCTCTGTGCCCCGGGGGCTGTGGGGCAGCAGCAGAGCTGGGCTGCGATTTCAGCCCTTGTGGGGTAATCACAGCCCTGGGCTGGGAGGGGGCGATTCCATCGTGCAAAAAGCACCCAAAGGCCTCCCCTTGGCCTCGATGTCCCCACAAACAAGCTGGGCAGAGCTGTGGTGCCCGTGTGGCCCTGGCACAGTGCCCAGGAGGGGATGCCCCATCTGGATGGGTCTGCAGCCCCTCTTTCCCCATCCCCGCGGTTCCTCTTTCACCCCCAGGCTCCTGTCACCGATTTCACTTCTCCCCCATCAGCCCTGGCCTCTTACTCTTTCAATTTCCCTTTTCTTCTTCTCTTCCCCTTTTGCCTGATTTTCCTGCAGGCTCTCATGTTCTCCGGGCTCTCCATCCCGACACCTTTGCAGCTTCCTGGCTGCCTCTGATTTTTTGCTGGGTGCCCCCAGCCCCCCTCAGCCACCCTGGGGTGTCTGTCACAACCCAGCTCCATCACTTGCTGCTCCCCTGCTCACCTCCTTCCTCACTGGGCTCTGCGGCCCCAAACATCCCCTGTGCCCCCTCTCCAAACCCCAAATGCAAGTCAAGCCCATGCAGCTGCTGAAGGGGTTTGTGGGTGCCTTGTCCCACCACCTTTGTTTGGGGTGCACAGAGCTGGCTCAGCTCAGGGCTCAGGGAGTCCAGGGCTGCTCACACAGCCTGAAATCACCCAGGGAGCTTCTCCTCTTCCTCCTGGGCCTTTTTCTTGCCTTTAACTTAATATCCCCATGGAAATCCGCCTGGAAAAACACAGGCAGGCTCAGCCATTCTGTGGTGTCACCCAGGGAGCTGCCAGGGACCCCAGGAGCTGCCCAGCTTCACCCCAACCTGCTCCAAACCCTGGGTCTCAGGAGGAGAAGGGTG
This sequence comes from Anthoscopus minutus, assembly GCA_013399455.1. Taxonomy (NCBI): domain Eukaryota; kingdom Metazoa; phylum Chordata; class Aves; order Passeriformes; family Paridae; genus Anthoscopus; species Anthoscopus minutus. The sequence continues at coordinate 142,897 of VWYI01011755.1, forward strand.
GGTAGCCAAACACCTCTGTGCCCATCACCCCAAACCTGCTGTCATGGGAACCCCGGGCTGCTGATCGAGGCCAAATTAAGGCAAAAGGAGCATTTCCTGCACCGAGAGCTCAGAGATTTTGAGCTGACACCCAGAGCTTCTCCTTCAGCTACAAAACTGCTCAGAGCCCTCAGTGGTGAGCGTGCCTTCACCTCCTCTTCCTCTGGGCCAGCTCAGGGGCTTTCCTGGCTCTGCTGGGGCTCCTGGAGCAGCCCAGCTGTGAGGAAAAGAGCAGCTCACAGGTGAAACTTTGTCCTGGAGATCTGCAGAGCTCTGGGTGTTCCTGCCTGGCTTCCCTGAGCGTGCCACTGGGGGTTTGCAGGGCCAGGGCACACTAAAAATCAGGTAAAATCAGAGTAAAATCAGGATGAGGAGAAATTAGGATCCCTTGAAGGCCTGGAATTGCCCCAGCTGGGTGCCCAGAGAGCTCCCATGGGATAGGGCTGCAGGTGACATCCCTGTGGGGAGTGGGAGCACAAGTTATTTGTTTCCAGAGGTTTGGGGCAGCAGCTTCTCCATCCCCTGCCCTGTCCAGTCCCCTCGCCTGCCCCAGGCCAAAGCTGCCCAGGGCCGGGTGCCTGCACCAAGCCAGTCCATCCTCATGCCAAGCAGGGAGAAGCTTTTGTCCCCCGCCTCCACCTTCCAGGTACCCTTTGCAGCCCCTGTGCAGGAGGGACTTTGCTCCAAAGGTGACAGGTGACACCTGAGGAGCCCCTCAGCATCCCCAGCTGTGGGTGTGGGACTGTCCCCACCCCTGTGCTCCGGGCCAGGATGCTCCTGGCACTCAGACAGGATCTCTGGGCAGGGAGGGGAGCAGCCCTGTGGCAGCACTTACAAAACATCGTGTTTGCTTCAAAGCTGTGGTCTAAACCACAGAGAAACCCTGCAGCCCCGAGCAAGGAGCGGATGCAGCCCAAGGTGGCACCTTTTGAGTCGAGATAGGCCAAGCCCAGAGGCATCAACACCTTAAAAACCACCGGAAGCCTTGAGAGGAGCAGCAGGTTTGTCCCATCACTGTCACAGCCAGGCACAGGCAGGGCTTGGGGATGGGGCTGGCCCTGGAGCTGGGCCTGGCAGGGCTCAGGGTCACGGCTGCAGAGCCCTTTGGTCCTCCAAGAAGCCACAGAAGAGCTTCAGGTGGCGAGGAGGGGTCAGTGTAAGTTTAAGTGTCTTTGGGGACAGCATCTGAGCAGCCTCTTGATGGTGACAGCCACAGGTGTGGGTGGAAGCACGTTCAGCCTCAGCCTGGCCGCTGTCCCCTTCCTGTCTGGGTGGAAAGAGCTGGGGACAGCATCACCCCGAGGGCCACAGGAAGCAGAGCTGAGAGCTGGGAGGACACAGCTGTGGCAGCCCCATGAGCATCTTCCTAATTCTGAGAGCTTTCATCTTCCTCTTCTGCCTCCAGATCAACTTCCAGAAGTGGCTGCTGCCCTCCCTGCAGCTCCTGTCCCCTGCAAGGTCTCTCACCATGGGGACCCAAGGGTCCCTCCTGGCCTGGGCCATGCCCCACACTCTGCCCCACCAACGCTGAAACCAGCAGCACCTGCGGGGACACAGATTTGTCCCGTGGGTACCACAGCAGTGACAGCAAGATCCAAACCTCCCTGTGTCAGCACAGACCCATCCCCTGCTGGTCCCCACCCTGTCCTGGGGGTCACCAGCCCCCCAAACCCACCCCAAGCCGTGTCCCCAAGCTGGGGAGCACTGTCCCCTCTCCAGCAGGGACATGGGCAGGCTCCTGGCACCTCCCAGAGCAGCGAGGGACTGAGCTGGGGACGGGACAGGGCTGAGTGGGCAGGGGCAGGAGGTGACACCGGGGGCCCGAGGGGAGCAGGGTGGTGTCCCCAGGAGGGCCCTGCTGGCACTCACCATGGTGTCCCTGAGTCCTTGGGTGCTCCTGTCACCGGGGGCCCGGGGCCATCCTGGAGCACCGGGGTTTTGCCTTTCTGCTGTAACAACGATTGTGACGAATTTTCTTTCCCTCCCACCACTTCCTCATTTTGCACCCTTTGTGGGGGTGGGGAGGACAACGGTGGCTTTGTTGCCCGGGGACTTTGGGGTGGCCCTGCCACGGTGTCCCCACCTGTGCTGCTGCTGGGGCAGGGAGCAGGACAGAGCCTGCCAAGGATGCTCAGAGCTTCGCTGACCTTTCCCTCACCCTGAGGGACAGTGGGATGTCACCTGTGCAGCCGTGGTCAGTCAGTGCTTGCAGCTGGTGTTAGGAGTAAGATGCTTTTGGTTGCTGATCTATTTTTTTTTATCCCCCCCTCAAGTCTATTAAATAAAAAGGGGCCCCATTTGAGGTGCAGAGAAAAGTGGGGCTGCTGCAGGAGGCTGAGGTCTGAGAGAGTTCTTGGCCACGCTGTCCCCACTGTCCCCTGCAGAGTTACAGACTGGTTTGGGTTACAGGGACCTTAAATCCCATCCAGTGCCACCCCTGCCATGGCAGGGACACCTCCCACTGTCCCAGGCTGCTCCCAGCCCTGTCCAGCCTGGCCTTGGGCACTGCCAGGGATCCAGGGGCAGCCACAGCTGCTCTGGGCACCTGTGCCAGGGCCTGCCCACCCTGCCAGGGAACAATTCCTGCCCAAGATCCCATCCAGCCCTGCCCTCTGCCACTGGCAGCCATTCCCTGGCTCCTGTCCCTCCATGCCTTGTCCCCAGTCCCTCTCCAGCTCTCCTGGAGCCCCTTTAGGCCCTGCCAGGGGCTCTGAGCTCTCCCTGGAGCCTTCTCCTCTCCAGGTGAGCAGCCCCAGCTCTCCCAGGCTGGCTCCAGAGCAGAGGGGCTCCAGCCCTTGGAGCAGCTCTGGGGCTCCTCTGCACTGGCTCCAGCAGCTCCAGGTGCTCCTGATGTTGTTCCCCAGGGCTGGGGCAGCTCTGCAGGTGGGGTCTCACCTGAATGGGGCAAAATCCTCCCTCCCCTGCTGGCCCAGCCCAGCATCTCCAACATGGGGATCCATCTCTGTGTGCCACAGGGGAAATTGCTCCTCCGTGTCCTAAGGCAGCTCTGGGTGAATCCCCACCTGTCCAACCTGCTCTGCTCTCCAGGGAAAATCTCCCCTGCTTCCCAACCCCTCCTTTGGGGTGGGCTGTGGTGCTGTGGGTGCCCAAACCCAACCCTGGGCTCGAGGAACACAAGTGGGAGCAGAAGCTGTGCCCGGGATCGTAGCTACTCCTTTATTATAATTCATGCCGTTACGTCGCTCCTCCTCAGAGTTAGTATGTTAAACATTGGTCAGTAGATATATATTGATATAAAAATGGTGAAAACACCCCCTCCCCTCACCCAAAAATGTCAGAATGGAGCATGGCACCAGGAAGGAAGAGAAACGAGGTTTGCTGAGCACCAGAGAAGCTGCAATCGGCTGAGGAGCAGGCGGACACAAAAATGCAGCTGGGAGAGGAACAGATGGGGGCTTTGCTCTGGGGGAAGGGGCTGTCCCCTCCCTGCACCTTAGGGATGGCCCTAAGGGAACAAAACACGGCTTTGGACAAGGGTTTCCCATCGCTGTGATGTGGAAAGGCCTGAAAATAATCATAACAATAACAATTACAACGCTAACAAAAGGAACATGCTTTGGAACGTTGAAGTCAGGTCTCCTCCACCGGCTGCCTGTGGAGAAACTGGCCCAGGTTTGGCCACGAGGTGACCTGGAGGAATTTCCAGCCTGCTCTTTTCCCATCTCTGGAGGCCTCCCGTGGGCAGAGGAGTGGTGGCACTGGGACTGGCACCTCGAGGCCACAGCCCCACGTGGCCAGGCTGCCTTTGGGGGCAAAGCACCTTTGGAGGCAAAGCACCTTTGGAAGTCAAGCACCTTTGGAAGTGAGGCCGCTGCAGAGGCTGAGGTGACCTCTGGGCAGGGCTGTGCCAGGCCCTGGGGACACTGTGACAGGACCCTTCGTGTCCTGATTCTCCTCTGCTTTGCTCCCTGAGCCTGGCACGGCCCCAGTGCCCATGAAGTGACTGCAGCCCCGAGCATGCCTCTGCCCCACCTCAGCTCCCACTTCAAGGGATAAAAACTGGTCCTAAAAGTGATGAGGGCCTTAAGGACAAATAGGGGAACACCCTAATCCAGGGAGGTTTGAAGAACCCCCCCTCTCTCCCAGTTAAACTGGTGTCACCCTCTGCTGTGGGGTGACCTGTTCCCTGTCCCCAGCTGCCAGTCCCAGGTGACAGGGTGCAAACCAAGGAGACAAAATCTCTGCTCCAGCCCCACTCCCCACAGCGGCTCCTCTCCATCCATCGCCCAGGAGCCACCGGCCACGCTGGCCACCCGAGGCACCTGAACCCTCGTCCCTGTCTCCCCTGGGATCCCGAGGGAAGGGCAGCAGCCCCGGGAGTGCTCAAGCCCCTCGATGATGCCCTGGGGACACGGAGCAGGATGAGGCAGGAGCGGGGGCGAGCGGTGCCGCTTCCCTCAGTGGCTGCGGGACCTGGCTCCGCTACTAATAAATAACAACATCAGAATTTCAAGTAAAGTCCCTGCTCTGCCCAGCTCCCCCCTCTCCCAGTAGTTCTCATCCAACTGGGGCTGCAGTGGTTTAACTGGGAACCTGCCATTGTGAAGCTCAGGGGCCAAGGGGGTCTGTGGGGACGGGTTTGGGTGACGCTGGCTCCCGCTGGAAGCGCGACCGGAGTCTGTGGGAGCCAGGGGAGACTCCCAGGGCGGACAGGGAGGGCTGGGCTCGGCAGCCCTCGGGCGTAGCTTTGGCCTTCCAGTCCTGCCACGGGGGTCCCGCTGTGTCCCGCTGTGTCCTAGTGCCCCTGGCAGGTTTTACAGCACATCTGTCGGAAGTAGGTCCGGCTGCAGAACTTGAACTTGAGGACGAGCGGGCAGTAGGCCACCTTGTTCACATCCTTGCACTCTGCAGGGGACACAGGGGGGGAGCAGGGTCACAGCCAGGCTGAGGAGATCCTGGGGCGTTTTGCCAGGAAGCTGAAAGATGCAGCTGCGGTGAAGCTGCTGAGGATCTCACTGATGAAAACCTCTTTTTGCCGAGGTGCAGCTCCTGCATTTCTCAAGGTGCAGCTCCTGCATTTCTCAGGGTCAAGGCACACCAGGTTGGTCTGGGAGCAGAGGGGACCAGAGCCACAGAATGGCCACATTTTCAACAGAGGGATTTGGGTTGGAAGGGAACCTTAAAGCTCACCCAGTGCCACGCCCTGCCATGGGCAGGGACACCTTCCACTATCCCAGGCTGCTCCAAGCCCCATCCAGCCTGGCCTTGGGCACTTCCAGGGATGGGATCTCCCCACCCACCTGGCTCCAATGTCCCTGTCCCCAGTGGGACACATGTCCCCTCTCCAGAGACCCCTCACCTTCAGGGTTGTCCGTGGGCCCTGACTCGCACTTGGTCTCGCACTGCTGCATCCCGGGGGGCTGCAGGGCCTCCAGGCACTCCATGGACGGCTGCCCAGTGTGAGCCAGGCACTGGACGGATCTCCTCTGCTGGCCAAGGCCACACTGGGCAGAGCACTGTGGGCACAGCACAAAGGGAGCTGCCGTGGCCACCACGGCTCCAGGAAGGTGCCAGGAGTGGGCACAGGTGGGGGTTCGGGGGTGCAAAGGGTGTTGGAGGTGGTTGTCCCTTCCCTCCCCAGCCAGGACTCCCTGGCATGACCGAGTGCTGTGGCCCCGCACCCCAAAAAAACTTGGTTTAGTTCTCCAGGGCTCATGAAAGATCGCTCATCCAGCCCTAAATCCCTGGCCTTTCCCAGGCCTCCTACACCCCGATGTCGCCCTGCAGCTCGAGGGTGTTGGAGGGCAGGGAGGACTGTCAGGGTCACCCCACTGGGCTCTAGGGGGGATCAGCAGTGGCCCTGCTTGGCAGTAGGGCCAGTCCCCCTCTCCAGCCACTGCCCTGCTGACCTCCAGCCACCCACAGGGACCCTTCAATGACTTCTCTGGGGTCCTGCTAAGCCTGAGACACCCCCAGGCTCAGCTCTGCCCTTGGGCCACCATCACAAACAAACCAAAAAGGGGAAAAAGAACACTGCCACGGGGTCCTGCTGTCCCCTGGAGGGTTGTGGTGGCCACACAGGGCTCTGCTGGCCGGTAAGAGCCTCCTGCAGGGCAGGGTTTGAAGGGCTGGGGAGACTTCTCCTGCAGTGTCCCCGTGGGGAGGGCTGTCCCTACCTCTCCCCACTCGCCGGTGACCCAGCGGGGCGGAGGGCAGCGCCGCAGGTTGCACCTCATGCTGGTGGGGGGCTTGGTGGCCTCGTGGCACTGGGAGGTGGCCAGGGTCACGCTGTGGTCGCCGCTCTTGCACAGGACGATGCGGTGGCGGAAGCCGGGCCCGCAGCTCGGGGTGCACTGCAGGGACAGGGACAGGGTCAGGGCAGCTGGCAAGGAGGGGACAGAGGCAGCTCTGGCTCCCCCCGTGCTGCTCCCACCTTTCCTGGCTCCTGAGCTACAACATTCCCACACGGTGCTGCCCATGGTCGTAGCCAGTGACTGGCACTGTCCTCCTACAGAGCATCACCCTCGGAGAGGTGAGGGATGATGTCAGTCACAGAATCCCAGAATATCCTGAGCTGGATCCCTCAGGGATCATCATTCCAGCCCCTGTTCCTGCCCAGAGCCCCCAGCAATCCCACCCTGAGCATCGCTGGCAGCGCTGTCCAAACGCTCCTGGAGCTCTGGCAGCCTCGGGGCCGGGACCATTCCCTGGGGAGCCTGGGCAGTGCCAGCAGCCTCGGGGGGAAGAACCTTTCCCTGAGCTCCATCCCAAGCCCTGGCACAGCCCCAGCCCTTCCTGGCCTCCTGTCCCTGTCCCAGAGCAGAGCTCAGCCCCTGCCCCTCCGCCTCCCCTCGGGAGGAGCTGCAGCCCCCGAGGAGCCTCCCCTCAGTCTCCTCTGCTGCAGCTGAACGAGCCAAGTGCCCTCAGCTGCTCCTCAGACCCTTCCCCAGCTCCATGTCCCTCCTCTGGACACTCTCCAACAGCTTTGGGTCCTCCTGATCCTGTGGTGCCCAAAGTGCCCCCCGCACTGGAGGCGAGGGTGCCCCAGAGCAGAGCAGAGTGGGACAATCCCCTCCTTCAGCCAGCTTTGACCATCCTGGCTCCTCACCTCATCCTGCCCTCCTCAGACCCTTCCCCATCTCTGTGTCCCTCCTTTGGCACTCACCTCTGACCAGTCCAGGGCCACCCACTCTGGAGGACAGGTTTGGTTGTTGCAGGGCTCCAGCATCTTTGGCCGTGGCTGGGTGCAGGAGGCATCATCCAGGGTTTTCTCCTCGCTGGCCGAGATCTTCCTCTTGCAGAAGACGCTGCGGGTCCGGACGCCCTCGTTGCAGCTCCGGCTGCACTCGGACCAGTTCCCAATGGCCCAGCTGGGGATGGGTCAACAGCAGAGCTCGAAGGGGCACGCTGGGCTGGGCTTGTCCCCACACTCCCCACACCATATTCCTGGTCCTACTCCAGCCACAGCCTCCCAGGCAGCTCTGGCTGAACCACAGAGCTCCTGCACATTTCCCATCAGGAGAGGAGCCAGCGAGGGGCTGGGACAATTCCTGAGGGACTCACTGAATATCTGGGACACAGAGGAGAAACCCCCAGCCCATTCCCCAGCAGAGCTGCTCCAGCCAGGCAGTGTCACCGCTGGGGAATGGCAGCCAGGGGGGAATTCCAGTCTCTTCCACCCTGGATTTCTCCCTGCCCCAGGTACTCACGCCGGGGGACAGGGCTCGGTGTTGCAGCTCCTCTGGCGCTCGGGCACTTTGGTGTCAGCGCTGCAGAAATGGTTGGGGACGGTTGAGCCATCAGAGAGTTTCCTGCACACCACAGACTGGATCTGGCTGCCTGCCCAGGGAAAAGAGGGAAGGGGGAAAGGGAAGAGGAGGCTGAGGCTGGAGCAGAGCCAGGCTGAGGATGCCAGCCCCACAGCTCTGCTCCTGCAGGGTGATGTGACACAGCAGCCACTTGTCCCTGCACATCGAGCCTGAGCTTATTCCTCCATTCCTAACCAAGGGCTTCTCTGACATCTCCAGAAAAAATGGATGGTGTGCAATAATGGTGTCAATATCTGGATGTGGCACTCAGGGTGCTAAGGAGAGGATTGGGCTCAGGTTGGACTCAGTGGCCCTGGAGGGTTTTCCAGCCTCGATGATTCTAGAGCTCAGTAGCCAGGGCAGGACATGCCAGAGGATGGAGGCTCACAGCATTCCAGGGATGCTCAAATGAACCTCTTCCAACCCTGGCCTTTCTGGGCAGCGCTTGGGGGATAACAGGAACAAGGAAGGACAACACTGCATCAAGGTCTGGCACACCAGACCAGGTCAGGGCCCTGAGCTATAAACAGGGAACATTACTGGGGCATTCTCTTCAGAATATCAGCTCAGCCCCTCCCAGCCAGGCTCTCCAAAGTCCTGAGAGAGGGCCCAAACCTGTGTGCCAATCCCCATGGGAACCAGCCCAGGGATTCAGTGCAGCACCAGGTGTGTTTCAGTTCACACACTGACACAAACACTGCTGTGATCAGCCCACCTTCCATCCCTGGAAGCGTCCAAGGCCAGGCTGGATGGGGCTGGGGGTACCCTGGGACAGTGGAGGTGTCCCTGGTCATGCCAGGGGTGGCACTGGATGAGCTTTAAGGTCCTTCCCAAAGGAAGGGCGGATGTGATTCCATGCATTGCTCGAGTAAATGGGTTTAAAAAGGGGTGGAGAAGGACAGGAGCCAGGGAATGGCTGCCAGTGGCAGAGGGCAGGGCTGGATGGGATCTTGGGCAGGAATTGTTCCCTGGCAGGGTGGGCAGGCCCTGGCACAGGTGCCCAGAGCAGCTGTGGCTGCCCCTGGATCCCTGGCAGTGCCCAAGGCCAGGCTGGACAGGGCTGGGAGCAGCCTGGGACAGTGGGAGGTGTCCCTGCCATGGCAGGGGTGGAAAAACTTGATCTTTAAGGCTTTTCCACCCATACCTGTGGCCCAGGTAAAGAAGGCACCCAGGTTCCTTGCTGTGGCACAGCCTGGCACAACTCTCACGTGGCTGAGTGCGGGGTGGGGCCGTGTAGAGACCCCAGAGCTCCTCAGAGCCAACAAACACAGCACGGGGGGGGTCCCACGTGTCCCCCCCAAAGCAGCCCAGAGCTCACCCCCTGCACACAGCACGGAGCACTTGGTCCATGGGGTGTAGTGCCAGGAGTACTGGCTGGAGCCATCCCTGCCCACCGGGGCGTTGAACTTGTAGCGGATCCCCTGCAGCTCCGTCCGCACCAGCACCTGCGGGAAACACACCCCCGGGACATCAGTGCCACCACCCAGGTGCCGTCCCACAGCCTCTCCAACATCCAGGGCAGCTGCAATCTTCCCTTGTCCCCTTTCCAGCCCCTCCCAGTACTGGCAGGGCAGCCACCAGTGGTGAAAGTGGCGCTCAATCAGAGGAGGAGCTCCCGGGCATTTAAGGGTGGAGTCATCCCAAAAACCTGACAGATTAGGGAGGGAGACCTGGGAATTAGGGACGGAGATCTGGGAGTGCCCAGTGGATAAAGCACTGGCCTCCCAAGGCAGGGACTGCGGGCTCCTGTCCCACCTGGGGTGACTCAGTCAAAGACTCTGTCTTGGATCCTTTGGTGCCAAGGCGGTGCCAGCTCACAGGTTGGACTCGATGGTCTCAAAGAGCTTTTCCAACAGAATTAATTCTGTGACTGATTGTGTGAATTTAGCCCAATTTACTTCTGGTCTCTGCACCCCTTTACTCCCAACAGCCACAGCAGGGGCTGATCAGCTCCAATCCCCACCTCCCCACGGCAAGGTCCTTTTAGCCCAACTAGGACCACACCAGGAGGGGTGTGAAGCTACCAACCATGACAAAGAGGGTGACATTGGTGGGTCCCAAAGCTTCCAGCGACTCGGGCTCCTCAGGGGACCTCCTGTAGTGGAAGGTGGTGCCGGCGATGTCGAAGCGCCGGGGGGGATCGATGGAGAGCTTCCCGTTGATGAAATATTCCCCACTCTCCCCTCGCAGCGCTGCCAGGACGGGGCAGGGATCAGCACAGACGCTTGGAAGCACCTGGGCCAACTTCAGCCAGGTGCTTCTCACCTGCCGGGCTCAGAGCATTGCCAGGACAGAGGGCAAATGGCATCAGCCTTGTCCCGCAGGGAGGGCACAGCGGGGCTGGCTCAGGGACGCAGAGTCACCAGCAGGGTGGGACCAATGTCCCCGCGGTGCGGCTCAGCCTGCCAGCACCTCCCTGTGAGTGCAGGGAGCTCGGCTGGGCTGCGGCCAGCTGTGGCCAAGAAGCCAGGCTCAAACCCAGCCGTGCGAGCTGGCTCGGGGCTGCCGGGGCTGCTGGAGGCGGCCGGGACGCGGAGCCGGGCTGTGCTTGCCCGGGAGAGTCGCTAGATGGGGGTCGGAGCGCTCGCTCCTTGCCCGCAGCATCCCCACGCTGTCCCTCCGCCCCGGCCCCGCCACCCGGCCCCGCCAGCGGCCCCATCGCGCTCGGGCTCAGCGCTGGAGGATGCTCCCGTCTGGGATGCCAGGGGAGATCCCAAAGCGGCAGAGCCTGGGGGCAGCGGGCTCCGCGGAGCGCAGAATTCCAGACACGAGGAGACCCCGCACACCGGGCACGGAGGGGTGGAGGCAGCTCCGATCCCAGCAAAGGGAGCTGGACGGGAGGGAGGCTGCCGGGAGAATCCTGCTGGCTCCTGCAGGCACCCGGCAGTGAGCCAGGGAGAGCACCCTGCCCTGCACTGCTCGGAGGACAGGGAGGAAAAAGGGGAAAGAAAATCCTCGTTGTGAAAATGGGCCTGAGCAAGGCTGGGAAACCAAGCCTGAGGAAAATGTGAGTGTTTTGAATCCCCAGGATGGCAGAGGCAAAATGCCAGGAAGGCTCAGGCAGTGCCAGGAGCTGCGGGATGTGGGGTTTGCTCAGGGCTGTGATGCTAACACGGGGCAGAAGCACAGACAGTGGGGGACACAGCCCACCCTGGGACACTGCCCTGCTGCCTTCCCCTGCCCCCAAACCCCAGCCTGGCACCCCCCACCCAATTCCCAGCTGCAGTGGGAAGTTCTCCTCGCCAGGCCTTTCCCAGACCCTGTTAATCCCAGGGAGATGGCCGGGCCTGGCTGGGATTTCAGCACCCTCAGCCCTGGCTCACCCAGGTAGTTGATGGAAAGGTTCAGCTCCCGGATGTCGATGTGGACGGAACCCTTGGGGATCTGGATCACCTCCTCGTACCCTGTGGGACAACCAGGGGAGGTTCAGCCTCCAGCCTCAGAGCCAGAGCTGCCCTGGGCTGGATGGGAGCGTGAGCCAACCCCTTATCCATGGGGAAATGATGGAAAAAGCATTTTGGGCACCAAAATGGAGTGGGTTTGCACTGTGGGACTGGCTGTACCATTGAGAGGAATGAGGGATTTGTCTTTACAAACAAGCCGTGGCTCTGCTGGTAGATAAAACCAGCACTGAGAGATAAAAGAGACAATGGGAGGGATCCCTCTGATTGATGAATGGACAAAGATATTTGCATTTACAGACAAAGTGTGGGTTTGCTGATAAGTGAAATTGGGTATTGAAAGATGAAAGAAACAATGGGGGGAAAAGCACAGATTCCATAAGAATTAATAATGAAAAGGGAGGGTTGTAGATTAGAGGGGAATCTCAGGTGTCAGCGTTCTGGGCAGTCTGTGCCTCTCAAGGAACTCAGGCAGAGGGGAAAGAGAGAGAGGGAAATGCAGCCGGGAAATTGGGAACAAAATTGGGAGCTCCAAAAGTTGGAGAGACCCCAGGGGATGCCCCATGGCCTCTCCCTTTATTCCAATAAAGTAAAAGGACTCCTCTGTCTCCTTTTTGGACATGAGCCTCTGGTATTTGTGGATTAATTTTCCTGACACCAGGAATCTGCTGTGGAGTTGGGATCAACCCTGGCTCAAGGGCAGCATGAGCTGGGGAGCAGGGGATGAGCTGGGAGCTCTGGGTCAGGTTTGGGAGCCAGTGGAGGCTGGGGCAGGAGTGATTTGCTCCCTCCTAGCCTGCTCCTACCCCTTGGGATGTTGCTCTGGGATAGGTCCCTGCCTGTGCCCAGGGCCAGGTGAGGTGGAGGAGGGACTTGAGGGTGACCAGGCCGTTTGTTCCCTACCTCCCTCGGGCAGGGAGTGGTTGAAGACGCCCTCGATGGTCTCGCAGGAGCTGCCGTCTCCTGCGCACACCCGGCACTTGTCCTCCTTGGAGTCGGAGCCCAGCACCCGGTCACAGCCCACGTGCTGCGGGAAGGAGCAGCAGGAATGAGCCGGCCTGGAGGGGCCCTTCCCTGCCCTGCAGCATCCCAGCTCCCCTGACTGCCCTGGACGCCTCAGCAGCGTCACCTGTGCCAGCCCTCTCCCGGGAGTGAGGCTGCAGGCAGGAGTGCTGGGATAAAGCAGAGGCTGGGGTGCCTGTGCAGAGCCCCAGGGAAGCCCTGTCCCTGCAGCTCCTGTGTCCTTGTGGCCTCTGTCCCTGTCCCCGTGCCCAGGCTCTGTCCCTGTCCCCAGGCTCTATCCCCTGTCCCCTGTGCCCAGGCTCTGTCCCTGTGCCCAGGCTCTCTCCCCAGGTTCTGTTGCTGTCCCCAGGCTCTGTCCCCAGGCTCTGTCGCTGTCCCCGTGCCCAGGCTCTGTCATCCCCTGTCCCCTGTGCCCAGGCTCTGTCACTGTCTCCAGGCTCTGTCCCCATGCCCAGGCTCTGTCCCTGTCCCCAGGCTTTGTCCCCAGGCTCTGTCCCTGTCCCCTGGCTCTGTCGCTGTCCCCAGGCTCTGTCCCCTGTCCCCAGGCTGTCTCCCCAGGCTCTGTCCCTGTCCCCTGGCTCTGTCGCTGTCCCCAGGCTCTGTCGCTGTCCCCAGGCTCTGTCCCTGTCCCCGTGCCCGGGCTGTCCCACCTTGCACTCCCCGTTGACGCAGATGTCGTTCGAGTCCTGCCTGCAGAGGGTCCCGTCCACCACGGCTGCCGCCCGCTCCGTGTAGAAGTTGAAGCCCTCGGCCAGGCAGTTGAGGGAACAGGCCTTGACACCCCCTGGGGAAGGAGCACAGCTTCAAACTGGGGCTGCCAAGCAGGGAAAAGACGTGGAAAGCCAAGAGGATGCCCCTGGAGGAGGGACGGACCCCTGTGGGGACACCGAGCCTCCTGCACAGCCTGGGAAGGTGGGTTGGATGTGACAGGGAAGGAAATAAAAGATTTGTTCTTCTTATCTGGGTCACTCCTGGCACTTTATAGCTTGTAAAACCCTTCTGCCCTCTTTACCAACAGGGAAACTGAGGCAGCAGCTCCTGAGTTGCCTTCCCAAGGTTTTTGCAGCTGCCAGAGCAGAATGAACAAGTCACTGGGCCAGAGGAACTGTTCCTTTCTGCTACCAAATCCTTCCCAGCAAAGGTGACGACAGCAATGTGAGGATGAAGGAGAAAGATCTCCAAGTTACAACTGAAATTTCTGTATTTCCTCCATTTTCTAACAACCTTTTCCAAAGCAGCACCCCAGGAACAGTGCCTGGATATCTGGATAAAGTGCCTGGGAGCAGGATGTGGGTCCAGCAGAGCATTCCCTGGCTCCTGCCACTGGATTTTTATCAAATCCTGGTATGGCTTGTGGTGTTCACTGAGCATCCCAGGAGACCCAGCAGGAGCCTGGCAGAGCTGCCTGAGCTGTTCCCTCCTGGAGGCACCACCCACACTACCGATCCCTGGGCCAGAGCTGGGAAGCACCTTGGATGAGAGGAATGGGAATGTGCAAAACTGGAAACTCAATCCAGAACATCAAAGGGGCAGAGGGAGGGGAGGGGGGCCCAGCTGTGCCTGGGAGCACCCGAGTGCAGCTGGGGGGGATGAGAGAGCACAGCTGGGAGAGGCTGGAACAGGAGGAGGCACGAGAGGGGAATTCAGCAGCTTGGAGGCATCTTCTGGAGCAGGATGCCTGGGCAAGCCCCTGGAGAGGCTCTGGGAAGCAGCTGCTGAGCAGGGGGAGCTCAGCAGCCACCACTGAGAGCTGGGGCTGCCCTTGGGGTCCAGGCTGGGAGCTGGGGCTCAGGTTCCAAGGTCACACTGCTCCATGTGGGATGATGCCTTGGGATTTCAGCTTTTATATCTTTCATATATTTGTAATCCTGTATTTCTTTAGTGCACGGCTCTAAACCCCACACACAGTGTCAGCCACTGCCTTCCCATTTAGACACAGCAATTCCTCTGCAGGCCTGGGCATCCAGGGCAGCTCACTGCCTCAGCCCTGAGAGATGTGGGCAAAAGTGAGTGGGGGGGAACAAACTTGGGGTAAATGACGTCATTACCTGAAGCTGTAATTGCAGATTAACCCCCAAAATGCAAATGGACCAAACTTATAAAGGTGTGAGACCCCATGACCCATCATCCATTTTTGGGTATAGCGCCTGGGGGGTTTCCTCTGCCCTAAATGTACCTGAAGGCCCCAGAAAATAAAACCACTTTTTATTCTCTTAACTGTGCCTGGCTTCTGTTTTTAGGGAGCCTCATAAGGCATCAGGGGTGAATCCCTGCTGGCTCTCCTCACTGCTCACTTGGGAAAGGCTTCACATGGGGACTCCTGCCCTTAAAATCCCATGGAAGGACAGGGAGAGGGAGAGTGAAGGAGGCAGAGAGGGGTGACCCTGCATTGGTACCCCTGTCCTGACTGCCACTGCTCCACCTGAGCTCTGGAACAGTCCCCACAGCCTCCCTGGGGACAATTTCCAGGCAGGATTTGCCCTTGGCAGCCAGGACAGCATCCCACCCTGCAGAAGAAAGGGGACTGGAGTCACTGCCCAGCAGCTGCTGGGAACTGGAGCGTCCTTGGCACTCAGGGTGCCCTGGGCATCACCTTGTCCTTGTTCAGGTGGCTCCAGTGACAGCTGTGTCCCCAGGATAGCAGCACTGAGCACAGCAGGGCTAAGTCTGGACCACAGAAAGATCCTCTGAGACAGCACAATGTGCCTTGGAATTCCTGGAGATGGGAAGAGAGCGACTTCCAGGGAAGGAGTGGGACGTCTGAGCTGGCCCAGGGAGTGTTGCTAAATACAATTTTGGAATCCCAGAACATCCTGAGTTTGGAGAGACCCTCAGGGATCATCACTGCAGCCCCTGTCCCTGCCCAGAGCCCCAGCAATCCCACCCTGAGCATCCCTGGCAGCGCTGTCCAAACGCTCCTGGAGCTCTGGCAGCCTCGGGGCCGGGACCATTCCCTGGGGAGCCTGGGCAGTGCCAGCAGCCTCGGGGGGAAGAACCTTTCCCTGAGCTCCATCCCAAGCCCTGGCACAGCCCCAGCCCTTCCTGGCCTCCTGTCCCTGTCCCAGAGGGGTGAAAGCCCAGCCAGGCACCATCCTACAGATCCTGACCCCCTCCCTTCACCTGGGGTCTGCCGCGATTCCTCCTTTGCATGTTTAACAGAACTATTCAAATAGAATATTTTCACCTGGCTGCTGCCTCTGAGGATGTTTTGTTCCTCCTGCCTGCTCTCTCCCATGGAGGAATTAAGCCTTATTACAATTTCTGACGAGCAATCTCCTGTTTTCTGCAGGCTCCTGCTCCTCCCATCCCTCTCCCCAAACTCCCGCATCGGCCAAGAGCGAAATGAAGAGCGCAGCGAACAAAGCAAAGAAAACAAACAATTAAAGCCGCATTCCGCGAGGCATCTGCAGACTGCTGAGCTCAGCGCTGCTCTCCGGGGCTCTGCGTCCCCATCCCGGGCTCTGGGATCGCTGGGAATCAGCCCTGCACACAGCCCAACCTCAGCACCCAGGATCCTTCCCTTCCCTTCCCTTCCCTTCCCTTCCCTTCCCTTCC
>VWYI01011755.1:158966-175707 GCA_013399455.1 Anthoscopus minutus
CCTTCCCTTCCCTTCCCTTCCCTTCCCTGATTGGGGCCCCCTCCTCTCCAAGCCTGTGGGGCACTCCTTGTCTGCAGGGTTGGGGGGGCTCCAAGCCAGATCTCCCAAAGAAATGTGGAGTGAAGCACCCCCAAACCCTCCCATCCTTTTGGGAAGCCCGAGGCGATGAGCTGAGCAGGGGAAGGGGCTGAGCAGAGAGCCAGGGTGGGGATGGGCTCCCAAAGTGCCCAAATCCAAGCTGAAGAGCAGATTCCCTGGAGGCAGGGATGAGGCTGCCAGCAGAGAGGGATCCTGGGGGGCTGCTGGTGCCAGCAGGGAGGGAGGGGCTGACACCCCCACCCATGCCTGAGGTCTCTGGGCACTGCTGGAAGGGCTCAGGAGGGGAGGCCCAGCCCTCACGGCCACCCCAGCGCCCGGGGGGACCCGGGAGCAGAACATCAGTGGGGAGGGCAGGGCTGGAGGGGCCGTGCCCTGGGCTCAGTTCTGGGACATGGGCAAAGGGGAGCTGCAAGGGATGTCCCCAGGATGTGCCTCTGCCACCCAAAGGCCACCAAAGGTCACAGCCCCCCCCAGGTGTGTGAGGATGGAGGTCCTGGTGCTGCTGAAATCGTGGAGTCACAGAGGGGTTGGGTAGGAATGGACCTTAAAACTCATCCAGTGCCACCCCTGCCAGGGCAGGGACACCTCCCACTGTCCCAGGCTGCTCCCAGCCCTGTCCAGCCTGGCCTTGGGCACTGCCAGGGATCCAGGGGCAGCCACAGCTGCTCTGGGCACCTGTGCCAGGGCCTGCCCACCCTGCCAGGGAACAATTCCTGCCCAAGATCCCATCCAGCCCTGCCCTCTGCCACTGGCAGCCATTCCCTGGCTCCTGTCTCTCCCAGCCTTGCTAAAATTCTGTGTTTTTCTTTCCAGCCCCCTTTAGGTCCTGGACACAAACCTGGTCTCTCTAGTTCTGACAGAGAGCCCAGACTTGTGCAAAGAAGTTCCTTGTCCTTCCCCACTCCATGGTCCCTCCCTGGGCCACTCCAGGGGACAACAGTGACACCCATTGACCCCGAATAAACAAAATAAAAGTGCTCCTCGTGGCCACTGCCCACAGCCAACGTGGGAAGAGGAGATGAAGCTCCCAAAACATGGCCCTGCCAGCACTCCCATGAGGGGAGAGGTTCCATCCCCTTGTTTCATGGCACAGGAAGCTGCAGCACAGCGAGAGGAAGGGGCTCTTTATGAAAGCCAAAAGTCCATGTCAGGGTCAGATGGCACCTCAAGGGTGATGCTCACCTGGCCAGCCAGGCCCTGGGCTGTGCCTGGGGAGGAGAGGGGGCTGAGCCAGGGCAGCTCCAGCCTGCAGGATCCACTGGGGTCTCGGGGTGACTTTCCAGCCTGACGATTTTATTACATTTTTATTGATCCATCCCCTGCAGCCTCGGCACAGCTGCTCCAGCTGCAGGAGCCCCGCTGGGAGCTGGGCTTGTTTACACAGCTGGGAAGGATTTCCCCAGCCCAGTTCATTAACTCCACGAGGGAGACGAGCTCATCCTCCTCATTATGAAGAGATTTCTGCCACAGAGCCTCCTCCTGCCCCTCTCCTCACCAGACCCCTCTGCAGGAGCCAGGGCTGACCCCGGGAAGAGGGAATTGCTGCTCTCTGAAGGATCCACAGGATCCTTCTCCTGCTCAGGAAGCTTTCCCTGCCTGCTCTGTCTCCTCCTGCCAGACACTCCCTTCTCTTCTTCCTCCTTCTCTTGTCCACCTTCCTCTGCTCCCTCAGCAGCTGAGGATCCAGCCCGGAGGAAGGAACAGCTCCAGAGCTGCTGGGGCGGGCTGTGGCAGAGCAGTGAAGGCTGCACAGGGGCAGGTGACCCAGGAGGGGGGCACAGCAGGGACCTGGAGGGATGTCACTGTCACCTGAGGGGAGGCAGCACATCTCAGGGGCTCCGAGAGGGCAAATCAGAGCTGTGGGAATCCCGAGCAGACGTGCCCAGACCCCTTGGACCACGAGACCCCTCCGTGCAGAGCGCGGGGCAGAGCTCAGCCTCACCTCCCCTGTAGGTTTTCCAGGTGTAGAACTTCCCTCGGAAGGGGACGCTGTCGAACTCGGCGCACTGCAGCTCCCGGAAATCCTGCGAGCCCGGCGGGCAGTCCTGGGGTCACACGGCCACGGGTCAGGCGGCTGCAGCAGGGCAGGGGCTGCTCCAGGCACTGCCACCAGCCCTCGGGGACAGGGACACCGGGGCACTGCCACCAGCCCTGACACCGGGGCACTGCCACCATGGTGCCCTCAGGGACAGGGACACCGGGGCACTGCCGTCATGGTGCCTTTGGGGACAGGGACACCAGGGCACTGCCACCAGCCCTGACACCGGGGCACTGCCACCATGGTGCCCTCAGGGACAGGGACACCAGGACACTGCCACCAGCCCCTTGGGGACAGGGACACCGGGGCACTGCCACCAGCCCTGACACTGGGGCACTGCCACCAGCCCTCGGGGACAGGGACACCAGCCCTCGGGGACCGGGACACCAGCCCTCGGGGACCGGGACACCAGCCCTCGGGGACCGGGACACCAGCCCTCGGGGACAGGGACACCAGCCCTGACACTGCTGAAGGGTGGCAGGACAGTCCCTCCTGCAAAGCTGGACAGGATTTGAAGCCCAAGAACACGAGGAGGGGCCCCAGGAGCTGTGACCCTTGTGACCCTTGTGACCAATCCCTCAAAACCAAGTGCAAAGCCCAGGGAAGCAACAGGACCCATCTGTTTCCCTCTCCAGCAGCCCGGGGGTGTTAAAGCCACAATTCCCCAGGTCCCAAGCAGTTTTTTTTCTGTAAATCTTTGAGGTTTAACCCTCAGCCTCTCCTGAGCTGCTCTCACCTGAGCAGCGGTGCAGGTGCAGCCTGGGAGAGGCAGAGCTGGAATCCTCTGCCTCCCCTCCCCTCCCTCCTTGTCTTCAGGCCCCTCTGGATCCTCAAGCCCCGCAGGTCCCTGCAGCCCCGCCGCCCCTGGAGCCGGCTCCCAGCCCTGCCTGCTCCTGCCCGGAATTCCCCACTGTGGGATCGCTGCCGGCACAGCCCGCCCAGCCTCCTCCTCCTCCTCCTCCTCCCCCGGCTGCACAGAGCACCCCGCACCTGTGTGGAGAGGGCTCATCCCACCTGGGCAGGGCTCATCCCACCCGGATCGGGCTCATTTTATTGGGACAGGGCTCATCCCAATCTGGGCAGGGCTCATCTCACATGAACGGGGTTTATCCCACTGGGACAGAGCTCATCCCACTCGTTCAGGGCTGATCCCGTTTGGAGAGGGCAGATCCCAACCTGTTCAGGGCCGATCCCAACCCGTTCAGGGCCGATCCCAACCCGTTCAGGGCCGATCCCAACCCGTTCAGAGCTGATCCCAACCTGTTCAGAACTGATTCCAACCCATTCAGGGCTCATCCCAACCCATTCAGGGCTCATCCCAACCCGTTCAGGGCCGATCCCACCCTGTTCAGGGCCGATCCCCCCCTGTTCAGGGCCGATCCCCCCCTGTTCAGGGCTGATCCTCTCCCATTCAGGGCTGATCCCCGCTCCTCCATCCCTCCCGTCCCCGCCGGGCCGGCCGCACTCACGTCGGTGTTGCAGGAGCGGTAGCGCTTCCTCTCTCCCAGGCAGTACTTCCCTCCGATCGTGGGCCTGCCAAAGGGAGAAGGAGGTGCTGAAGAGCTCCAGGCACTGCCTGGGGCAGGTTTTTGCCCTGAGGAACTTGAGGTGGCTGCCCCAGGGGGCTTTTCCCAACCCTGCTCTGCCACAATGAGCGATCCTGCCTGGGCACGGCCGGAGTGCAGCCCCTGAAATCTGCCCCCGAGTGCACAGAGGGCTTTTGCACAGAGGGTTTGGGCTGTGGTGCAGCCCCAGAGCTGGACAAAGGCATTGAAAACCTGCCAAACTCTCCAGAAGTCACTACTGAAATGGGAGCAGGCCCAGCTTTATTGCAGAGGGACCTAAGTGCAGCTGTCACTGATGCTCCAAGGGACACGCACAGGGCTGGGGTGGCACTGGAGAAGTGCATAACCACCAGGATCTTTAACAGGATAATGTACCTGCTCCAGCGGGCACAGCCTGAGGCTGCTTTTCCTTCTCGTGCTCCCATTCCTCCCCCCACCGCCCTCCCGAAAATGCACAGGTGGAAGAGGCAGAGATTGGAAGAGGCAGAGATTCTCCAGCCGGGAATTCTGTCTCCCCAGGGCAGTGCCAGCTCCAGCCTCTGCAGTTCCGCTCCTCGCCGAGCCTCAGGCACTCCCAGGGCTTGGCGTGGGGCGAACCAGAGGCTGCCCAAGCCCTCCCCTGGGCGTGGAGCACACAGGGACAGTGCCCACGGCCCGTGGGGGGCCTGGGGACACGGGGGCAGCCCCACGTACCTGGGGCTGTCGCAGTGGCGCACGGACGAGGAGACGCCGCCGCCGCACGTCCGGCTGCACTCGCCCCACGATGACCACGACCCCCAGGCTCCGTCCACGCCCTCCGGCCGCGTCCCGAAGGGCACACACTCCCTCTTGTAGCACCACTGCGGGGACACAGAGCGTGCCACACCCCGGGCTCCTTCTCCCAGAGCCCCCTGGGACGCGGGGCCAGCTCGAGGCTGGGGTCTCTGATCCTGAGGAATCCGAGCTTGGAGCTGCACCGGCCTCGGAGCCGAATTCTCCAAGGCAAGGGGCGCTCCCTCTCCTTTGGGCAGTGGGAACTGTCCCCAGTCCCAGCCCCTGTGGCACCATCCTGGGGGACAGGCAGGGGTCACATCCCACAGGGTGCCCAGAGCAGCTGTGGCTGCCCCTGGAAGTGTCCAAGGCCAGGCTGGACAGGGCTGGGAGCAGCCTGGGACAATGGGAGGTGTCCCTGCCATGGATGGGCTTTAACCCAAACCAGTGTGGGATTCTCCTCTAAAGAGGTCCCGGGTCCCACACCTCACATAAAAGCCCTCAGCAGCGTTCCAGGTGATCTGGGATTGGAGCTGCAGGAGCCCTGGGGGACATGGACACAACCACTGCCAGGACAGAGTGGGTTCTGTGTGTACTGGGAGCTCAGGCTGTCGTTCATGTGTCCAAAATGTCCCGAGCAGCAAAGGGCTGGAGTTCAAATTAAGTTTAAATTTTAATGTCAGCGTTGCTGTGTCATTGCTCTGCTGAGGATGCTCGCAGAATCTGCCTGTCCCCATCCTCCTGGGAGACAGATGCTCGTGGAAATTTGCCAGTGAAACATTTCCCTCAGGCCTGGCACGTGTCCCACAGCCCCTGGGGTGCCCAGAGATGGGAGGGAGGGAGGGACGGTGCCAGAGCTGCTGCTCTCCGGGCGCGGTGCCGGACACAGAGCCCCGGGGGCTGAAATAATCCCAGGAGGGAAGAAAGCGCTGTGTGCTCCTTCCAGGGGCTGGGAACCCACCCTGGAGCTGCTGGCACAGCCTCTCCCTGCTCCTCCTGAGCCAACTGTGCATGGGCAGCTGGGAAAAACAAACAGTGGCTTCCCAGGAATCCCAGCTCACGATTCCTGGCAGCACCAGCACCTCTCCAAA
Source organism: Anthoscopus minutus (assembly GCA_013399455.1). Classification (NCBI taxonomy): domain Eukaryota; kingdom Metazoa; phylum Chordata; class Aves; order Passeriformes; family Paridae; genus Anthoscopus; species Anthoscopus minutus. Next base: position 164,510 of record VWYI01011755.1, read on the forward strand.
GGGGGATCCCACGTGCAGGAGATGCTCTGCAGGCACAGCCTGGATACTGCACAATATTCCCACAGCCTGGGAATAGCTCCAGTGAGTCCTGGGGGCTCCTTCCCCTTCCCCTTCCCCTTCCCCTTCCCCGAACTTCCCTCAAGGTTTTTGAAGAGCCCTGGTTAAAAAGCAGTTACAAAGCTGGGGGAAAGGGATGTTTGAAAGTGGGAAAAGATGGGAAAAATGAGGAAAAAATGCCACTGTGGGTAAGAGAGGTGAAGCCATAACAATGATGGATCGATTAATTTAAAAAAGGAGGATCTGGGAGGAGGAAATACCCAGAGGTTTGGGACGTGGGCACAGCAGAGCTTCCCCCACACTGGCTGGGAGAGCACAGGAATTTTCTCTCCTTTAATATTTCATACTTTAAATTCCCTGATCCTTCTGTCTGCTCTCCCCAGGGCAAAGGGAGAAGCCAGGGAAGACCTTGGAGAGCTGCTCCAGCCAAGGGCTGAGGGCTGGGGCTCACCCCAGCAGCTCCAGCTGGGGGCAGAAACTTAACATAAAAATGCATTTTCTTCCACCCAAGGCCATCAAATCACTTCCAAAGAATGAATGGATCCAAAAGGAAGAGCACAGGAAGGTGACTGGGGGTTCAAAGTGAGCCAGAATCCTCACAGGGAGCAGCTCCCAGAAACCCTGGGGGCTGTGACTGCCTCACCTCCCTTCCCTCAAGGCTTTTGAAAAACCCTGGTTAAAAAGCAGTCACAAAGTGAGGGACAAGAGATATTTAGAAGTGGGAAAAGCTGGGGAAAAGCCATGACTAGGAGGGAAAGAAATGCCACAGTCCCTCTGAGTGTGCAGCAGGAGGGATGTGCAGCCCCAGGAGCTGTCTGCTCCTCTCTGCCCCAATTCCCAGCAGAACTAAAATCAGCGTTTGCAAAAAATCCTGGATTTGTGAGAGGCATCCCCTGCACACCAGCTCCTCCAGCTTCCTAAGGATCTGAAATGTTTCTTGGGAATTACTTCTCTTCTAGTGGAATGGGAAATGTCCCTGCCCTGATTTTCCATTGTCCCAGTTTTCAAAAGCTCTTTGTTCTAGTGGTGCATTCACTTTGTTCTGGGGAAAATGGGTGTAGGAGGAGCAGGGAGTGAAGCAATCAAGGCAAAATTCATGGTCAGGGAAAATCTTGCCCTGTCCTCCCAGCTGAGGGTGAAAAACCAAAGTTTCATCACAGCCAGTTTTTCCCAAGTTCCTCTGAGAGCAAAAATATGGGAAAACTGGGGGGAAAAAAAAAAAATCCCTTTTCTCAGAGCAGCCAGGAGATCCCAGGAGATCCCAGCAGACCAGAGGACAAGGTGTTCATTTAAGGACATGGCATTGCTTGAGGTCACCATGCTGTGCCTCAGGGGTGACACCAAGAATCTCACTGGAGCAGGGATTCCCCATTCCCCATTCCCCATTCCCCATTCCCCATTCCCCATTCCCCATTCCCCCTCCCATATCCCATATTCCACATTCCACATTCTATATCCCACATCCCATATTCCACATTCGACATTCTACATTCCACATTCCATATTTAATATTCCACATCCCACATCCCCCATTCCAGCAGCGCCCAAGCTGAGCTCCGAGCTGGACTCTGAGGGGATTTCTGGGCTCCTTGGCCCACCCCAGGCTCCCTCCAGGGCAGCTCTGGCATCTGGGCCCAGGGCTGGAGAGGCTGCTGGGTGCTCCTAAATCAACTCCACGCCCCCAGCGTGAAGAACGATCCCAGTTTTTGCTGGAAAAGGGATCCAGCCCCTCCCTGCCAGCTCCCTGCAGTGCCCAGGCTGCCTTACCCCCTTGTCGATGGTGTTGGTTTGGCAGATGGTGCCCTCGGCCGCGGGGATGCTGTTGGTGATGCAGCGATTGCTTTTGCTCAGGCACCACAGCTCGCTGCAGACTTCCTGCAGAGAGGGAGATTTGGGGAGAGACAGGGCCAGGGAGGAGGAGAGAGACAAAGAAACAAAACCCACGTCAGGATTTGCTTGTGCTCAGGAGGCACCGGCTGGGTGGCACGGGGGACACTGAGTGTCTTCAGCATGGTGGGGCTAAAAGAGATCAAACCCTGCCAGGTGCTGCAGCTGCAGTCACCCCAAGGCCACTGAGAGCTGTCCCCCTTCTCTGGGCTCAGCCTAAGCACTGGGATTCCCTGGGCTCAGCCTAAGCACTGGGATTCCCTGGGCTCAGCCTAAGCACTGGGATTCCCTGGGCTCAGCCTAAGCACTGGGATTCCCTGGGCTCAGCCTAAGCACTGGGACTCCCTGGGTTCAGCCTAAGCCGACCCCCAGCCAGCCCATGCCACAGGGGACACCTCTCCCTGGACACCTCGGTGACACCTGAGCTAATCCCACTGTCCTTGTCCTCACTCCTCCTCCCAGGGCTGAGGGATGTTCCCAGTTTTGCATCTGTGCAGTGGAGGCCATTCCTGGCTCCTGCCATGAGCAACCCAAAGCCAGAGGATCCAGAGCTGCCTCTGCAGGAATCTGGGGCTCCCTGGGAGCATCCACAGCACAGCTGGAGATGTCCCTGCTCACCGTGTGGCCACTGGGGTGCTGGCCACCTCCAGGCAGCCTGAGAACCCCAAAGATTCCTCTGGAAGTTTTAGAGCTGGTTTTTTTTTGAATAATCAAAATAATGCCAGATCCCGAGCCAGCCCTTCAGAGCTGGGCACCTCTTGGTGTCTGCTCACTGCAGTTGTGTCCTCTGGGTGACTCCAGACCTCTTTCCAGGAGGTTTCCTGAGCCACAGATCCTGAGCTCCAGCCCATCCTGACCTCTGAGAGCTCCAGCAAACAAAATTCTTCCTTTGGCTGTCTTGAGACCCACCCAAAAGGGAAATCAGAAAGTCCAAGCCCTTTCCAGCTCCCATGGCACTCAGTCCCTCGGGCTGGACTGCAAAGCAACCCCTAAAATCTCATTTCCCGACTGTCCTGCCTGGTCCTCATCCTGCTCCTATTCCTACTGAGACAGCCTATGGAAAACTTGCTGTTTTTCAGGAGCAGCTTGACATGACTGAGGTTATCCAAATGTTAACCAGGTTCACAGGGTCAGTGACAGAAACTGTGCTGAGATGGGGAGTGCTGAGCTGCCATGCCTGCTGCCGCTGCCAGTGTCGTGGAATCACGGAATTTAGCTTGGAAAAGCCCACTAAGATCAAGACCAACCATCAACCCAGCACTGCCAGGCCTGCCACTAAACCATGTCCCCAAGTGCCACACCCATACACTTTTGGACACTTCCACCACAGCCCTGGGCAGCACCTTCCAATGCCTTAATATCCTCTCAGTGAAAAAAAATTTCACTGGCTCAGTGGCTGGGAATCCCCCGTGCTGGGAGGGTGAAGGGATGAGCTGGGGGTAGCTCTGCTTCCCTCCTGCCCCCGGGGCTGGGACAGAGCTGGCAGAGGGAAACCCTCGGGTTCTCTGCCAGGGGCTGTGCATGGGAGCTGCAAAGGGAATTTGGCTCCCAACTCCTGCCCCCCAAGCCCAGCTGCAGGTGGCTTCGAGCAGGGGAAGCAGAGTCTTCCCCATCTCTTCAGGCATCCACCCCTCCGTGGTGCTCTGGCAGAGCCAGGGTGGCCACTGGGCAGCAGGAACCCCCTTCTCCCTGTCACCAAGGGCTTCCTGGTGACCTCCCAGCTTCAATCATGGATTGGTTTGGGTTGGAAGGGACCTTAGAGATCACCTTGACCAGACGAGGTGGCTCCAAGCCTGCTCCAACCCGGCCTGGAACCCTCTCCATCCTCACTGCACCCACCAATCCCCCTCTCTCCGGGCCTGCAGGAAGGGGTGCTGCCCTGCTGGCTCCATCCCTCTGGGGTTTTGTTTCCAGGGCCACAGGAGGGGTGGGCTCACACATTGACCACCCGGATTTTCCTGCACACCATTGAGCCCTGGCACCCTTTGGGTTTCTCCCAAACCACGGCAGGGCTGGAGGGGTCACCCAGGGACATTTCTTGTGACCCTTGGATATGTACAGGAAGTGTCTGCCTGGGCTAAAAGGGAACTGGGAGACAGGGGGAGGTTCCCATTCCCTGCCTCTGGCTCAGCAGATCAGGTGCACAGACCCCAGTGGGTGGCATGGGACACCAGGACCACATTCTTTGGAGTCAGACTGCTCCTGCTGCATCTGCCCCATGTCTGAGCCCCCCTGGGCCCTGTTCAAGGCAGCAGCTTTGCCCTTTTCTCACCAGGATGAGCTGGTGGCACCACCAGGAGCTGGGCAGTGTTGGAGCCTCCCTCCCTGTGACAGCCTGGCTCACACTGGGGCAGTCCCACAGCACAGCTGGGCTGGGCTTTTTCTTCTCTTTAGAGAAACTAAAGCCTGAGCTGATGTGTTTGCTCCCTCACAGCTTTCCAGGGCATGGACTGGAGCTGGAAAAGACCTCTGAGATCACTGAGGTCCACTTTTGACTCCCGAATTTTCAACCAGCCCAGAGTGCCACGTCCAGGCGTTCTTCAGACACCTCCAGGGGTGGCTCCCCGAGCAGCCCCTGCCAATCCCTGACCACCCTTTCCATGGAGAAATGTGCCCCTGCTGCCAGTGCATCCCACTGCTGGCTCCTGTTTTCCCTAAAGAAACGTGGATGTTTTAAGATGCAGATGTTCCATCACCACTCTGTGCAGTTCAGGATGTTGAGAACAGCAAAGTGCCAGGCTCAGATCCAGGAAAACTCTTCTCCTGGAGCAGCCTTTGCTTTCAGTGTTTTCCTGGGTTCAAAGGCCAGGGGGTGGCAGTGAGGTGGCAGGGACAGGGGTTAGGTGGGCAGCAACCTCCAGCACATCCCTCACCTCACCTGGGACAAAAACTTTTCCTGAGTTGATATGAGCAGCACAATGACTTCTGGTAAGGATTATGGAAAATATGTCCTTGTACAAAAAGAGGGCAGCCTGGATGAGTGGGACCTTGAGGACCAGCAGCAGCCAAGGAAGAGGCAAGAAATCTCTTGCCATGGGATTCATCTGACCCAAACTGAGCTGGGAGCACATTCACGGACAGGTCACCCCCTCCTGCGTGCTCTCCCAGGGAAGCACAGCACGGAGCTCACCGGGAGCGCCCCTGGTTTGGAGCAGGACACTGATGTGGGCAGCAGGGACAGCCCCACGGACCTTTCCTTGCCCCCACACTCCCTCCTCCAGCCCTGGGAACCGATAGTAAAGCAGGAAGGCTCTCTACCCCGTATTTACACTGGCGAGATTTGACTCCGTACTGGAAGCGGCACTGCTCGTCGGCATCGTAGGCCTGGCCCGGGGCCACCGTGGGGTAGATGAAATCCTGCTTGGGAGGAGCGTTGTTCAGGCACAGTCCCATCCCAGAGCTGAAACCAGAGAGGGAGAATCAGAGCTCAGAAAGGCTGAGAGGACAGAGGGCACTTGGGGTGAGGGATCAGCAGCTGCCACTCCCAGCTCCACTGGGGCTGAGTTTGAGGGGACAAATCTGGGTCTGCTCTGAGCGAGAGAAAGTGCTCTGAAATCCTTCCAGCTGTGTGCCCTGGGCTGGGAAGAACATCCTGGTTCCAAGGTAAGTCTGGAAGTGTTGCTCTGAGGGTTCATAGAATCCGGGAATATCCTGAGTTGGATCCCACAGGGATCATCCAGCCCAGCCCCTGTCCCTGCCCAGAGCCCCAGCAATCCCACCCTGAGCATCCCTGGCAGCGCTGTCCAAACGCTCCTGGAGCTCTGGCAGCCTCGGGGCCGGGACCATTCCCTGGGGAGCCTGGGCAGTGCCAGCAGCCTCGGGGGGAAGAACCTTTCCCTGAGCTCCATCCCAAGCCCTGGCACAGCCCCAGCTGTTTTGCAGGATGCTGGCAGCCCGTGTTGTCCCTGTGGCAAAGTGAAGGCAGGTGTGCCCGGGCAGGTGTGCCCAGCACCCTCAGGTGGGCAGAACCAGCCAAATGCCTCCAGCAGGGACTGATCTATTTGTGAAGTTTCTGGATATGGGGAACCTGAATAAAGCTCTCCCAGCCACAACATAAATGGATTTAGGTATTCAAGAGGCTGCAAAAACACAGGGAAAAGTCTAAAGGAAGGAAAGAAAGTGACTCCAGGGACAGGAGGAGGCACCGGGAGGGATGACAGGAGGTGCTGGGGGACTGGGAGGCTTTGCTTTGCCTTACCCCCTCCTCACAAGAAACTGGGGGAGGCTGGAGGAAGGGCAGGCAGGGGTGGATTCCTTACTCCAGGAAGCTGGTGATGTAATCCCTGCTGCACGTGGACCACACAAACGGGTTGGTCTTCATGGTGATGTGAGCAGCCATCAGCTTGGCCGTCTCCTGCCCCCGCGAGCCGCAGCTGTTGCCGACGCCGTCGTGGTTCATGCCGAACCTGGAAACCAGCACGGCACAGAGAGGGGATCAGCTGGGGTCTGACACAGCTGGACTGTTGAAAATAGGTTAGAAACTGTTGTAAAAATAAGTTGTTAGGCATGTCCTGTTAGTGTGTTAGTGGTTTGGTAGTTGGGAGTTGGTATTTGTACTGTCATTCTGTTGTAAAGGGGGTAGAAAGCGTTGTTGTGGACATGATTTTCTGGGCTAGAGGAAAATTCTTAGCCTGTCAGTGACTGAGAATGTTCCCAAGGGAAAGCTGTTTGGAACTCTTCTTCAAGGACTGTTTTTGCAATAGATCCCCATTCCCAAGAGAATGGGAACAGGTGTCCAGAGTGTGTTTTTCTCTCTTGTTCCGCCAATGGGACCAGAGAGGTGGTTCCTTTGGCCAAGCATGTTAAACCTGTATCAGAACACTTTATAAAAAGGGCTGAAGGGCTCAAAATAAAGGCTTCTCTCTGCCTCAAGGGAAAACTCTTCCTTGCATTCCTGACGCTTTCTGTGTCGTGCATCACAGCGACAGGTGGTTATAAGAAGTACGGTACTACACCTAAGAAAAGTGTATCCCCACCCTGGGTGAAACGAGCCAGCCTAAACAAAAGCTACAACGAGCACCTTAAACCTTCATGCAAATGAAAGGATCCAAACAAGGAACCAGTCCAGAAGGACAAAAACAGAATAAAAAGGGAACATCTGAGCCGAGGAAGCCGCTGCACCTGGAACAGCTGGGCCAAGGCACCGCTGCTGAGAGGAGCCGAGCGCTGCTGCTGCAGCGTCCTCGAGAACGGCCCTGCCTGGACCTGGGCCCCCGGGCTTTGGGCCTTTTCTTTGTACAATAAATGCAGAAATCACTCTCAGTACCAGGAGTCTGGTCCCGTTTTTAACATGGACTGCCCACAGGAAGGGTTTCCAGCCCCTGTTGGCAGGAGCAGAGCAGCAGGAGCTGCCCCGGGGTGCTGCACTCACGTGTGGCCGATCTCGTGGGCGATGGTGAAGGCGGTGGCCAGCCCGATGTCCTCGTTGATGCTGCAGCTCCGCTCCCGCTCGCACATCCCACCCACGGGGGCCAGGCCTGGGGTGGGGACAGAGCTGTCAGGGGCGTCTGGGCTTGCAATGCAAGGTGTAACCAAAGCCTCTGTTCTGTTACCAAGCTGTAAAAACCAGGCCTGGCAGTGTTCTTTATCTCTCCCATCCCATCCTCCCTCCAGGGGATTTCTTCTGGTCGTGGCCATTGAGTCTCACTGCATGACTGATAAAATTCCATCATCCCACTGGGAGATGCTCCACCCAGAGGGAGGAGCCAAGCATTCCTACCTGGATACAATCTGAGCCTGGGAGCACCGCAGGCAGCCTTTTCCCACTGGATTCCCAGAGGAGAGACCGGACCCATCTGCCCCACCAGACCTTCAGAGGAAACTGCCCCCCTCAGCAGGATCCCTGCTCCAACAGAGCCACAGCTGGCACTGCAGGGCTGCAGCCACCACTGAATCACACTGCCACCAGCACCCTGCCCAACCGGGTGTCAGGTGTGCTCTGACTCTGGCAGTGGGTTGTTTTTTGTTGGTTTTCTCTTTTTGTACTACTGCATTTTCAATTTCCTCAACAAAGACCTGTTATTCCTATTCCCACATCTTTGCCTGAGAGCATCTTGGCTTCAAGACTATAATTGGAAAAGAGGGGAAGTAATTCACAATTTCAAGGAAGGTTTCTGCCTTCCTTAAGCAGACACCTGGCTTTTCAAACCAAGGCACAGGGCTACCACAGGGCTGCCGAGGGCACCTGGGGGTGTTTGGGGACTGCCTGATGTAACACTGAGCACAACCAATTCCTCCTCACCATTGCACTGGGCTTTGGGATGGACTCATGGCTCTTACAGGACATGGTCACTCAGCACTGATGGTAAATGAACACTGACAGGCTCAGAAATGCTAAAAAAAGGGTCAAAATCCCCTGAATTTCATATCCAAATGGTTCAGAGGGGAGCAGTCCTTGGCACAACCCTGGTGGGGAATCTCAGATGGGCTGCACCAGCTCTGGGGCATCCAAACCTGGCCAGGGAGAGCTGAGCAAGCCAGGATCCAGCCTTGGTTCTGCCCAGCACCACCAGGAATCCAGCATGGCTCATTTGGAGGACTGGATGATGCTGAAATTCCCCCAGAATTGTGACAGCAAATTCCCTCTGCTCACCCCACCCGCACAAACTGTGCCACTGCCCCGGGCCAGGGGAGGGCCTGGCTGTGCCAGGGCAAGATTTGAGCCATCTCAGCACCTCCAGCCTCAGCCTCCCTCCCAGGCTCCTCCTCTGCGACTGCACTAGCTCAGAGATCCAGCAGCTCTCCCCTTTGCAGTGATTTGGAGCAGAAATCCCTCCCTGCCTGCTCAGAGCAGGGTGAGACAAACGAGGAGCTGCAGCCAGAGAGGTTAAAATAAATAAATTAAAATAAAGAGCTCCCTTTTCAGTCACCACAAAAGTCTCAGGATTTCTGCCTGCTCAGCCAGGAATGCTCCAGCAGGCCACAGACAAGCCCTAAATGTGAGTAGTTCTTAATCAGGCCTGAGCTGGCCCAGGGATGGGACAGAGGAGAGTTCCAGGCCCAGCCATCCTCAGGGTTCTGGTTTAGGGCTCACAGAAGGGACGAGAGGCTGGAAACCACGGGTCTGGTCCTGGCCCTGCTGCTGGGGCAGGAGCTTCACCTTCACTGGGAAGGAAAATGGCACAGCTGGAAAGGATGGAACAGGAAGGAAAGGGGATGGCACAGATGGGAAAGGGGATGGAACAGCTTGGAAGGGGGAATGGCACAGCTGGAAAGGATGGAACAGGAGGGAAGGAATGGAACAGGTGGGAAGGGGATGGAACGGGTGGGAAAGGGATGGAACGGGTGGGAAGGGGATGGAACAGCTGGAAAGAAAATGGCACAGTTGGGAAAGGGATGGCACAGGTGGGAAGGGATGGAACAGGTAGGAAGGGATGGAAGAGGTGGGAAAGGGATGGCACAGCTGAGAAAGGATAGAATATCTGGCCCCAGGGAATGACACAGCTGGGAAGGGATGGAAGAGGTGGGAAAGGGATGGCACAGCTGAGAAAGGATAGAATATCTGGGAAGGGGGAATGACACAGCTGGGAAGGGGGAATGGCACAGCTGGGAAAGGGATGGCACAGCCCATCCTCGTCACATTCCCGAAGTTCTGTGTGCTGCTGGGAGCTGTGTCAGAGTTGTACTCACCCAGGGTGCCACAGGGCTTGTTCTTGTAGATGCAAATGTCGTACCTGCGAGGGGGAGAGGGCAGCGTTAAGGACACTGCTGGTTTTGGGAGTTGTCATTTCACTGGGGTGTTCACATCCAAACCAGCCCGTGGAACACTTCTGGCATGGAAAGTACCAGTGGTGACAGGGAGGACAGCACAGATTCACTGAGGGTTTTAATGACATCTCCTGTGCTTTAACTCTGTGGCAGAGCTGAGCCAGGCCAGAGGTTTGGTTTTGATGAAATGTGTTGGTAGAGCGTGTCCAGAAAAGGGAACGGAGCTGGGAAGGGTCTGGAGCCCCAGGAGCAGCTGAGGGAGCTGGGAAAGGGGCTCAGCCTGGAGCAAAGGAGGCTCAGGGGGAATATTCTCATTTCCTTGCAGAGATAAGCTTTTGGAGTTTGCAAATCTGAGCTGGGAAGGGTGAGGTCAGCTGGGGGACCAGGGGCAGCCAGCCTGAGCCACCCTGGGGCCAGGCTGGGTTTGCAGCAAGGATTGTGACCCCAGAGTGGGTTTGGGGACACCCATGGGGTGAGGATTGAGGATTGAGACCCCAGAGTGGGTTTGGGGACACCCATGGGGTGAGGATTGAGGATTGAGACCCCAGAGTGGGTTTGGGGACACCCATGGGATGAGGAGTGAGGATTGTGAGCCCAGAGCGGGTTTGGGGACACCAGGCAGGACCTTTCGGCACTGCTCACCCCCTGATCCCTCGGGGATGAGGGTGGGCGGTGAGAAGTGGCAGCACACGAGGGGTTAAGTGTGACACATTCCCGGGGACTGTCCCTTTGGCCCCTGGCACTCCCTGGAAGTGCCCAAACCTCTCCCCTCCTCTCGGCAGGAAACCGAGCAGTGCAAAACATTTGTTGCTTTGTTTTGAGCGAATGCCTTCAAAGCCCTCGGAGGCTCCGCTTTGACGCGTCCCTGCAGGAGAAAAAAGCCCCGAGCTCAGCAAGATCTTATCGGGACAGCGGGAATTGATTGGGGCCGGATGCGGCGGCGCTGTCCAGGCTCAGCGAGCGGCTCCGGGCTGGATCAAACATCTGGAGGGAGGACAGAGAGCCCGGAGCCCGGGATTGCATCCCACACGTGTGGAGGGAGGGCAGGAAAAAGCTGCAACCCCCTCAGGAGGGGGAAAACCTGGGGCTAAGAGGCCGTTTTGTGTCTCCTCTGTGGGGTCTCGTCCATGGGATGTTCCAGGCTCGTGCTGGAACTGGGACAGGAGCGCAGCTCATGGATAAAGGAAGCGGCTCCCACTTGGAGGCTCCCCTCTCCAGCACTTTCATTTCCTGACTTCCTTCCGCTCTGCAGGAGAGGGGAAAAGGCACAAAATAATGTTGGGTTTGCCTTTGGCCTCTCCAAGGATGTTTGGCTTCTGTCCAAGCAGGGATCTGTGGGCACTGGAGGAACAATCCCGGACACAGCCAGCAGCACCGGGGAGCTGCTCTGGCCTTCCACTGCTCTGCCATTCCTTCCACTGTCCCTGTCATCCTCTCTGTGTCCTCTTTCCTTCTGACCATCCCTATCCATCCATCCATCCATCCATCATCCAACATCCATCATCCATCCATCCATCCATCATCCATCCATCCATCATCCATCCATC
>VWYI01011755.1:176467-202361 GCA_013399455.1 Anthoscopus minutus
CCATCCATCATCCACCCCCCACCCTCCATCCATCATCCATCCATCCATCCATCCATCATCCATCCATCTACCATCCCTCCATCTCTGCTGCCCCAGGCTCGAGCTCCCGTCAGTTCTGATGGGTTTTTTGTTGTCCTGTGTGTGCTCTAAGCCCTTCCCACAGATCTTGGGGTCTGAGCCAGCATCCAGGTCCCTCTGCCGACCTCCCCTGCTGTGACAGAAGCCCAGGGACAGCTCCAGGGAAGGGGTGATCCTAGGAGAGCTCATCCCAACATGGAGGCACCTAAAACGAGCTGAGCCACATCCTGAGCTGGCTGGAGCCAATCCCTGTCCTGAGATCCTGCTGGAATCCTCTTCCCCTGTGAAAGCAGAGGCTGACAGGGCTCCTCATCCCAGCAGGAAGCTCCAGGATTCCAAGGTGGGCTCCCACATGTGCCCAATGTCACCTTTTGAGGCAGAAATACTCGGTGGCTGCAAACTGAGCCCAGCAAAGACCGAGGGAAGACTGGAGGGTGACACCAAACTGGAGTGCAGGGTGACAAACTGGACTGGGGGGTGACAAAGTGACCTGGAGGTGAAAATCATCTGAACTGCAATAACCTGCCTCCACTGAGAGTCAGGAAGCCTTGGAGGAGCCCCTTGGACAGAGCCTGGGGACAGCTGCCCCCAGGGCCAGGGCTCACCTGGTGATCAGCACGGCGGTGTCGTGGTTGGCGATGCCGTTCTCCGGGATGGCGTTCCCGTTGCCGTTCCTGTTCACGATGGATTTCTGCCACTTGCAGAAGCTGTCCAGGGATTTCCCAGCGTGGTGGTTGATCTCCAGCGTGGGCTGGAATGGAAGGAGAGGGTGTTCCCTGGAAAGCTCTGGTGGGAAGGCACTGCCCATTCCATGCCAGCAGAGTGCTCACACCACTCCAGATGCCCCCAATTCCTCATGGAGGTCATGGGAAAGCAAGAAAAGTGGGACTTTATGAGAACTAAAGCTGCTTAAACCTCCCTGAAGTCAGTTTATCATGGAAAAAAAAATCAGATTCCCAGAGGTCTCATCCCAGTCCTCAGGGGGCATTGGATTTGGAGCAGCCAGACTGCACTGGGGGGAATTCCTGGGAGCGACATCCAGGGGAGACACACAGCTCCTGAAGGGAAGTGCAGACACAGGACAGGCTCAGCAAAGCCCAGCTTACCTGGTCCTCAGTGAGCAGGATGAGCCGGGTCACCAGGATGTTGACAATATTGCCCAGACTTGAGTCCTGGAAAAGTTTGGCAACCTGACCTCCAAGAAACAAGAAAAGAGGAGTCTTAAAAATGAGCTCTGCGGGCAGGTGAGCTGGGCAGGGCTGGGCACTGCAGGGAATCGGGGCTGGGGTCTGAACCCAACATTTTTTGAGAAGCAGGGATGGGAATGGGACTCCACACCAGCACTTGAGTAGCAGAATCCCCTAATCCACGGTCAGAGCTCGCTGTCTCAGGACAGTGAAGCCAAAATCCCACAGCAGCTGCTCCTTGCCCGGAGCCCAGGTGGGGCAGCCCCCACTCCCGGCATTTTGTGCAGCCCCGGGGATGGAGATTTGCTGAGAGGAGGCCACAGCATCCCTCGGGGATCGGGGAGGTCACAGCATCCCCCAGGAATGCGAGTGTTTCGGAGCAGATGAGACGGCTCGAACCGGGATTGTTTGAAAATCTGGCGTCGGCTTTAGAAATGCAAAGCGTGAAAAGCGATCCTGGTGAGGACGGGACAAAGAGCCGTCCCAGAGGGGCTTTCAGAGGGCTGATGGATAACTTCCAAGCCCATCTCACCTCACAGGAGGATCCAGCGCGGCCAGTTCGGGCTGTTAATGCATCCAGCCTGGTACCCTGCTGCCAGCAGTGCCCCAAACCAGAAGCACAGCGCGGGGGGATTTCTGCCTGCCCCTCTCGCTGCTCAGCCCCCAAGCGTGAGAGCTCCCTGTCCTTATGCTTTCCCATGTGTTTCTCAGCTTGCCTGGCCGCATTTGCAATGCTAATTTGAGCTGAGAGATGCTGCTCAAAGAAAGGCTTTTGTTCTCACAGCCCTGGGTCAGACAGGCCAGAGTTTACCTCTCCAGGCTCCGCGGTCCCTCTGCGCAGCAGCAGCAGCAGCCTGGCAGGATTTTTGACCCCAAAACCTCACTCTGAGCTTGAGGAAAGCCACTGCCAGCCTGGAACTGATCCAATTTCCCTCCCCACTGCATCCCCAGCGCGCTCGGTGCAGGAAAATCTCCTTTCCCCAGTGTTCGGGGGAGGTGGGGGCGATGAGCAGGAGCTGTCCCGCAGCCCGCGAGGTTCCTGGTGTATAACACTTACAATATTCATGATGGCCAGGATGTACTGCTCGATGTCCCTGCGGCCGTGGTAGCCCACCATCATCTTGTCAGCCACCACCAGGGTCTCCACGTAGCGCTCGGTGCTCACCGACCTCTTGAGCGGCAGCTGCCCCCGCTGGCTGTGGTTGCCCGATGGCTTCAGAGGGGAGGGTTTCAGCGTCCTCAGCCACCAGTGCCGCCCCTTCCAGGGCTTCTCGTCTGAGGAGGGAACGGGATGGTTCTTGAGAGGAATGAGGGATTTGTCTTTACAAACAAGCCGTGGCTCTGCTGGTAGATAGAACCAGCACTGAGAGATAAAAGAGACAATGGGAAGGATTCCGCTGATTGATGAATGGACAAAGATATTTGCATTTACAGACAAAGTATGGGTTTGCTGATGAGTGAAATTAGGTATTGGAAGAGGAAAGAAACAATGGGGGGAAAAACACAGATTCCATAAGAATTAATAATGAAAAGGGAGGGTTGTAGATTAGAGGGGAATCTCAGGTGTCAGCGTTCTGGGCAGTCTGTGCCTCTCAAGGAACTCAGGCAGAGGGGAAAGAGAGAGAGGGAAATGCTGGGGGAAATTGGGAACAAAATTGGGACCTTCAAAAGTTGGAGAGACCCCAGGGGATGCCCCATGGCCTCTCCCTTTATTCCAATAAAGTAAAAGGACTCCTCTGTCTCCTTTTTGGACATAAACCTCTGGTGTTTGTGGATTAATTTTCCTGACATTCTGATGCCCCGGGGCAGGAGCTCAGGGGCTCACAGGGGTGAGGAGGGGGTTTGAGGAAAGGCCATGGAGGAGCTCTTAAGCTGCACCAGGGGAAGTTGAGGCTAGATGTCAGAAAAGAAATCTTCACTGTAAGAGTGACTGGGCAGTGAATTGTCTGCCCAGGGAGGTGGTGGAGTCCCTGGAAGGGTTTAACAAAAGCCTGGACATGGCACTCAGTGCCAGGGTTTAGCTGATGAGGAAGTGTTTGGCCTAGCTGATCTTAAAGGTCTTTCCCAACCTACTTCATTCTGTGATTTGTGCACCGTGTGTGGACCCAGAAAATGTCCTAAAGGCAGTCTAGGGCTATCCCAGGGTCCTGCCAGTCCTGCTGGCATCTCCCCTGCCCTCCTGACTCCTCCTGATGTGCCCAGCCTGTTTTGGGCTGTATGGAGGAGGAGGAGGAGGAGGAGGAGGAGGAAGCACCTACCCAGCACTCCGCAGGCTGCGTCCATGTGTGGGTACTGCAGGGACGAGCGCTTGTACACGACGTGGGGGCTGCCCCTGCCCTCAGCCCCCGCGCTGACGTTGGCTCCGGGGCGCAGGGGCTCGATGAAATATTCCTCCTCATCCGCCACGATCACCCCGTGCTGCGGGAGGGAACAGAGGGCGGGCAATGACAGAGGTGCTCAGAGAACTCGGGGCATCCTGGTGCCGTCTGGTGCTGAGGTTTTTGCTGATTAACCCCGAATTTCTGGGGGCTGGCAAAAGCTGTGGGGGAATCCTGCACAAACACTGAATTACAGGAACCCACAGAGCAGAGGAAACCCAGCCAGATGGTGGTGGACAGGAAAGCTCCTCTGTGTTCACTAAAGTCCTCTGGAAATCACAGCCTTGCCTCGCTGAGTTATGAATGAGTTGTTTCCTATTCCGCCCACTCGATCTCAGTGGGATCCCAAAAACCCCCTTCAAACACAGCAGCACTCAGCTCTGAACTCAGCCACCCCAAAGAACCTTCCCAAGCAGCTCAGGACCATCCCCAGCAGCTGGGAACTTGGAGCTGCAGAGAGGGGTAAATACCCAGAGGCTTTGGGAAACACCCCAGTGTTTGAAGGCTGATGAAGCAGAAGCCCCCAGCAGAGCCAAACCCCTTCTGTGGAGCCTGGATGGGGCATCCCAGCCCCTTGTGCACCTCAGATTGGCCACTTCAGAGAGATCATCTCAGCTTTGCTCCCTTATTTGTTTTAGTTTTTTGTTCTTTGGCTGTGTGAGCTCAGCTGTGAGCCCAGGCTTTGCTGCCTGAGTGGATCCAGGCGGAGCAGAGACCAGCAGGGTGATCACCAAACCCACTGGGTGCTTGCAGGGTCCCTCCTGTCCACCCTCACAGCAACATTCCCTCTACCTGAAAGCTCTGAGCAACACCAAAAGCTTCTGGGAGCCCGACACGAGCTCCACCCCAATTCCTGGCACTGAGCTTCTCCAAGGAACATGTGTCCCATCAGCTGAACTTCACCAGCAAGCGATTGAGGCACAGAAATGTGCCTGGCACGGCTCAAACATGATCCCAAAAGTCCACGAGTCAAACCTGGGGGCTGTCAAACCCCTCCCTGCGTGCAAACACAGCTCTGGCTGCAAACCCTGCCCTGCCACCAGCGCTGTCCTCTGCATGTGACAGCTTTTCCAGCTCCCTCTGTGCCCAGGGACAGGAGCCCCGCTCTGCCAGGATGGGGAATAGGGAATTCTGTCCCGGTGGAACATCCCGAGGTTCCTCCATGGAAGCCCCACCTGGAACAGCTCCTGTGGTGGCTGTGGGTGAGGAGAAGCTCTCCGGGGGGACAGTGGCTCCTGCCGGGGCTGTCCCTGTCCCCTCCCGGCGCCGAGCTCAATCGGGGCAGTGTGTGCGCGGCCAGCCCGGCCCCGGGTGCCGGGGGATTTCCTCCTGCCCCGGCCTCTGCTGCTCTTGGCTCGGCTCCACCTTTTCAAACACAAGCGAGGTACTGTGAGGTTACCCTGGCCAGGGGAGCCGAGTGCCGGCAGAGCCAGCTGGAAAGGCTGGAAAGGCTGGAAAAGCTGGAAAAGCTGGAAAAGCTGCCGGCTTTGTGGGATGGGGGAAGGAGGTCACCCCCAGCCCGGGGCACAGCACCGGGGGGAGAGCCCCAAATCCATCCCGCTGCAAAAGGGATGTTCTCACTCCAGCCTCTGCAGAGGCTCCACGCCTGCCTGGCACCTCCCAGCAGCGAGGCTTGGATGTCACAGGAGGCTGAAAAGTGTCCCATCACTGACCCCAAGGGCTGAGCTCTGAGGGCCGGGCGCTGGACGTGACCAGGGCTGGTAAAGGGGGTGGTGAGAGGTCCTGGGAGAGCTCTGTGGTTTGTGGGGGAGCTGGACTGGATATCCTGTGTGTGATTCACACAGGGCAGCAGTGGGAGAGTGTCCAGAATGTCCAGTTTTGGGAAGAGGAGTCAGTGGGAGAGTGTCCAGAATGTCCAGTTTTGGGAAGAGGAGTCAGTGGGAGAGTGTCCAGGTGCTGGCACCCAAAGCTGATGTGCTGTAAAGGTGAGAGCTGTGCTGGGGGACATTCAAAACCAAAGTGCTTCAAAACCAAACCTTGCAGGCAGGAGAATTCCTGAGGGATGTGGGAGGGTGGCCTGGACCTTGTCATGGTGTCACAGTCACCCCTCTCCCTCCTCCTCGAGCTCAGCTCACCCCAGAACCAGCTCAGGCCACAGCACCCAAGGGCCCGTGCAGCATCCCCTGTGCCCAGCTGGGTCAGTGCAGTGCCCCCCCAGCAGGAACCTGCACCTGGGGACGCCCTTCTGTCCCTTCCAGGGTGGGGGATGCCCCTCTGGAGCAGAGCCAGCTGGGGATGAGCACAAGGGATCAGCGGTTACTGCTGCAAAACACCTCCCATGGCAAGCCCACAGCTACAAACACGCCAGGGTCCTCTTGCCTGAGTCCCCAACCCCGCTGTCCTCACTGACCCCAAATCCCTCCTCCCCCACCTTGCTGAGTCCATAACTCTGGAGCTCAGCAGAGCTGGGTGTTGGATGACCCTCTGTCCCTCCTATGCCTGGCTGCATTTTCCTCCAGACAGCCTTGGTGCCTCTCCAGAGCGAAGCACGGCCTGGGGATGGAATTCTCCCAGTTCCAAGTGCTGCTGGGCCATTGCTTGCCCCAGCCTTGCTGCCCTGAGGAGTGGGAGGGCAGGGGGATGCCAGATTCCTCCGGAGCCAGCAGCACCCAGCTCACCCTTTGTGAGCACCACGAAATTCCCTGGGACTGGAGCAGAGTTCCCATGTCCAAACAAAGGGCTTGGGAGTTTGTGCAGCTTGGATTTTTGGCTGTGAGCTGGAAATTTTAGACTCTGTGATATAATGAGTCAGATTCTCATTTCTGTTAATAAGCCACAGCACTGTTCTGGCAGGGTCACCCAGCAATAAATCAAATGGGAATTCATTCCCATTTGGAAGCTCTTCCACACTGCCAGAATGCTGCGAGGAGGTGGGGCTGGAGCAGAAATATGAACCTGGCCTAGAGAGTTCTTTTCTACCCCTCCAAGGGAGCCATCAGCCTTGGGATCCACTCATGGGATAGGTTTGCTCCATCCCTCCATCTGGCAGCTCAGGAAATGTGCTGTGTGAGCCAGAAGTATCAGAAAAATCACAGAAAAATATGGATGGAAATCCTCAGTCTATTCCCAGGGCTGGGAGAGCTAATGAATCATACCTGGAGGGTTTTTGAGAGCCTTTTGTCTGGCCTGTTCCTAAAGATCTCCCAAGATCTTGCTCTCTCCAAGCAACCTACTCCAGAGCTCAGCTGTTCTTACACTGATGTCCTCCAATAGGATTCCTTGCTGATATTTAGGACTGGGGTGTTCAGTTTGAGCTGTCAGGACTTGGAAAATCAACCATTCCCACCCTCCTTCCTGCAGCCTTGCTGGTTTTGAGGGAATGCCCCCTTGCCCCCTTCTTGATGTTTCCTTTTTCATATTGAAAAAAATATGATTTCAGTAATTGCAAATATTTTTCCCCCTCAGAAGTGACTGAAAAATGGACAGAATCAACTGGGATCCCCAGGAATGCATCTGTAGTTGGAAGGATCTGGATGCACTCGTGACATTCCAGCAGTGCTGCGAAATCCCTGCGCTCCTGCACTTCTTCCTCACCAGCACACACAGAACATTCTTTGCTGCTGCTTCTGTTGGAAGAACTCGGTGAGAGCCAGGCCTGGGTATCCCCAGTGAGCCAGGATTACCCCACTCTAATCAAAATGAACGGGAAAATGCCCAGAAACTGGACTGGAAGTGTCACACAGCTCAGGAACTGTGGAACCCAGCATGGAGGGAATCTTCCTCTGCCTGTCCTGAGCGCTCCTGACCCTCAGGAAAGCTCCTTTCAACCTCTGTCCATGGAGAAAGCTTCCAGAACTTTCTGAGGGGCTGGAAACAACCCAAGTGTGAATTAGATAGTGTAGTTAGTGGTTATTGCTTAGTGGAAAATGAATTCTTTAGGTTTTATCTACTAGGGGTGTAAGTGAGGGTTCAAGATGAAGGATTGTGGGCTTTGCCTCAGTTTCCCTTCTTCTCCTTCCCTCACTCCATTTTCTGCAGTGCTGAGAGCACAATCTCATTGGGCAGAGTTTGTGCAGCGCCATGTTACATGAATTAATTGATAACCAGTTCTTGGTAGCACAGCAGTAACAATACACATTCAGAACACCTAGAATTAAATAACTGGATTGTTTGTTTTGTATCTAAGGGGACATTTTCTCTCCTTGAGGGCAGAACGGCCTCGTGTTTGTGAGAGAACAGAGCCTGCACCACCCGTGGCTCAGAACTCATGGTCAAATGCAATAAACAATCCCTGAAGACCCAAAAGAGGTTCCTCTGCTTCATCCATGCAGCGAAAAAAAGAACAACTCAGGGGGCTGGCCTGCTTAGGCCACCCTGCATGTCGGGAATAACCTGACAAGGAACCCCCGGGGATGTGACGAGCGACGTCTGCATCCTGACGCCAGCGTGGAACATTCCCTCTTGCCACCAAGCCCGAGCTTTTCCCCCCTCACGGATCCACCTCCTGGAGGATCCAAGCTGCTGGCACTGCCCCTGGCCAGCCAGCCCCGACTCACCAGCCCGTTGCAGTTGCTGATGGCCACCTTGGAGCTGAGGTACTGGTCCTGCAGGTGGCCGGCGTAGTGGCAGTCCTCGTGGAAGTCGTGCTGCCAGTCCATGCCGTCCCTCTTCCAGTACTCCACGGTGAAGTGCTCGGCCAGCAGGTTGGAGTGCAGGGTCAGGTTGAGCAGGAACTGGGTGTGGTGGGCAGAGACTTTGTAGAAGACCTGCTGCTCCGAGGGCTCGTAGGGCAGGGAGCGCCGGGGCCGCGGCTTCAGCTGCCGGCGCACGTCGAAGGTGAGGAATTCCCCGTTCTGGTCCACTTGGATGGGGAAGGCGATCTCATAGTGGTCCAGGCTGGAGAGGAATTCCTCTGGGGAGGGAAGGACACACGTGGAATGACTCACATGGGAATGGCAGCCTGCGAGGGGAGTTGAGCACCCGGCAGTGCCCGCCCGAGCGCAGCCACAGCCAGTGCAGGTGGAGGCTCAGTCAAAACTTGGAATCCCAAGGCTCTGCCCAGCCTACAGAAGCCTTGGGAAATTCCCCAAACTCTGCAGCCTACAGAGCCTTGGAATGCTACTTGTTCCTCTGCAGGTGCTGGAGAGGAACAGCCTGGCCCAAAGGGCCCTTTGGGACACCCCAATTGTGGCTCTGCACCTGGAGGATCCCAAACCCTTTCATCTCCACTGGGCAGAGGGAATCCAAGTTTTGCAGAGTCCAGGACTGAGCTTTGGAGGGTTATTTTAACCTGGATCCTTCCAGGAACAGACCCAGCAATGAGGTCTGCTCAAAAGGAGGCAGAAGGAGCCTTGGGGTGACAATGGCTCAGGAGAAATTCTCCCTGCGGCTTCCTCAGGACACCTGCAGCTGCCACAGGGAGCTGCTGGCTCTGAGAACACAAAACAACAGCACCACCCCAACCTGCCCAGTCAGAGCTGCAGGGTCTGCAGGGGCACAGAGTCCTTGAAATGCCAGTCTTGATATCAAAATTAGAGAGGGCAACCAGAGTTCCTCCAGTGGTGCTGAAAATGAGCAGGAGAAGTCAGACATCCCAATCCCCCGGCCTGGTCTCTGTCTGCGAGCCCACACGGCTTTCCCAGCTCCCTGGATTGGTTTTTATCACCTCAGGCTGGCTTAGCAGCTCCTCTTGGGGCCCTTGAGCTGGGCCTGGGTGGTGCCACCCAGGCTGTGCTGTGACAAGGGCACTGTCCCCAGCCCCTTCGCTTGTGCTCGCACAGCAACGCAGCTCTGCAGGCTGTCAAACACCTGCAACCTGGGCAGAAACTCCTCCTTTTCAAAGGAAAATGTCCCAGGGACTGCCAGACTGGCTCTGAGCAGAGATGTGGCTCTGTCTGACAGCCCTGGGCCCCAGAGGCTTGGGCTGAAGATGGGAAATATCCGTGTGCTGGACCAGGACAGCTCCTCCTCACTGAGTGTCCCCCTGAACCCCTCGTGCCTGGAGGGTTTGAGCCTCCTGAGCTCTCATGGAGGGGGATTTTCCTTCTGTTCCCTCTGGAGAAGTTTTCCTGTGCTTTCTGCAACCTATTTGTTGTTGTTTCCTAAGCAAACAGGAGGGGCCTGGCTGCCCCAGGGTGGCTGAATTTTGCCTGGCTCCACAGCCCCCACCTGCAGAGCTTTCCCAGCCATCAGAAACTCAGCCAGCTCCAAACTGCACTCTCACACAGGGCAGCATGGCAAGTTTCCTCTCCCTGTTTTCCAGAGCCTGGCAGAGTGGTTTCCCTGGGCACCAGGAATGGGACAGCCCTTCCACCCTCTGGCTTTAGGGGTGAGCTCCCACCTTTCCCATCTTTCTTGCACTGCTGCCTTGCCAGAATTCATTGTTAGGTTTTTAACTTCCTGTGCTCCAGCTTTTCCTGCATCCCAGCACGTTCCTGTGATGGGGCTGGGCAAACAAGGGTGACTTTTTGCACTTAGAAATGACTTCAGGCTTGGAAAAATTTGCTGTTGGAAGTGTTTTGTTTTCCCTTTTGCCTCCTTGCAGTCCATGTGGGCTTGGAAAAGAGTGAATCAGAGGGTGGTTTGTGCTTGCTGTGGCTACAAAGCACCTGGGACTCTGGGCTGGAGACTCTGAGCCTGCCCTGAAAGCCATTCCCAGGAGGAAAAACGTGTCCAGAGCCTGAGGCTGAGCTGGTGTTGTGGGGCTGGGCTCTGCATCTCCTCAGGGATGTCACTCTGGACACTGAGGCACGGGGACAGCTCAAGAGCAGGGCCATGCATCAAAAAAATGGTTTGGGAAGTGATGCTTTAGAGTGGGAATGCCTCAAATAGGAAAAATAATCATGGAATAGAATCATGGAATGGTTTGGGTTGAAAGGGACCTTAAAACTCATCCAGTGCCACCCCTGCCATGGCAGGGACACCTCCCACTGTCCCAGGCTGCTCCCAGCCCTGTCCAGCCTGGCCTTGGGCACTGCCAGGGATCCAGGGGCAGCCACAGCTGCTCTGGGAAAGTTGTTCCAAGGATTCCAGCTGTTCCCTGAGCTGTTACAAACTGCACCCTGAGTGTCCAGGCTACATCTGAACCTCTGCTGCCTTGGAGAGCCCTTTGGTGCCAGGCTGCTGCTCCCCATGAAGATTAAAATTAGAGCTCATGGCTGATACTTTAATCTTTCTCCTGCACAAACAAAATACCCTGACCTGGAGTGGGGCACGTGGGGCAGGAGGATTCTGCTCCAGAGCTGCCTGCAGCGAGTCCCTGGGACCAGGGGCTGGTGATAACACTGCCCTTTACTCTGCAACTGCTCCCAGGAGATAGCAGAGCCTCAGCCTCTCCAAAGGGTGTTGTGGGGATTAGGAACTGTCTCAGCAGCCTGGTGAGGTGTTGGGTGACAGCCTGACACCAAAAACCGGGCTCTGACAGCAAGAGGGGCCCCTGGGGCAGCAGGGACTGGGCAGAGGACAGGGGCTGGGGTGGGGGAAAGGGACTGGGGAGGGGACAGGGGCTGGAAAAGGGACTGGGAAGGGGAGAAGGGACTGGGAAGGGGAAAAGGGACTGGGAAGGGGAAAAGGGACCGGGAAGGGGAAAAGGGACCGGGAAGGGGAAAAGGGACTGGGAAGGGGAGAAGGGGCCGGGAAGGGGAGAAGGGGCCGGGCAGGGGACAAGCTGCAATCCTGGAATGGTGCTCCCAACACACCACATCCATCCCATGGCACCACGTCCCAGCAGCATCAGGGGCTGGGAGCTGTCCCCAGAGGCGCTCAGGGGGGAGCACAGGAGCTCATTCCAGGTTTAATGGAGCTGTGCTGGCCTGTGGGGGATCCCAGCACTGTCAGCTGGGATGGGCTGATCCCACAGCGGTGCTGGTGGGCTGCACACAGAGCAGGGTGTGAACTGATGGGCACGGGAGGCCCAGAACAGCCCCCAGGCACTGCCAGGGTCCCTCAGACCCCGATCTGCCTGGAGAGTGTGCCCAGCTCCCAGCTGGGGCTGGCTGCTCTCCTGGTGCTGCCTGTGCTGTGCCCAGCCCGGGACACTCAGGGGCTTTGGCTGCTTTTGTCCCTCTCCCCAGCTCTGTTTCGCAGCCTTGTCACCTCCCCTGTCACCTGTCACTGCTCACCAGCCCAGAATGTCACCTGTGGCCCTGCCATGGCTGATCTGGGCACACGAGGGCTGCAGGATTTTGGCTGTGTGAGTGACGCTGCCAGGGTTTGAGCACTTTGCACAGGAGATGTCCTTCTCCTCTCACCTCTGGTGCCTGGTGGCACCGTTCACCTTGCTTTTTAAGGAATTATCCTAAAAAGATAAGCATTAATCAGTTAGCTCCCCTTTGCTGTCTGTGAGTGTTGTTTGTACTCCAGGCTGGGCTCAAAACTCCACCCCTTTAACCAGTCCTTCCACTCCTAATCTGGAATAAAATCAGGTACAAAATCACAAAGCTGTGGGCAAGAGACCCACACTTCCCTTTGCTTGCAGCGCCTGAGTGTGACTCTGTTTAAACACGAGTCCCTCAGGCACCGACACGGCGGATGGGCACAAATACACTTCAAAAAACGTGTGTACAAACCAACCCTGCTCCTCCAGCAGCACAGTCCTGTCCAGACTCAGCTGGGCAGAGGGTTTGGGTGCTCCAGCACTGCCCTCCACCCCCGGGCACGCCAAGGACCAGGCACACACAGCGCTCCTCCTGACAAAGCTTCTGCTCCCCCGAGGACAAGGGAACCACCACACCTCCTTCCCTTCCCAGCCTCTCACAGCTCTGGCCTTGCACTGACCCAACTGCTCTGAATTCTGCCAAAAGTCACCGAGTGCAGAACACATTCCTCGGAGAGTGATGGAAAACCCCGGCTGGGGCAGTGGGAGGAGCAGAACTGGAGGTGTCCCCATCTGCTCCCCCAGACCCTCCCCAGGCCAGCATTAGGGTTCTGCCAGCACCAGTGGGGTGGATCCAGCTCCCTTTCCCATGGGTGGATCCATCTCCTCTCCCCACAAGCAGATCCAGCTCCCTTTCCCATGGGTGGATCCATCTCCTCTCCCCACAAGCAGATCCAACTCCTCTCCCCATGGATGGACCCAGCAAGGGTGGATCCAGTCCCTCTCCCCATGAGCGAATCCAGCTCCCTTCCCCATGGGTGGATCCAGCAAGGGTGAGTCCAGATCCCCTTCCTTCTCCTTTCCAAGTGAATCGAGGCACCTTTCCCCACAGGTGGATCCAGTTCCCTCTCCAGGGGATGGATCCAGCTCCCCATCCCACCCCACGGATCCCACCCCACCCCATCCCTACCTTGTGACTGGAAGGAGTAGCCGGGGAAGGAGCCCCCGGCCAGGCCGAGGGTGAGGGTCCAGGTGAGGAGCCTCCAAGCTGTGGCCATGGTCAGCGCCGCTCGTGTCGGAGCAGGGAGATCTGTGCCGGCTGGGAGGGCGCTGTCCCCACATGTCTCTCCCTGGGCCACCCCTTATGTCCAGAGAGGAGTCCCGGCTCGCTCCGCAGGCATCCTCGGCCGCTCCTGGCGGGCAGAGCCGGGCCAGCACCGAGGGCTCAGCACGGACCCGTCCCCAGCGCCGGCATCGCCCCTGCGGGTGAGAGGCGGGGATGAGCGAAGGGATGGAGGAGAAGGTGGGCAGGGGAATGAGGAAAGCGGAGAAGGCAGGAGCGGGATGGAAGGAAAGGAAAAGAGGAGAAACGATGAGATAGATGAGTGAAGGGATGGAAGAGAAGGGCAGAGGAATGAGGAAAGCGGGATCCTGGAGAAGGCAGGAGCGGGATGGAAGGAAAGGAAAAGAGGAGAAAGGATGGGAAGTGTTTGAGGATGAATTAACCCCGTCAGCTCCTGCTGGGGGTCCTCCCAGCTGGGATTTATCCGGTGCCTGCGGAAAGGAGCTCAGGATCAATGGGAATCCTTTATCCTGTGCCGGTCCTTTATCCTGTGGCCAGGAGCTGTGCACAGCCCCAAGAGTGCCCTGGGTCACCTGATCCCTTAAAGAGAGCAGGAAATAACAGCACTGGCGGGGGGCTGGTGAGCAGCAACCCAGAAATCCTCTCTAGGGTTTCCCTGGATTTCAAACCCACTTTGAGGACTGGCACCGCACTGAGGGAAGAGCACTTGCTCTCAGAGTGTACTGGCTGAACCTAAAAAAGTGACGGAAAACAAAGAATCCATTCAGGGAACTCACCCTCAACCCTATCCACAAATGGATCCCGAGATTCCAATCGCATTTCTTCTTTAAAATGCTCTGCTAATTGCTCTGGTGAAAGATTCCTGGCTTCCAGAGAATTTCCACTCAGGCTGAGGCGATTACACCTAATTCGAATGGTGCTGGGGACTTGCACAAAGCCTGTGGGGTTTTATTCTTGTCCACCCACTCCATGAGTATGGGAGGAGCGCAGCACATCCCTCACCTCCCAGAGAATCCCAAATATCCCAGCGGTGACGCTGCAGAGCGGCCCAGCAGCCAACCCCAAACCTCCCTGCAGAGGTGGCAGATAAAGATCTGCGGATCCCATTTCAGCAGCTGGGACAGGCAGGGTGAGCTCCTGGGGACAGGCAGGGTGAGCTCAGGGACAGGCAGGGTGAGCTCAGGGACAGGCAGGGTGAGCTCCCAAGCATGGGAAGAGGCTGGAGATGGGAGGAAGGTGCTCTTTGCCCTCGCCTAAGTCAGCGTTTTTCAGTATCTCCCAAAGCTCCAGATTCCGGCTTTTAAATCCCGTCACGGCTCCAAGGCCCATGGAGCCCAGTTAAAGTGTATTTTCTCCTGGGCTTCACACGACTGATTTCCCCTGTTTTCCAGCTGCTGAACCCTTTTCCTCCAGGCTCTCGTTGCTTCCCCCGCCTCTCCATGACCCTCCGCGGTGCCCCCGTGTCCCGCTGCCGTCCCGGCTGCTCAGCATCCCCCGGAACAGCGGCCGGGAAGGAGCCGCCGGCGCCAGGAGCCCTCAGCCTTGACCTTGGGGGAAGGAGGCGCGTTGGGAGCAGCACAAGGCAGGAATTACAGCTGCAAAATTCCTGCGGGCCGGCCTGGGGGAAGGGCCCGGCTGCGATCCCTCCCTGCAGGCAGCGGGGAAAACACGGCCCCTTCCCGGCGGCGCTGCCTTCCCAAACCCCGAGGAGCAGCAGGAGCAGCCGGAGGAAGGAGCAGAGAGCCGGAGGAGCGCTGGGGCTTCCATCCCTACCAAGTTTTCCATAACCTCGCTTCGCTCCGCGGCCGGACAATCCCGAGGGTCGCGGAGCCCCGGGGCTGCCACGGGCCGGGCTGGGGGAGCTCGGGGACAGCTCGGGGACAGCTCGGGGACACGGGGTGACCTCTCCGGTCTCGTGCCTCCCTCGCCTGGGCCGCTTCCGATTCGCTCCTTCCCAAGGAATTCGTTGTCCTTGGCAGGCTCGGCCCGGGCTGACGCTGCCGGCTCCCGGTGCCAAGGGTGGCTTTGGCCGCCCAGGGGCACAGGGGACAATGCCACCCAAGGGCCAGGTCACCTCCCGCCACCCCCAAAACCCCCGCAAGGAAAGGGCTGGGGAAGGGAGGGTGAAATTCCAGCTGGGATGAAGCGAAAAGAGAAGAGAGGAGAGGAGAGGAGAAGAAGGAGCGAGGCGGATGACAAGTGTTCCTAATTTCAGCCGCGGCGCTGCAGACAGAATTCCCTGGAAGCCCGGCTGCTTGGCCGGCTCCGGGGCAGCGCGAGGGGAAGGTAATAGGAAGCAGATGGGCGCTGCTCGGGGCCAAGAGGAAGGTTCAAGGTGCCTCCTAGTGCAGGGAAGAGGAATTTAACTGCTTTTAAAGATGCAGGGCCCGGCGGCTTCCAGGTTTCTCATCCAACTTTTGCAAATTATGAGCTCAGGTGTCCTTTTCCCTTTTTTTAAAATTTTTTCCTGAGAGAGAAATAAATACAAACACAGATTTCTTCTTCCAGCTTGCCCCGCTGGGAGGAAATACTTTTAGTGCACCCCCTGCCACTGACATTTTCCAGACGTGGGAGAACTGGGAGTACTGGAGAGCGGTGGAGAAGTGAGAGCAGCACTCCAGTGGGAGCACTGGGAGCAGTAGGATCAGTGGGAAAGCAGTGAGAGCAGGACCTCACAACTGCACCACCCCAACAGCATTTCTGGCCTCTGTTATTTTAAGGAATTAAAGCCTCCTGGTTATTTTCTTCTGTAAAATGGGGAATTGGTACCACCCCATAACTGCACTGGGGCTACTGGGGTTAGTGTGGTGCCACATCCCACAGCTTTTGGGTCCCTTTTTGACCCTCCCAAGGGGCTGAGCAGCACCTCAGCCCCACAGCAGCCCAGGCAGCCCCTGCAAACAGCACAGCAGAGGAGCTGCTCCAGCCTGGCAGTTGTTCCACCAGGCCAAAGTTTATCTCTGAGGGGAGAGCTGTGAGCTCCGGGCTGGCTCCACGGGCCTCATTTTCTATGGGATCCAAGTTAAATACAGCAGGGACTGCAGGGGACTGGGATTTGTGGCTCGGGGGCTGTGCCAGTGCAGCAAGGGCACTTGGCAGCAGCAGCAGCACCAGGTTTTTCAGGCCCACATGGGTCCCCTGCTACCCACAGGGGACTCTTTTCTACTGCTGGGGTCCCAGCTGCCCTCCAGGACACACAACAGCCCCTTAGTGCCTGCAGCTCCTGGATACTGATCCCAAAGGCACCTGAAGAACAGTGCCCCTGTCACCTGCCATCGCTGCTTCATGGACGGCCACAGGTTTTGGCTGTAAAGCCTCAGCTGGAATCAACCTTCACCCTTCCAGTGAAGAATGTTTTCTTCATATCCAATCTAAATATCTCCTGGGGCAATTTGAGCGTCCTCTCTTCCCGTTGCTGAGAGCAGAGCCCGACCTCCCCTGGCTGTCCCCTCCTGCCAGGAGCTGTGCAGAGCCAGAGGCCCCTGAGCTCCTTTTCTCCAGGCTGAGCCCCTTTCCCAGCTCCCTCAGCTGCTCCTGGGGCTCCAGAATCACCAAATCAAAGATTTGTGCACAGAACTATGGAATATCCTGAGCTGGATCCCTCAGGGATCATCATTCCAGCCCCTGTCCCTGCCCAGACCCCCAGCAATCCCACCCTGAGCATCCCTGGCAGCGCTGTCCAAACGCTCCTGGAGCTCTGGCAGCCTCGGGGCCGGGACCATTCCCTGGGGAGCCTGGGCAGTGCCAGCAGCCTCGGGGGGAAGAACCTTTCCCTGAGCTCCATCCCAAGCCCTGGCACAGCCCCAGCCCTTCCTGGCCTCCTGTCCCTGTCCCAGAGCAGAGCTCAGCCCCTGCCCCTCCGCCTCCCCTCGGGAGGAGCTGCAGCCCCCGAGGAGCCTCCCCTCAGTCTCCTCTGCTGCAGCTGAACGAGCCAAGTGCCCTCAGCTGCTCCTCAGACCCTTCCCCAGCTCCATGTCCCTCCTCTGGACACTCTCCAACAGCTGTGGATCCTCCTGATCCTGTGGTGCCCAAAGTGCCCCCAGCACTGGAGGTGAGGCTGCCCCAGAGCAGAGCAGGACAATCCCTCCCTGGCCGGGCAGGCGATGTTTGAACCTTTCTCATCATCTCCACCTCCCTGCTCCTCCTCACTCCTCTCTCTGCACTCCCAGGCCTGGCAGGGGCAGGTCTCTCGCAGCTGCTGCTGCATTTCTGTGTTTGCTGCTGCCTGGGGGGGTCTCGCCCGCTGCACTCCCCGGGGCCCTGGGTGTTCCGTGCGTGCTCAGCCGCCACCCAGCTCCCGGCTCCCGGCTCCTGGCAGGTCCCTGCACGTTCCTGAGGATGGAATAAACAGCCCCGCTCCCCCCACCAGGCTGAGCACGTCTGTGATGCAAAGCTGTCCCAGAGACCTCCCTGGCCTCCAGCAGGAGAACGTCCTGATATTCCCGACAAAATATTTGGCTGGGCTGCCAAGTGGAAAACATGCTGAGCTGCGGATGGCAGATGCCTCCCCGCAGTCATCTTGCCAGCATGGCAGGACTTCCACTGGGAAGTCATTTCTCAGCTCTAGGGCGGCACTAGGGGTTAAACCCACAGAAATCAGCTTTTTTGCTGCCAGGAGCATCTGCAAACTGCGACAAAGGGGTTAAAGTCACAGGTCTGCAGAACACAAAATAAGAACTTGAACCATAATCTGCTTTGCTGCTCCAAGTGCGGCCTCTCTGCGGCCACGGCGAGCGAAGGATTAGAAGCACGGAGCCATCCCTGTTCCCAGAATACTGCAGCCTCCAGCCCCGAGAGCTCCTGCCTGCTCAGCCACCCTGCAACCCCTCTGCTCACCCCTGCCACCAATCCCACCTGGAGCAAAGCCAGCTCTGCTGCCCGGTCCCTGCTGAGCCCTGGGGGCTGCGAGGGGGCCCAGGATGCTGGGTGCAGCCCCCCTCGCTTGGGAGGGCTGACTGGCCTCACCCCAGGAGCTGTTCTTTGCACACCCCCTGACTGTGGGTCCGATTTCAGCTCCCCAGGAGGGGAAATGCCGTTTTCACACCGTTCAAATCAGATCCAGCCCCATCCAAAGGCGCTGCCCAACAAGGTGGGAAATCCACGCTGGCACTGCCAGTGCCGCCCTGAGAGCTGAGGGGTCTGACCCAGGGTCTCTGTTCCCCTGCCAGCGCCCCGGTGCCAGCCTGGGTGCCACGGGCACACTCTCCCTGCCTTTGGATCACCAGCTCCCTCTCCCAGGCTCTCTGTGGCGCTCCACAGCCGGCCCTGCTGTGCTCTGGCCGAGCACACCCTGCATCCCTTTGTACAGCAGCTTCACGGGGCTTTGGGCTCACTCCAGCACTGTGTGGGAGGAGGGGTTTTTTTGCGAAAACACGAGAATTATTTTACAGTCAAATCTATTCAGGGCAATCTTGGTGAGGAAAGGGCTGACTCTCCCCCTCCACCCCCCACTCCTCTCCAAATTCTTTAATTTTGCCAGCAAAGGGGCAAAAGAAGCCTGTGCCAAAGCCAGGGCAGTGAGAGGAGAGCTGGGAGCAGCGACCTCGCTCTGACACCGCCTGCTTGGCTCTCTGGAAATCCTATCCCTGTGTTACATAAGGATCTGGCCATATCTGGAACGCCGGGGTCATTGCACTTCTCCAAGTGTGGTAAAATGCTCGGAGGTCCTCAGCAGGAAAGCGGGAGGGAAGTGCCAGCTCGGATCCTCCTTGGGATGGGGAGCTGCTCCCAGGGCCGGGCTGAGCCCTGCTGGAGCTGCCAGAGCAGTGCCACAATTCCAGCCCGATGGAAGTGGGCACTGAGAATCCCAGTGCTCCCATCCTGGGACTCCTCCTGCTTTCTGGAGAGGACTCCACCAAGCAGGTCCACTCTCAGACGGGACTTATGCAATAGTTTGGAGCCTCTCCATCTGACCCAGACTTGCTGGCGCTCTGCCATCGCTCTCCTCGCTGCCTCCAGCCAGGCACGGAGCGGCGGCGGGATTAGAGACCGGGCAGTCATTAACGGAGTGCCAGTCATTAACGGGGTGCCAGTCATTAACGGGGAGCGCCAGTCATTAATGGGGAGTGTCAGTCATTAACAGAGTGCCAGTCATTAACGGGGTGCCAGCCATTAATGAGGTACCAGTCATTAACGGAGTGACAGTCATTAACAGAGTGACAGTCATTAACGGGGGGTACCAGTCATTAATGGAGAGTGTCAGTCAGTAACAGGGTACCAGTCATTAACGGGGAGTGCCAGTCATTAACGGAGGGTACCATCCATTAATGACGGGTGCCAGTCGTTAACAGAGTGGCAGTCATTAACGGGCAGCACCAGTCATTAACGGGGTGCCAGTCATTAACGGGGTGCCAGTCATTAACGGGGTGTCAGTCATTAACGGGGTGCCAGTCATTATCGGGGTGCATCCCCTACCACACAGGGCCCTACCAGTGACATGTGTGTCACCCACATGCAGCCAGGGCACAGCTGCAGCTGCTTGTGTGCATGGGGCTGGGGCTGGGGACGGGGAGCGTGGGGTTTGTGTGTGGATCAAACGCTATTTGCACATGGGTACGCGTTATGGGATCAGCACGGGGGTGGATACACGCTGTCTGCGAGGGAGCACACCTGAGCTGCACGGGGAGAGATGTTATCTGCACGGGGAGAGATGTTATCTGCACGGGTCTGGTGCCCACACCCCCTGGGCGCTGCCATCCTGCAGATATTCCATGCACAAATGCCCTTTTCATACCCAGCATCTCCGTGGCCGCCTCTGCCTCCATGGAATGGTCGCTCTCTCTGGGGTTCAGCACAGCCAGGAGAGAATCCAGACCCCTTGGGCCTGTGGGCAGGCAGCTCTCCCTGTGCTCCGGCTGCTCCTCCCGGCACGGAGCAGCACCAGAAAAGCGCCCCGGGCTCTGGGAAAGGCCGGGAGCGCTCACAGCTCGGAGCGAAGCAGACGGAGACCGAGCCATCTCCATGCCGGCAGGGCTAGCTCCCGGTTCCATCCCGGCAGGGCTGGTTCCTTTCTCATCCTGGCAGGACTGGCTCCTCTCTCATCCTGGCAGGGCTGGCTCCCGGTTCCATCCCGGCAGGGCTGGCTCCTCTCTCCATCATCCTGGCAGGGCTGGCTCCTCTCTCCATCATCCTGGCAGGGCTGGCTCCTCTCTCATCCTGGCAGGGCTGGCTCCTGCAGCTCCCCCGCAGCAGTCCCGGTGCTTACACAACCCAGCCCCGCAGGGCACCGAGCCCTGGGCTTGCATAAGGACAAACACCCTCGTGTGCCAGCACCGAGCTGTGCTCACCTGCGCAGCCACCGCGGGCCTCTGCAGCTCCGTGCTGGGAGTCCCAGCTGGGGCAGGAGCGTGGCTTGTGTGGTTTGTGCAGCTCCAGCTCCCGAGCAGCTGTCACAGCTCTCACACAATGAGTGTTGCACCTGAAATTCGGCTCTTCATCAGCCAGGCTGTAGGGCAGGGCCATGCCCCAATCACAGAATGGTTTGGGTGAAAAGGGATCTTAAAGCTCTTTTAGTTCCATACCTCTGCCACGAGCAGGGACACTTCCCACTGTCCCAGGCTGCTCCCAGCCCTGTCCAGCCTGGCCTTGGGCACTGCCAGGGATCCCGGGGCAGCCACAGCTGCTCTGGGCACCTGTGCCAGGGTCTGCCCACCCTCACAGTCGACACAGGAGTGGCTCAGTGGAAATGCAGGGAGCTGTGGAGTGAGTCCCTAAAGCAGCAAAGCCATTTGGACCTTCCTGTCCTCCCAGGAAACCAGAACCAGGCAGAGAAGCGACATAGTGGTGACACACAGAAAGTGTTCCTTCCACAGCAGGACAAACCACAGAGGGATTTGGTGACAGCCAAGGTGACACTCGGGGCAAGGCCATGGGATCATCCCAGGCCATGAGCCCGGCTCCCCTCAGTGCTGGGCAGTGACAGAGGCACCCACAGCCCCCAGGACCGGCCACCCCATGCCAGGGGAGCCCTGCAGGGACAGGGATGACTCCTGTGGGATGCAGCCTTGCAGAACACTGCAGCTGTGGAATCCCTCCAGCCCTTACAGACCTGCAGATCATGTCCAGCCTCTGGCTCCTTAGAAGCTCCAAGAGATCTGCTGGGCAGCGATTTTGGGCCCTTTTCCCCTTCCTGTAGGCTCTTTACTCAAGGAAACGTGGCCCAGGTGGTGTGACCCAGATGCAGCTCCTTCCTCCACAGCCAGGGAATGAAGAGTCCCTAACTCTGACAGGACTGAACTCATCCTTTGCACTTCCATTTTGGTCAAAGCCACTTCCCACCGAGGTCACAAATCCCACAGGAGGAGGCCAGGACTCCACCTGCCAGTTTAGCTTATCTGGGACCAACAATTCAGAGCATTTGAGTTCAAAAAGATTCACAGGACTGCACAGGAATAGATTCATTTTAAGTCATTTTTCCTTTTAAATTAAGCTACGATGTAAGAGTAAGAAACACAATATTGATAATGGGTGATAAAGAGTAAAGCTGTGGATATTCCATCCTTGGAAGTGCCCAAGGCCAGGCTGGACAGAGCTTGGAGCAATCTGGGACAGTGGGAGGTGTCCCTGCCATGGCAGGGGTGGCACTGGGTGGGCTTTAAGGTTCCTTCCAACCCAAACCATTCCATGATCCCATGAAAGGCACTGAGTAGTCAGACATGGAATATCCCAAGCATTTCCCAGCCTGGGGAGGATGCAGAAAGTGAGAGAGGAGCAGCAATGGAGCAGCTGCACGGACACCTTGCACTTCATACATGCACTGATGTTGCTTCACTGAAATCAGAGCGAGCTAAAATATTCCAGTGGTTTCCCAGTGGAGACTCTCCCAGTCCTTCAGCTGGCTGCAGATTTTGTTGAAAGGCCTCACAGGAACCAAGATGGGAACATTTGCTTGGATAGTGCCCCTTTAAACCCCCCTCAGTGCTGCAAAACAAGGCAGTGTCCAGGCTGGTGGTTTTCCATGTGTCCCTCTCCGGCCTGCTCACAGGTTCCTGGGAAATGTCTGTAACTCCTCGCCCTGCAAACAATTCCTACAGTGGTGGGGTCAAGCGAAGACCTCTCTGCCTCGTGTGTCTTCAGCACATCTGAGCTGACATCACCCAGGCAACTGGTTCTGAAAACGTGACGGGTTTGGTCCCAGTTCCATTTGGTTTAAACTCATTTTGGTGTTAGCCCCAAGACAGAGGCAGGACAGGACGTGACAAACACATCCTGCGGTGCTCCCAGCTCAGGAGGAATTAACTGCTGGAAACTTGGCAAGAAAAGTGGGGTTTGGAGTGAGGGGTTTCAGATAAGCTGGAGATAAGGGTTTGCATGGAATCACCCCCGGGTGCACCCTGCGCTGAGGGCCCTCCGTGGAGCCGCTCCGGGGGCAGCCTTGGGGACCAGGATTTCATGGAATGGTGGGAACAGCTGCTCCTCCCCAGCAGTCCCCGGGTGGCCTGGAGCCATGGGTGATAAGAGAACCTCTCATGTTTCAGGTTTGTGGAACAGACACTGTTTATGTTGAGCAGCACCACCTTCCTCCCCTCAGGGCTCCTCTTCAGCCTCTCGGCGGCTGCTCCGGCACGGCTTATCGGGGCCTCCCGGTGCCAAAGGAAACAGCTCGGCCCCCCCAGCTTTATCCGAGCTGATTTGCAGGAGATGACAGCACCTTTCCCATCCCGCCCCGGCAGCGGCAGCCGCCTGGGGAACGCGGCTGGAGCCGCCCCGAGAGGCGCCGGGAGGTTTTTGGGGTCTCGGGAGGAGCAGGGGAGCAGAGGCTGCTGCCCTGGGGCGAAGCAGGAACAGCGGGAGGCTGAGGATGGAGCAACCGGAGCTCTCAGCACGTTCCATATATGGAGAAACTGTGGGAACAACCTCCGAGGACCGCAGGGAGCCTCGCTGATGGAGGCATTTCGGAACGGGCAAGGCTCTTCCCAACTCTGAACATCCCGGGGCTGGGAATCACCTGCGTGGCCCACAGAGCATTTCCCCTTCATCCACCCTGGGCAGCAAAGGCTCCCCAAAGCCCTGCCTGCCCTGCCCTGCCCAGCCTGGCACGGCTGGGTGCTGCTGGGGAGAATAAACCCGAGCGCGATCAGAAGCCGAGCTCCGCCGGGGCCGAGCCGCCCGCAGCACCGCGGGTATTGGCAGGGATTGCAGCAGGAACACAAACTCCCCCTCAGGTTCGCATCTTGACCACAAAGAAGTCCCCAAAAATGGGCCTCGGTGTGAAATTTTACATTTTGCTGCGGAGGGTACCTGCCCCCAGCGCGGCTCCACGTTTCCCTCTTGGCTGGTTCTTGCCCTCTGGAAGATATTTGCCAAGGTTGTTTTATAAACTCCTTTCTAATTATAGCCCAGCTCCTTCAGCTCTAATGAGATAATCTTCTGGCATCTCACCATCACTAATATTTACTTTGATGTTTAAAATAACATCTTCTGAGGGATTGATTAAAAAAATAAAATGAAATAAAAACCCCGCAACACCTTTAAAACAGAATCAAAGCAAAGGAAGAAAGGAGCAGAGCAGTGGGGCCGCGCTCCTGGGGATGCACACGGAATCTGTGACACTGCACATTTTTCAGGGCAGATTCTTTATAATCCTCTGAGCACATCAGGAGGGAGAGAGGCATTGGCAGCTCCTGAAGATGGAGAGAGAGACGGGGAAAGAGGGAGAGGGAGTGCGGGCTGTGTTTATTCTCAGGAATGAAGGCAGCAAGGAACGTTTCATTCTGCAGCAGGGCTTGGAGCTGCTGCTCTCTGTAATTGAGAGCTTCGCCCCGGGCAGCTCAGCGGAGCAGATTTGGGGTTTAGAGCAGCAAACATTCGATCCCTGGGTTAATGCAATTAAAAAAGTGCGGCCGAGAGGGGCTGGGGGAGGCGCGGGAGGCAGCACACGAGCTCCCGGCTCCTGCTGCCCTGCAGCCACTTTGAAACACAAGCCTGCGTTTTTATGGAAACTCTGAATGTTGGAGAAGGGTGAACATGGTTTTCATTCTCATAAATGTTTTTCCAGCGTGCAAGGCTCTCCGGGCTCATTCCTTCTCCAGGGAGACGGTTCTGATTTCAAAGAACATTCGCGTTCCCTCCACCCCAGACCACCCCACTCCGACCTCAAAGAGTCTCCTCTGGAAAAATTATTTTAAAGAGCGTTTTACCTTTTCGTGTGCTTTCCCTTCTTTCTTCTTCTTTTTTTTTTCTCCTTTTAATTCCTTCAGCTTTACTTTTTTTTTTTACCTCTTCTTTTTCCCAGCAGCAGCCAAAAGCTCCTCTCTCCCCCTCAGCCCTGCGCGTGTCAGAAAGTTTCCAGGCTGAGGGTTTGTGTCGCCTTCCTTAAGAACCTTCTTCTGTCAGACCCAGGCAGAGCTGGAGTTGGAGCCTTTGCTAAAAAGTCTCCTTTCAGGAAGTGAGCAGTAATAAGAGAGCAGCTCGGAGGCAGCACATGGATAGGGGCTGCTCAAGAAAAAAAAAAAAAGGAAAAGAAAGAAGGAGAAAAAAAAAACAACACAACAACTTTGCTCAGGAATTTTGCCAGGATTATCCAAAAGAAAAAAGAAAAAGGAAAAAAAAATAAAAAAAGAAATAAAAATCCCCAAACCCACAAGGCTGGAAAAGTCCCACCCTGACTGCTGACATCAGTGCAGAAGGCAGGTCTTGGCTGAAACAGTATAAAACTAATCAGCCTTTCTGTGGAGGAGCAGGGAGGGAGCTTGGGGCAGCCCTGGAGGCGATGCCGGCAGCTTCCCTGTGGATAAAACATCCCAGGAAAAGCCATAAAGGAAAGAGGCCGTGCTGCCAGTGGCACACAGAGCAGATAAAACAAGCCTGCATTTGGTTTTGGATTGGGTTTTTTATTCCCCCAATAACAAACAGCACTCCCATCCTTCATTTTAACCGGAGCTTTCCAAATGCTTTTAAAAACCCAGGGAGTGTGTGAGGAAATGGCCTGAAAGGCTCCACAGCAATGGCAGGGACTGGCTTTGAATCGAAAAAAGCTCTCAAGGATTTGCCAGTGTTTTCACAAGTCCCTTCCCTCTGCAGTTACATCATTCCTGCCCCGCTGGCTCCGGTGATTCCGGCATTCTCCCGTCCTGCTGCCACCGTGGAGTGTCCCACCGAGGACAATCCACCTCCAAAGTAAAGAAAAAACACTGGAAACAACCAAACACTGCTTGTTTCCAAACAACCCCCTCGCAGGACACCTCAAGCAATCAGCAACAATAAAAGGCAGGAGCTCATTTCCTCCTTTCTTCTGAGGGCGGCTCTGGGGTTTCAAAGCTGAACTTGTGAGCTTTGGTGGAGAGAGAATTACCTGGCAGTGCTGCAAACGTTGGAAAAATGAGCCTTTCCAAGCTGCCCTGCTTTTCCCTGGGAAGAGAGAGGGGCCCTGGGGAAGGACGCAGGGAAAGGGTGGAAGCACCAGGGGGTGGATGGACCCCCAGCCTGAGCAACCCCAGAACCACCCTGGCGGTGCCTTTTCCTCCAGGAGGATTTGAATGAAGAGTTAAGGGGTGAAAAGTTGCCAGGGGGAGACTGGCACCTACACAAACCACATCAGATAGGTGTATCAAAGCAAACTGCCTGAACCTGAGGCTCCAGGAGGGGATTGCAGCGGGGCTGTGGGACGGCAGGACAGGATTTGCATCCCTGGGCACTCAGCGTGGGTGCCAAGTGCAGGACAGCCCCAGCAGCCTCGTGTCCTGCCCTGACCCTTGCAGCCAGTGCCAAAGCCACGGGACACAGCCCCAGGCAGCCACAGCTCCTGGCCACGGGCCCTGGTGCCACCCATGCTGCCCCACCAGACCACGAGATGGGGATGGAGAAAGAAAAAAAAGCCTCAAAGGCCTGGCCAGGCCCATGTCCTGATGGGATGCTGGCCTGCAAAAAAAAAAAAAACCAAAGCAAAGGGATG
>VWYI01011758.1:6640-108968 GCA_013399455.1 Anthoscopus minutus
ATAATAGGAACTTAACAAACATTTATAGAAGGGGCTGATCAGCACTAGTAGTTGTTTTCAGGAAAGCCTTTATAAATGGATTCCAATGCAAAAGAAAAAAACAACC
This sequence comes from Anthoscopus minutus, assembly GCA_013399455.1. NCBI lineage: Eukaryota > Metazoa > Chordata > Aves > Passeriformes > Paridae > Anthoscopus > Anthoscopus minutus. Next base: position 6,747 of record VWYI01011758.1, read on the forward strand.
CACAAAACCTCCAACAGATTATAAATACCAGACATAAAGGGACTTAAAGCAGAATGAAAATTTACCTGTGCTGTAAATACACCATGATCCTGTGTTATTGTGCTCAAGTCCATTTATCTAACATCATAGGAAGAGCTTTAGCTTTTTATTTTTATAATTAATATAAAGAGTAAGTGCAATTTTATTTCTATTCCAGATCACTGATTTCACCTCAATGTCTGCTATTAAATCCCTGTCCGAGCTCACTTGTCTGAGCTTTTACGAGGTCTGCGGAAGCTGGACATGTTCTCATTCAGTGCACAGATCCTTCGAGAGAACTCCTCAAACTCCCCTAGGACTTGTTCATCACACTCAACTGCTACAGCATGTTCCACTGGGATGGAGTTAAAGTCTTCCAGCTGATCTCCTGCACTCCCTGTCGCTTCCATACCCATGATCTCCTCCGCCTGCTCCACAGTGCAACAAAGCATGGGGTTGAGCGCAGGCTGAAACTCACAGGGCTGCTCATTGCTCATGGTGCCAGAGCACTCGCCAGGCAGAAATGCTCCATTTATTGCACTAGAACATCCTAGGAAAGATTCCTGCCCGTCCTGGATATTGTTTAGGCTTCCATTTTCTCCATTTAAACTACTGCACAAGTCCTGGACTTTCTTGGTACTTCTTTTGGAGGAGTCCATAGAGGTGTCCAAGGAAGAACATATGGGTCCAGGTTTTTTATCCAGCTCTCCAACATAGGCTGTGACAGCAACAGGCTGTGTTAAAGCAGAGTTGTAACTAGGAGGAGGAGTTTTGTACTGTAGTCTCTCATTTCCCATGCTGGCTCGTTTTCGGAGCTCTTTATCTGGAGAAGGAAGTCCACTGGAAAAGCCAATATCCAATCTGCCAAAGCTAGAGCTCTGTCTCCTTGGAACAGGAATGGCACTGGACGTATGGTGTCGATCACTATAAAAGAAGGAAAGAATAAATCACACCCATCAGGCAAGCTCATAAGCAATACAGATGTTTAATCAAAGGCTGAAGCATTTTTTTTATCAGAACTCCAGGGTCCCTTTGGCCAACAACTTGTATCCCGAAGTGCTAAAACTCCAAATGTGTTTAGTGCCATATGAACCACAAAAGGAACCCGAGAGGAAAGCTGTACTGAAAAACTGTGGGGTCATGTAGGACCACTTACACAGCTCTATGGTTTGACGAGCCAATCACCGAAGAAATCATATTATGTTAATTCCTACTGTTAACATCATTTTACTGAACCAAACTGTACTTTACGAAATATTACTATTGACCATTTATCTATTTATGGCCTGTACTAGGTCAGCTTAAACTCTTCAAAAGTGAGTAATAATGGCTGAATCCTCTATGAGCAAAGAATCCAACAGTGGACTTCCCTAACAGCTGCACAAAGGAGAAAAACCACACCAACTTCACCATTTGCAGAGGGTTATTCTTGCCATATCTTCTGCTTTTCTGTGCCTGTCATTCCAAAACTTTTTTGACAAATACCAGAATCTGTTTCTTGAGGAACATGAACGAGGCAAGCCTAATTTACAACTCTGACTTCACTGTTTAATACAGTTCTACAAGCCACTTTCACTGTCTCAAGCTCTAGAATTTGGAAAATCCGCTTTATGTCATCTTGGGTGTATTATGAGAATTTTCCTTCATCAGCTCAGTACTTATCCAAATATAATCACCACCCTATATGCAAATATGCTGTACATTAACATAAAAAGCCCTACAGTCTAGTTTAAAGTTCAACTAGTGATACTCTTCACAGAATCAATTTAGTTCCAGACATAATGAAAACACAGCTTGCATTTCTGGATAGAACAGATAGGATTATTCACATAAACTGATAATACTCTATACATGAGATTTAGGTACAACTAACACTACTTTCGTGCATTAAAAATTAAGCTTAGATTAGTCTAGAGAGAATATTTTTAAATCGTATTTTTAGATGATAGGATGATTTATTAATTTAACTGGGCAGAAATATCACACACTTTGTAAGAAGAAAAAGAAGAACAGCAGCACCATCATTATCACCTGAAGAACTACTGCAACTGTTTTTGCTGCCCAGGCCAACAGAACTCTACACCAGGAAGCTGCTGCTGAGAACATTGGGACTTTATACCAGAGAGCTGCTACTGCTCAGAATTCAGGACTTTATACCAAAAGTTTTTAAAAAGGACTTTAATTCTCTAAACTCTTTGCCTTCAAGACTGATGCTTTCATACAATAAACATCTTTATAGCAACCAACTGCTCTTGTCTCCTTAAAGACCTCAAGACCCTCATAAACACCTTGACACTAGTTAATTTTTCTTCCAAATTAAAAACAATAGTAAAAAACCCAGGTATTATTGATCTGCTCAATATTCAACTCTAAGAGTATGGAAACTGTCAGTATGAAACTCCTTCATGAACTTCATTTAAAATAAAGTCCTGCTTAAGGACTGATACACTTTGGGTTTTGTCTGGCAGGGGAAAAATCTTGAAACAGCAGTTACGAGTAGTCTCTAGAGCAGATGCTTTTCCACATTAATTTTCTTGTTTTGCTCCCCTTTAGAAATAGAATAAAGTAGATTACAAGTCCCTCTGTGACGAATAAGAGTCCCCATGGGAGGGCAGTGAGCAGTAATACTGCTGTTGAATTTCCTCTCCCGTATTATCTGCTCCCAGGCTGCCCCTAAATTCATCTGTAGGGCTTCTGTATCTTCCACAAAACCTTCAAATCACCTTAAGGAGAAGCTGTTTTTCAGAATACACAGTAGCAGAAAGTGAAGTAAGTAGAGAGGTTACATATGAAGGCAGCAGCAAAAACATCAGCTTTCTTCACAGATTTCAACAGCTGCTTCAGACTGTTTGAAAGTAAACTCCACAATGCCTTTAAAGCTTTGTCTTTCGACCAAACCCCACACCATCAACAAGTTATTTTTAGAATGATGTAATATGACAAACACAAGAATCTGTGGCAGGAGACTTGTGAACAGTACTCGGGCAATTTGCATTGCAGATGCATTAGGGATGGTCCGTTTTGCCCTCCCTTCCCTCAGTTTAGTGCCTTCTGCTTTCATTCAGAAAATAAATGAATACTCTGCATTGCTTATTTGATGAGATTCTGTTTATTTGATGAGAATCCTATAGTTAAATGACAAGTTCTAGGAATTTACCCAAATTCCAAGATGTGCAAATATTCACAAAGACAGATATTCAAGACACTTCACTGGGTCAAAGGACACATTACCCCATTTTTATGTGCTCTAATTGCTCAGGACAAGTGATAGCTGAATATACACATCCCTGCTAAAATTATAGGACAAGAAGTAGGTGGTGCTTTTCAGTGCAAGAGATCTAAGGTTTTGTTGCCTTTCCCATTCTAGATACACCCATGTTGCACAGCTAAATTATCTCTCTCTTATTTGGGAAGGACAGTGTATAACAAGGTGATTTGCATGTGTTACCAAAGAGATGTGGCAAGATGCATGTCCCACCCTGAGCCACAGAAAGAAGGACAGGCAGTGGCTCCATGCAACAGAACTGGACTTCCTTCTCCCCTTTTCTTTACAGAACTGAGCCCAAAGCACAGGCTGGGACTGTTCTTTCTGCTAAGAGCAGCTTAATTCTGATTCCAGCCTGGAGGACTACAAAAAGGAGTCTACATGGAAGAGGGTTTTGAGCTTTCTGCAGCTCTAGAATGACCTCTATGTAATTTGTTTTTAAGTCTAGACCTATCTGACAAATCAGTTGGCCATTAGCATTTCAAACAGTGAGTAAGCAAAGAGCATCTTCTTTGGTGGATACATTCCCACAGGAGCTTCTCTTCAAACCCAAGGGCCACTTATGGTAGATGCACGGATGTGGCACTTGGGGACATGGGTCAGAGGGGGCCTTGGCCAGGGGAACGGTTGGTCTTGATGATCTCAGAGGTCTTGTCCAATCTTAATGATTCTATAAATGCCAACCCCTTCCAAAAGAAATGGCCATTCCCAAAAACTATTATCAGTGCTATACCCCCTGCAACAATAATTACAGAAATTATTCCGCTACCAAGATGTAAGGAAATGGAAATATATTCCTGCTGAATCGGAACCAAGGGGGGCTGCAACCCAGAGAAACAATTCCCACATTTGAAATAATAATAATAAAATAAAAAAAATTTAAAATGTAAAAAAAAGTTTTTTAAAAAATTAAAACCCCCCACCAAACAAATAAAAAAAAAATCTAAAATACCCCCAAGACTAGGTAAAATAGTCTTTACTAGATTTACTAGAAGGGTAACTTTTTTACCCTCATGTGCAATGGATGGCAGATGCAGAGATGTATCAGGTTAGTTCTTCTGCCAATAGTTTGTGTTCAGGTTCACCAAGAGACTTCAACAGCAACAGCAGGAACAGTCTCTATGGCAGCTACAGAAGTTATGGTACTGGACACTTGTATCCTTCCCAAAGTAGAAGAGGGTGATGTCAAACTATCAGATCTGTAACACCTTGTATAATAGTGAGGGCTTCCCATCTCACGTTCTAGTCATTCTGCCTAGGTTTACAAGAAATTCTGCCACTTCTCTGGGCTTTATTCAACCATCCACAGGTAAAAATAGATATTTAGGAGCTTAAAATCTACTTCAGGAAGAATTTCAACTGGTACCTTGTGGATTTAAGTACAGATGTGCGTTTTTCAAAATAATGACAAGACTGTCTAGTCTTTACACAGTATTTGAGTGGTAAAAACTCTTGCCTGGAACATAAGCAGTCAGAATTGGGCCCAGACAAGTTACAAACATAGTGAATAACCTATGGGTGGGTTTGGAGTAGACCCACCTGCTGAATACATCACTTTGCAGACCTCAGAAGAATAAGTGTCATCTCAGATGAGAAGGACATGTAGGGACAGAAGAGCAGAAAGCAGGCCTATGTTTAATCCCAGGCTTCTGAAATTGCAGAGGCATACTGTTGTACAAAACACAGGTAATTCTAGGAGAGATCAAACCCAAGGCAAAGCCTCTTTGCCATCTTAAGTGAGTAATACCTCTTATCTGTTGTGCTGTGTCTCAAACTTGCTCAAATTAATTTATCTTAGGTTGGACACTTAAAAGGACAGAGCCTTCAGTATGGCATAGGACTGCATAATTGGCAAACCCCAAGTTACCTGCAGAATAGCTGAGGTCACTTGGCTTGTTTAGCCTGGAGGAAGCTGAGGATCTCCCCATAGTCTGCAGCTTCCTCCCAAGGGGTAGCAGAGCAGCAGCTCCAATCTCTGCTCTTTCTTACCAGGAACAGGACCCGAAGAAATAGCTGGAGCTGTGTCAGGGGAGATTTAGGCTGGTTATTAGGAAAAGGTTCTTCCCCCGGAAGGTGGCTGGATGCTGAACAGGCTCCCCTAGGCAATGGTCACAACCCCAAGGCTGTCAGAGCGCAAAAAGCATTTGGACAATACTCTCAGGCACAGGGCAACATTGCTGGGGTGCCCTGTGAGGGCCAGGAGTTGGACTTGATAATCCCTGTCTGTCCCTTCAACTCAGGATATTCTGTGATTCTTCAGCAAGTGTTGATCAACTCAATTTAGGCACAGCCAACAACTCTTCTATGAAGCAGAAGAAATTTAAGTGTCCAAGTAAACCAACATGAAAACTGAGGTGTCTAGCACAAGAAAAACAGCTTTAAAAATTGTTGCAGTGGGCATATAAATTTAAATTCCCCCTCAATAGAAACATTTCTAAATACCTTTGTAAAACTAAACTTTACGGGAAAATGGGTGAGAAATTAATTAGTTTGCAGGATCAGGAGAGTTTTTTAAGAGGTTGTTATGACAAGGCTACTAAAGCTAACATGTTAGGTATGCCTGAACAATACCTTTGTAGTCCAGCAGTCAAAAAATCTTCCCTTCCTAACTAAATTGATCTGGCAGCATGATCTATACCAAGCAATCTAAATGTAGCAGCACTAAGTTGTATATCTCCCACATCTACAAGGTAATTTCTCAGTTAGCAGTTAGCACTTAAGTTAGTACTTGAAGTGCTGCCCTATAGGGCAGTAAAGCAGGAATTATTCCCATTTATTGTGTAGATCTTCAAACGAATGTACTAGAACAGAAAGTGCTTGCAGCTAGATTCTTTGAATGACATGCACTGAAATTAACCTTAAGACTTTAAAACCAGGTTTGAAGCTGCTGGAGAAATATGGGGGCAGAGCTCAGAAACTGTCCTTTGTTTCTAATAAATATGATCCGGATGCATTGAGCTTCAGTCAGAAAGAAATACAGGGATCCCAAATCTGAGAATGGAGGAGTTAAGTCAACATTATGGTTTATCTGCTTATCAAATATTGCCTAAGGCATCTAGATAATATACCAAATATGTATGAAAGGCTTTGGAGATCAGCAATTCAAGAGTTAATTGCCTGGGCTCCTTCCACAGTCAATGGAGAAGGAAAATGAGAAAAGGGTAGTAATCCTCTATTTGAGAGCTAGTTATGATCAGTGGAAAAGTCATCCTCCCTGGATGCCTCTTCTTGATTACAGGGGGCAACCCAAGCAAAAACCTCAGGCTGAGTGACAAGTGTCTACAAGGCAAACATGAGAAGATAAAAAAGCTCCCTACAGACTTTTAAGTAGAACAATGATCATGGTCTTGCAGGCAAGTAAAACAAATCCATAAGGGCTCTGGGTACAGTGGGTTAAACTGTTATGCCTTTTCCTGTGCCATCACCTCCCTCCAGGTGAGAATGGAAGTCATATTGAGGTTTTAGTTCAAAAGTAATGTTTAGACAGAGGCATAGAGCTCAGAAATACAAGGTTGCTATTAATACCTATGAAAACAAGCAGCTTAGTCAGAAGGTGTCTATTCCATTTGTGTTTTCCTTGAAGTTTTACTGTTACCAGAATTCACAGCATTTACATCAAGGTAAAGTCCAGAAAAAGAATCCCAGAATAGAGTCCCAGAAGGGTCTGGGCAGAAAGCAACTTTCAAGACTGTCTAGTTCCAATTCTCCTGCCACGGGCATAGACACCTTCCACTAGACCAGGTCGCTCCAAGCCCCATCCAACCTGGCCTTGAACACTTCCAGCCATAGCTCCTATAGGCAACCTGTGCCAGGCTTCCTCACCCTCAAAGGGAAGAATTGCTTCTGAATTTCTAAATTAAACCCACCCTACATTAGTTTAAAGACATTGTCCCTTGTCCTTTGAGCTTCGCAGCTCATAAAGTAACTGAAAAATATATAAAAGTACATAAAAAAGAAAGTAATGTTGAAAACCATCATTCAGTTAATCAGAAACTTTAGAGACTGTCAGGTATTGTCCCCAGTGAGAAGGGTTTGGCACAGCCCTTTACTCTAAGGCACAGCCTTGAGCTGAATTACTCAGGTTGGGCTGATTCAGCTTCCAGCAGGAATCCCTTGATGGTCTCCTGAGACAGCAGATGGGTGTGGATGTCTGTCCAAAAAGAATGGCTTGTGACTTGTGGAGTATAAAGAACTGATTTGATTAACTATCATCGGGCCCTAATGACTTTTATTCATTAGGTTGGATGACACTAGAATTGGTTAGGCATACAGGTGTGTACAGTTCCTGTCAGAAAGCAGGATTTCTAAATTTACAAAAAAGAAACAATGAGAAGCCTCAGGTCACCAATTTCAATGTTTCGATTGCATCCAAATCTCAAAAGTCAATTCTAACAGCCTGGCTTCAGCTCTAAGTTTTTCTGTAAGCAAAATGACAAAGTGGCTCTTTTCTCCCAAAATATTAATTTTTGCTAGTTAACAAATAGTCAGTTTGAGCATTCTTAGCCCTAAGGCAGAAGACCCAGACTTCCCATTGTAAACAGGTGAGATAAAATGACAGAAGTAAGACACAAACATTTCTGAAATTATTTTCTTAGTGAACACATTCTGGATGCAGTTTTGATAAAATGTTTTTTTGGTCAGATTCACCTGTGATTATTTAATCTCTCTGCAAGTGGCTCAGAGAAACTGTAAAGCAGTTTTCATGAGGGAGAAAGTACCATTTACAGGCTCAAATATGTATCTCTTCCTCCCCACAAAATGTTTCCTGTAAGGAACATTACTGGATCACAGCTGGACAAAATACTAAATTTTGATTGCCTGGCCAAAAGTCAAAATATACAGCTACAGCTCTTTGCTATAAGAATGCCTTAAAAAACCAGCAAAATCCTAAACACCATTTGATCTTTTTGTGTAGCAAACTACCACTTCATTGCAGTAAGAATACTAAATGAAGGTGTTTTAGTTGGTTTATAGCCATCTGAAATGCTTGAAGCTCCATGAGCAGTTCCGAGACAATATTATGTTAACTAAACTGTTAGTTTATGTGCTAAAAAGCAATAATAGTTTCTCACCTTCTTAGAGATTACTGGTTAAATAATGTACAATAGAAACAGGAAGGTGGCCAATATGAAGTTAAGATGAAACTGCATCTTTCAGCAGCTAAGAAATTCTACAACGCATTTTTAAAAATGAAATCTTCATAAATCAAGCCACCAGAGTTTTCTTAACTAAGAGGTTTAGGGCTTCTCTCAATTCTAGCAGTGTATTAATCAAGATATAGCCTCAAAACACAAATTTAAGCCTTGGCACTCAGAGCTTTTTGAGGAAAGCCTTAAAATGCCGCTCAAAAAGGCATCTCCCTTCCTACAGACAAGCCATTCCAAAGAAGTATCTTTTATCTGCCAGTATTAGATACATCTACTCCCTATTCACTAAGAAAAAAAATCTTCTTGCTGGACTACTCAGGTTTGCGGTATGTTCTTTACTTTCTATTTAATCACAAATACCCTCGTAAGTTATAGAGTTTAAAAAAAAAAGCTGAAGGAGAGAAAATGAGCCAGTCTTGATTTAATGCAACCATGATCTAAAGAGCCAAAACTTGTGAAATATTAAATCTGAACATGCAAAAAGAAATAAAACTATGTTAAAAATGCACAAGCTACATGAAAGTGGAGATTTGAATGGGACTTATGAAAACAGAGCAACTTTTTAAAGAGGCAGACAGGGACAGGACAAAGGGGATCGGTTTTAAACTAGAAGAAGGGAGATTTAGGTTAGAGATTGGAAGAAATTTTTCCCTGTGAGGGTGGTGAGGCCCTGGCACAGGTTGCCCACAGAAGCTGTGGCTACTCCATCCCTGGAAGTGTTCAAGTCCAGGTTGGACAGGGCTTGGAGCAACTTGGTCTAGTGGAAGGTGTCCCTGACCATGGCTGGGGAATGGAACATGAGAGTCCCTTCCAATCCAAACCTCTCTATTGTTTGGTCACAAATACTAGAATAAACCGCCTGCTCGCAAGGAAAAGAATTTAAGGCAAAACTACATAGGACCTTTTGCATCCACAAAAGCTAACCTAAAAAACTGACCTACTTTTCTGTAAGCTTATGAAATTCCAGGACTAAAAAACTAGACACAGAGACAAGTATTCCCAAAAGGAAACAGGAGAGTTTTCAGGGACAAAAGTAATCACAGCAGGATATTGGTACCAATGAGAAGCATGGTACCTCTTCCTGGAATGAAGATACCATGAATGGTACCACTGTTCATGGAATGAAGATGGAAGCAGAGCTTGTAGACCTACAAGCTTGCTGCAATAAATCACACAAGCTGGGATGCGAAAACATGTATTAATCATTTAAGTGTAATGCTTGAGAAACCAAAACAACACAAATCTCACCAGGCACAGGGAACCAGCTACTAAACCTTGACACACAGACACTGGACTCTGCAGACCTTCCAAAAGGCCAAAGGCTAGCCCAGAGCTCCAGGCAAAACAGGGAAACTCATAGAAGACTGAAGCAGAGACTTTGGAGACAAATTTACTCTGGCAAATGTATGAAATAGGTGAACTCTTCTACAAAAGCCATGGAGGATTTTTTGGGTTTGATTTTAATTTAAAATGGTAATGATTATGGTGGTGACAGAACTTAAATTCAGAAAAAAACAGCTGTAGTGCTCAGAAATGAAATTGAAGACCAGCAAGAGGATCAAACAAATCAGGCAGTGCAAGTGAATATATGGATAAGAAAACCTCTTGTCTCCCTGTTCTTATCCTGCAAACAAAGAATAACCTGGAAATACTTTACTGACAGTTTTTGTCAGAAGGTATCAGATTACTCACAGTAACCTGAAAACAAAAAATTCCTTCAAATATTCTTTTTAACAACTAGTGGCTTTTCTGCTTGTTTCAATGTTTGTGATCAGGTCTTATCCACAGGACAGCAGACATCTGTATTCTGCCCAATTATGAAAGTCTAGTCAGTTTTCTCCCCAAGACAGACTCCCTGTAAAGCCTAATTTCCATTTATATTACTAGGAAGGACTAAGAAGCATTGTTTGGAATCATCAGTTAAAAAAAAAAAGTTAAAAATGAGCAACTATTCATACAAGTTCTGGAGGTGAGAAGGAAATGAGGAATAGACATCCATGGGGAGAGGAAGGGAATGTGATACACCTGAAGAATGATGCTTAATATTCCTACATGGAAATATTATCGAGACAAAAAAAAAAAAAAGAAGTGCTTTGTTTTGTTAAAGAATGTGCAACACCTATGGAAAACAACAATAGGATTGTATGGTGGCAAAATCTCCAAGGCATAACTAAAGTTTCCAGTTCTTCAGAGACAGCACATGTCAGCAGGGAACAGGTATCCACACTGAAAATTATTCCCATTTCACATGCTCCAGTGTCAACTCACTTCTGCTTATTCAAGACTGTAGGAGACATCAATGACCTGCATCCTTCCCACTCTACTGATGAGCAGAGAGAAGTGCTACAGATATCATAGTCTGGCCTTTGATTTTCTGATTTTCTGAGGGGACCACACATCATCTGAGTATTTTTACACTACTGTGATGGATACCACACAAAAACTGACAGCGATATTTTCACAATTAAGAAGGCTTTTCTTCATGTGTCTTGTTAGAGGAAAAAACAAAAGCAGTGAGAATCTTTTCAGCTGAAATTACTTACTGAATAAAACTGCACAAGGGGGGAGCTTTCTTTTTTCAGGACCTATTTACTTCCTCCTGTTGCTGAGCTGAATTTTCATCAAGCAACACTTTTTGCAGTATTGCTCAGTGGAAACTTTTTCTACTTCTTTATTTGTTTTCCTTAGCCAAGACTCCAAACAGCAAGCTGGAGATGGGGGTGTTCAGCCTGGAAGAAGAGAAGGCCGCAGACACACCTTAAAGCCCATGCCTGTGCCTAAAGAAGCTCGAAGTGGGCTTAAGAGGGACTTTGGACAAGGGCCTAGAATAACAGGACAAGAGGGAATAGCTTCCCTCTGCCAGAGGGCAGATGGAATATTGGGAAAAAATTCTTCCCTGTGAGGATGGTGAGATCCTGGCTCAGAGAAGCTGAGGCTGCTCCCTCCCTGGATATGTTTAAGATGGGGTAAGATGGAGCTTGGAGCAACCTGATCTAGTGGGAGGTGCTCCTGCCCGTGGCAGGGAGTGGGAACTGGATGACCTTTAAGGTTTTTCCAGCCCAAACCATTCTATGATTCCCTGTGACCTGTTATAGTACAATCCACACAAATACTTTTTAACATCAAAATCAATTTTAAAAAGAGGAAAATGTAGGGAGAAGAAACTGCTTTGCTCATGAGAGGAAGAAGGCAGGAAAACAAAACTATTCTATGATTCTGTAAGATGAGATTGTAGGACAAAAGAATTGCTTAAAGCAAGAGACTGCATGAGTGCACACAATTCAAATAGCGTAAATTAAAACCATGTGAATACAAACCATCTATCACCTGTTGAAATACAATGGGTAGTAAACTGAGCTTCACATTTATTACGTTCACCTCCGTTTAAGGAAAACTGGTTAAGCCGCCTGATCGAACAACTGCTGGAAGTTAAATCTAAACTAACTTTAGCCTTAAAACATAGAAACCTGTCTATTTGATTTTCTGCAGACAGTGGAAGATGAGTCTGGATCCTCCAGAGTGAATCAGAACAGAAGTACACGGGATTTCCCTGGAAGATACTATAACCTTCAGTTATTTATTAATGTAGCTTCTCATTTAGTAACAACACTGAACATGCAACAGCTCTTTTCATTAGCAGCAATTATACTACAGAGAGAGGTTGAGTTGCTTATCATTAGATTCCTATGCAGCTCACTTTAATTACACAGCCAGGAACTGCTCTTCTTAAGCAGTTTGAAATAGAAGGTGCACCTGCTGCCAAACATTAAATACGGTCTTAGAACAACAATTAATTCATCTCCCTTTAGAGAAGAATATTGTTTTTCAAACAGGATACCCTTGCTACATCAACCTCTGAGAATGGTTGCAGGCCCATCATATGGAATAACTTGAGAGTGTAAGAAAACAGTATAATGTTGTGAACAATTACATGGTCTGTATTTTGGGAAGGTCATAATCTCACCAAATATGCTCAGCATGTGATGGGGAGCTGCTTGTTTGAGGCAAATCCTTACCTTCAATTTTTTTATAGCACTCACCTCTTTCTTTTAAATTATAAAAAATAAATACTTACCACCTGACCATTAGCCCAAGCTCCATGAAGTTTTTCAGGTTAGGAAGAGTTTGCCTTAGATCTGGAGTACTCAGTCCATGCTGGTATCTAAGCTACAAAAAGAGAAAAAAAATCCTAAAATTAGTACGCTTTCTGAATCCCAAAGAATATAACATCATGGTTAGTTAAGTTACTAGTTTTTTAGAAAGTTTAGGATGATTATCCAGCTGTTCCAAGATATTTATTCCCCTTAAGAAAATGTTCCATTTACTACTTGTATTAAGAAACCCACCCAAGAACAGGGACAAAACAATCAGTCAACCTGACTCTTAAACCTCCTTACACTTTCTCCATTTACTATCTGCAACAGGAGAGCAGGCTCACAGCTTAATAAAAACAAGGCCATTATGAGAAGGGACCAAATTCCATCACGGTGCTCTATATTAATGAATTACAAGTATTTATTTCTGTGTACTTGTCAGTCTGAGTGTATCAGTGTATACTGGAAACAGTAATGGAATTATTATAGTAACATCAATGAGTAAAAATACATATTGTCATACAACTGATCAATATCTGTGCTCCTTACACAGTTTATATCAGCATTTAAACTCATATTATTTGTATCATAATTAAATCCAGCACTCAAATAATATGCTACTTAGTGAAGGTTAAGGCTTTAAACACTGGCATACTTTAACCTGAATACTGACTCCGACAAGTTGTTCTTATGTTGTCCGCATGACATAACTGTCACTGCTGAGAATTATAAACTCTGTATTTAACAAGTCACCAAATTAAAAATACCTCTGCAGAAAAGAGCATGTGGAAGGGAAAAAGTTTGTCTTTAAAGTTTGATTCTCAAAATTTCAGGGAAACTTTACAAAGAAATTTATCCCTTGGGGTTAAAATATGAAAAAAACCCCAACGCCCTAAATTCTAGAATCTCTAAAGCTACTGGAATGTTGCACTACCAATTTAAGAATCAGTACTCAGCATATGTTAACACGTTCTAAAAGTCTCTGCTGGATTCCAATACAGCCATACATAGTAACTGTGTTCATTCAGTGCTGATAGAGCTACTTGCTGAAACATGCAACAGTCCCACTCAAAGTCAAATTTCTTTGTTTAGAATCACACATCTGTTTCCACAATTCTTGACAGTAAGATGCAGGAAAGTACCTTAATTTTAAAAAATTTTTGATTTCTCCTAAACAATCAGTTTTTGAGATAAAGATTCCTGAAAATGGGAATGATTTTTATGCTTATCTGAGTTTCAGAAAGAAAAATTACTTTGGAAGACAATCACCCTCAATATCACATTGCACAACACTGGCCATTTATTCTGTTTATTATTTCCATATGGACAAAGCCAAATCATATTGTGGGCTTGGGTTCATATTTTCTGCTACAATGACAGAACCTGGATTAAGACAACCATACAATACAAATTACAAAACCATCACCACACATTTGTCTGACAGGATTATAGTCAATTTGGTTAAGTGGGGAACTAGGCTGGAGGAAAAGAAATGAAGAAGAAAAAACCTACCAATCTCAAAAACTTTACATTTGTTTCTCCTCCAACAATGAAAAGTTCATGGAATACCCCTTTTAATAGTCATTCTTACACTTTAAGATTTCAGAGCACAAAAATAAGGTGGATAAAGGGATCTCTTCAACAGTCAAGAGAAGAATGCATGGGAGACTCCAGTACCCAAACATGAGCAAAACCACTGCTTCAACTACAAGACGTTTTCGTATTTCCAATAGTAGAGATGCATATTAAGTAAAGTCAGGATGCAAGTTTCATGAAACCTCTAGAAAAAGTTATTATTTAACTTAATAAACTGCGTATCATTTTGGCTTTGTAATAGATTAAAAGCAAAGCAATACTGCCTTGTGTCTGCATCAATACAAGCTGCTGCTGATGTATTTACAAACCCAGAAACTGCTGAAAAATTCATCTGCCTCCTAGGGACAGAAAAAACCATACAAAAACTAGCTGATGGATCGGGTTTTAGTCTGGATCCAAATTTATGTTGCCATTAATACAGCAAAGGTTAACTCCTGCTTCACATAATTCTGTAGTAGTCTCACATATCCTGACAAAGAAATCTCTGCTTTGCTGCATCATGCAGGTCACTACAACACCAAGAAAATGGTAACATGGAGGTGGAGGGAGCTTAAAACCAACTTTTTTTACTTAAAAGATCAGAATTCCTCTTTGTTCTCTCCTCAACCTCTGACAATGTAAAAAAAAAAATTAGTAAGAACTGTTTTTCCTCCCCAATCCATAAGGCAGCTCTCATACACCTTCCCTTAAGTTTTAACATCCAACACCACACATGCAGGGCTAGTTACTCCACCTCATTCAATAAATAGTAAGGCACTGAACAACAACCATAGCAATTGAACCCAGAGGACATCAAGGAGATACACCAAGGGTTGCTGGTGCACCTCTGCTCTGAAGACAGGCTGGGACAGCTAGGGGTGTTCAGCCTGGAGAAGGCTTTAGGGAGACCTCAGAGCCCCTTCCAGGGCCTAAAGGGGCTCCAAGAGCTGGAGAGAGACTTTGGACAAGAGTCTGGAGGGACAGGACAAGGGGGAATGGCTTCAAACTAACAGAGGACAGTGTTAGATGGAATACTGGGAAGAAATTCTTCACTGCGAGGGTGGCAAGGCCCTGGCCCAGAGAAGCTGAGGCTGCCCCAGGCTTGGAAGTGTTCAAGGCCAGGTTGGATGGGGCTTAGAGGAGGTTTTCCTGCCCATGGCAGGGGGGTGGAATTGGATGATCTTTAAGGTCTGTTCCAGTCCAAACTATTCTATGATTTCCTGTGATCTGTTACAGTAGGATCCACACAAGTACTTTTTAACATCAAAATCAATTTTAAAAAGAGAAAAATGTAGGGAGAAGCTGCTTTGCTCTTAAGAATTAAGAGGGCAGGAAAACAAGAGCAGACGGAGGTAACTATGTGCTGTCTTGAGTCTCCTAAGAAACAATTCAAATTTCAGTTGTTGCTATTAAAAGTCACCCATCTCCACACTAAGTTTCCAGTGCAATAGTTTTCAAAAGCAGCATTTCTGTTAAGATTTTAAAGACTAGATTGTTTCTTCAGGATATTACAAACCAAACTATCCAAAGAAAACGTGCCTGTTTTAATTGGAGTGAAGAGGCGTCCAAGACTTATGTTCACATAGAAGACCATGTATTCTCCACAGGACTTTAAGTAAATGATTAATGATGTTCCACTGGCAAAATATTAATTCTGATTTCCATACCAATATTTAGCTCTTATGCACAGATTTGTTTTCCCAAGTGCTCCTCTCATATCAGCTACTAGCAACACTTACTCCATAGAAACATGATACAGGAGATGAGATTTATCATATTTTATGAACAGTTCAAGGCAGAACTTAAAGATTATTATCTGTGTGGAGAAATCTGAAGAAATAGGATAATACATTTAGTTTAAAGCCAACTTCTATACAGAAGACCAGCTAATCATATCAGTGGGTATTTTCCAATATATCTGTATATTCCAACATCACAGAAAACCATAAATGTTAAAATAAGCTGCATTTAAAACAGTGGTTTTCAGAATGAAAGATAGATTTATTATCAAAAAATTTGTATTAGCTTTCTAAGTAAGTGTTTAAAGATTAAATTTCCTTAAAAGACTAAGACTAACAAAATCACAGCATTAGTTGTAGGTGAAGCCCGATCAACTGAAGTTAAATTATAACAGAATAGGCATAATTATTTTACACTCGTTAAGATAAGAAAAAATAATATTCAGCTGTTCCAGTTTCTACCTGTATTTCTTTCTCTGCAATGGTCTGAACTTACACTGGAAGGTGTCTGTCCCCAGCAGTGAACCAGCTCCAATCTGAGCATCTCTACTGCCAACCAAACAGCTTCCAAGGATTTATTTCATCAACTGGACTGTTAGACTTAAAAGTCATGACCTAAAATCATGTTAGACAACAGAAAAGTTTACTGCCTTCCTAAAAATAACAATTCCACAGCAAAATGTTCATTCATCAAATCTACCAGAGATGAGATATATAATTTGTTAACTAACTAAAATACAAACTTGCAAAGGTTCAGTTACTTTCCTATAAAGTCCAGAAGTGTTGTGGTGTGTTTTTGTTCATTGTATTTAGTTCAATTACCCTCTGTATTGTTAAATTGTACCCCTCCTCCCTTACGTTGTTGGTTCCACCCTATGTTGTATCCTCCCATGAAGTTGCCAGTCCACCCTGATATCTGCCCCTTATTCCTGAATGTTCCCTGTTTCCCCTCCCATTGGCTTGTCAATCCCCTCTTTTACTAGCCCCTTGTTCCAGAAGGTTCCCTGTCAATCCCCTGTTATTTGATGTCCCGTTGGTTTATGTGAGCTGTTCTCTCCGCCTGTGTTCCCTTACTGGTCCCTGAATTGTAATCCCCTCCCTTTGCTCCTCCCTCCTGGAGTCCCCATTGGTCAAAGAATTGTACCCTCCCCTTGAACCGCCCCCAGAGAAAATGCTGTGCACAGAGGTGCTAGGGGCTTCTCAGTCCGTGAATTTTTGAGGATTAAACTTTTCTCTGGAACCCAAACTGTGAGACTCCTCAATCCTTTACCTCCTCCTTCCACTGACAACTAGGAATTGCTGTAGAGCAGCAGCTCTAAGGTTCAGGTGTAATAAGTATTTGAGAAATTTGTTCATAAAACAAGAAATAAAGGGTTAAGTAAGATCCTGTGAATTGGAGAAGTCTGATAAGCAGAACTAATGGAAACTACTAGACATCCTACAACAATTTAGTTGGCTTGAGTACAAGTTGTGTATTTACTGCTTTAGCTAAATATGGAATTTGTAGCATTGGCTGTGTACTCAGTGCTTCAGCCAAATATGGAGCAGCTTCACAGTTTCAAGGACGGAGTCGTGAGGAAGAAGAGTGCCTTCCTCCCCACGACCACTGAAAGGCAGATTACAACCACCTAGCAACAAGACACGCAGACGCAGAACATAACCAAAATGACGTAGAAGCCGGAATTTAGAAGACTATAAGAATCTTGTAGTAGTTGGGGGGGGGCGGCGCGAGCCGTTGGTGGAGCACTGACTCCCCGGCCGCCCAGCGCTGTTTTTGCTTGTTGCCGCTTGCTAAAATAAACCAAATTCTATTAATCAGCAAAATTGGGTTCTTTATTGATTTCTTCCCATAACACAGGCATCCAGAGCGGGAGCTGTTCCCCACTCTACATGTGGTACCATGTGGGACAGCTAGCCAGGACTCCAGCACCACATCACATAAATACTAGGATTACTGAAGTTTCTCAATTAAATTGGCTTAAAAATAAACCATTAAATTATCTTTCTATTTCTGGGCAATTGTAGGTTACACCCAAGATCAAAATTAGGGTGTTTGCCACTCTGGCTGCTCTTAAGAAAAATTATATCCTGCATTTATGTGCAAAGAACAACTGTCCACTTCCTATCCTACTTCCCAAAGCAATATTTAATAACTAATGATATACAAGCTTATATTACTTCCATCCAGAAACCACAGAGTACCTGGACTCAAATATCTTTTTTTGGGGGGGAGTGCAGAATTACTCCAATTCTAAACTCATGTGTTCATCATTTCTGACATTGTTTCCCCAGTCATATTCATCTTGTTCTAAGCCACATAAAAGCAGTCTAACAGCCAGAATATGTTATTAAAGTTCAAAATAGCAGGCACTTTAGTACATATTGTGTGTAATACTCAAATCTATGCCAAAATCTGCTGTATTTTGGACTTCCCATAGTTCCCACTGCAGTCAACTGGTTCTTGATGTTGTAGCAGCAGCTGTACCTACACAATAGGTGGATTCAACCCATTATTACACTATGCAAAGATTTTGCAAAATTAAGGCAGTTAAAAGCAATTTTTAATTATTTTCAGCTATACGAGAAGTTTCTCTTGATAGCATCAAGAATTTCAAAAGAACATCTGCTCCACAAATGTGAAAACTGAGAGAAAAATAGAAGCAAAAATATTGTTTCAATCAAATTTGAAGCAGAGCTGGTCACAAGCCAAGAATTTGCATAAGGTTTTCAGAGAATGTCAAAACACTGGGACGGAAATATTAAGTTTTAGAAATTTGAATAAAATAACATAGTTAATTGTTTTACAAGATCCTGGGTGACTTTTCAGAGTATGACAGAGCAATGGCAGGTATTCAGATGACTGAGCAATAATTGAAATGGGAAGTGTTGTTATAATGCCTGTTGCTACATAAACAACTGTGGAATATCAGTGAAATAATGCTTGCTGCTATATAAACAGTGGTGTGTGTTTATACCTTTCAGGGGCAATTATGAAATTTAGATTATTGAACTCTTCACATGTTGCTTGCCTTTGTTTTAATGAATCTGGCTAGTTGTTCTAGCTCTGAACACCTATGTGGTTTTACTGAAAAACCCTTAAGCTACAACATTAATGAAATGTGGTATCAATAGCTCTTTAGATAAGGTATCTCCAAACTAAGCATCTAAAAAGAATTTTCATTTTTCATACTTAAAAAGACTATCAGTAAGCATCAATTACAGTTTTAAAGTAAACATAACAAAAGGGTTTTTAAAACTTTTTTTAAGATTCTTGGGAAAGTAGAAGCTAAAATAAAAAGAAAAGTAACCACTGTGATTACAAGTCTTCAGGTCCTGAAGTCCACAGTCTTGATTTTAGAAGAAGCAAATAGAGGACTGACACAGTAGTGACAGCACACATCCAAGCAAGAGGAAGTGCTCAAATACAACAGCTATTTCAATAGATATTATGAATTACCTTCATATTGCTTGTGTTTGTCTCTCAGAGTTACACCTGAAAAGTAGATGTTTACTTTGCAACTCATTCAATGGTATTAAATTAACAAGAAAGCAAGTTACATCTACATCCTTGAAGACCCATGTCCTTCATTAATTCAATTGAGCATATGCTTTCAAATTACTCAAGCTGACCCAGCGTGCCTAAAGCCTTCACTAAAACCATCTCAAAAGACTACCACCACAATTTTGATTTAGCAATAGCAAATAAGACACACAGTGATCAAAGCAGTAAGAGGAGATAATAGCATTTTATGCTGTACCTTTGAGGGATACTTAAAATCAGTTATTTTTAAAGCATGCTTAATCTGAACTATCCTAATTTGTCCCACATTTACATGGGAGGCACTGATATCAATAAGACAATTTCCTGTTATCACAAAATCCTAGAATGGTTTAGGTTGGAAAGGACTTTTCAGCTCATCCAGTTCTAACCCCCCTGCCATGGGCCTAGATACCTTCTGCTAGACCAGACTGCTCCAAGACCTGTCCAGCCTGGCCTTGAATGCTTCTGGGGGTGGAGCTGCCACAGCTTCTGTGGGCAACCTCTGCCAGAGCCTCACCACTCTCACAAGAATTTCTGCCCAATATCCCATCTAATCCTGCCCTCTCTCAGTGGGATGCCATTCCCCCTTGTCCTGTCATTCCAGTCCCTCTCCTGGTCTCTTGGAGCCCCTTTAGGCACTGGAAGGGGCTTTAAGGTCCCCCTGGAGCACTCTCTTCTCCAGGCTGAACCTTTGGTTTTCCTAGGCTGTCTCCAGAGCAAAGGAGCCCCAGCCCTTGGAGCATCTCCATGGCCTTCACTGGACTCACTCTAACAGGACCACATCCTATGATGTTGAGGGCCCCTCACTCTCTCACTCTGACCTGTAACAGTGATAACTAACATTGGAGAGGCTATACAGTCCCTGGATCAAGACAATCACTAATACAGTTCAGAAACGAACATTAGAGCAAAATGTCCTCACAGAGCTGACTGATTCAGTTCTCACAAACTGCATCAAATTGAGACGGAAATTTTTTCTCACCACTAGTTCTTCCTGCCCCAAGAACAGCCTGTCTCTTTTTCTTTCCTCTCAGCCTGGAGAATTTTAATTCACTTCTATCTGATAATCACAGGAAATTCAGGCATGAAATCTACATACAGGAATGATTCAGAAGTGATCAGGGAAACTATATTCTCATCTGAGAATAACAGACCTAACTTCCTTTTACCATCTTTGATTTGTCCTAGAATTATATTAAGCTGCTTCTTCCTCTCGCATTCACCAAAACATGAAGTCTAATCTTTATTCAAAGACAGCAGCAGCCTCAATTCTAAATGCACAGCAACTCCCACTATTCTGCCAAACATTTATGCAGCAGTTTTCTTCTAATTTTTAAAACTGCAGCAATACTTAATACTGGATTTTGTGTTCACAGCGATAGTGTTTATTTGAGATAGACCTCAAGAAAGTAAGCAAATAGGAGCATGTGTTTGAGTACATGTAGAACACACTGTACAACTAAACACTTAGATGAGCCAAAAAGCTATGTTTTCTCAAGAACTCTTTAACTGGTATTTATGAGACCCTTCTTGAGACTAAACACAACACCCCTCCAGAGAGGTCTCAAATATTAGCCTTCATGGTTTCAGTCTGGTGTCCCAGTAAGGGGAACCATTGTCAAAGACAGGCTGGGAGAAATAGCCACTTATGTAAGTGAAGTATTCCTGCAAAACTTAGCAGTTACAGAGCTTGTTACAAAACCCAAGATATATGGACCCCCATGCCAATAAAGGTATGCCTCATATGCCACGACTGTTTCATAAAAGAACATTTAAAAAGGCAATTTAGAAGATAGAGCAGTTACTAGCCTTCAGAAAGCGAAGGACTCAAATAACCTAAAGCATGTTTACTGCAATCTTGCTGCATTTATAGCTTGATAAGATGAAACTACACAGCACAACCTTTATAGGTTCATGTCAGAGCTTCTTAAAAGGGCTCAGTATCACTAACTGATATTTACTGGATTGTAGGAAATGGGCACACTTATTTCCTATTACTTCATTCATCCTGAGCTTTTCTATTAAAAATCTCTCTTTGCACATTAGACAAGCAACTCACCCAAAAAGCAGCATTCCCAGGAAAACAGCATTGGCTGCTCAGCTTATCAGCTTACACAAAGCACGTAAACGCCACCTGCCGCCATGTGGATGCAGTGGCCGTGGACATAAGAGAAGGCCTAGACATCAGTTACTTCCCTGGATCTGTACTCTGTTGATGAGAAAAAGAACCTTGGGGGAGCTGACAAGAGAGTGATTTTTTTTTGTCATATCAAATAGCAAAGTTCATGTGTTGCTAATGACTGCCAGATGAAAGCAGAACAATTCTTTGACCAGAGCTGAGCAAGTCATGCCAATGCGACTAAGAGTATCACTCTAACACAACTCAATAGCAGTCTGACAAAACAAATGAGGATGAGAAAAGAAACCT
This sequence comes from Anthoscopus minutus, assembly GCA_013399455.1. Taxonomy (NCBI): domain Eukaryota; kingdom Metazoa; phylum Chordata; class Aves; order Passeriformes; family Paridae; genus Anthoscopus; species Anthoscopus minutus. Next base: position 28,554 of record VWYI01011758.1, read on the forward strand.
TCCCTGTGAATCGATCCTGAGCATGGCATTCAGATTGAACAGAAGAAAAACTAACCTTAACTCACATATTGTAACAAATTCCACAGGTTTCACTAAACCTGGAAGTGATGCCTGGAAGGTGATGCTCTGTCTAACACCATTTGCAAAGACCGCACTAACAAACACCAGCGATCAACTTTTTACATGGGCAGACAAGGATAGGAAAAGGGGAAGAGATTTAAACTACAAGAGGGCAGATTTAGATTAGATACTAGAAAGAAATTCTTCACTCAAAAGGAGGTAAGGTACTTGCACAGGCTGCCCACAGACTGGGGTTGCCCCACCCCTGGAACTGTTAAAGGCCAGGTTGGACAAGGCTTGGAGCAACCAGATCTAGGGTTAGTGTAGGGAAGGTGCTGGTCTAGGGAAGGTGTCCCTGCCTCTGAACAACATGGTCTTCAAGTTCCCTTCCAACCCATATTGTTGTATGATTCTATGACCTGAGGTAAGATTAGAAACATTCGCTCCTTGGGTTTGCTGTAGGAAAACAAAGTGGTGTAAAATGGTCCCCATTATTTGACACCTGGTTTTGCAAGTCTACTTTTCAAAAGCCAGTAATTTAGACAAGGAGTCAATATCACCATTCCTGAGGCCACGTCCAATAAAGCCAGATGGAGATAGTGACCAAGGTCACAAAAAAAGAATAAAAGGGGGTCTCACAACAGTCATAAAGCTACCCTCTGATTCTGTGGTAAAGCTGAGATAAGACTTAGAATAAGAAATCTAGAAGATCAAGAGGCAAATTAATTTGATGTTGTACCTGTCTGGAAGACAAGTATCTGTTAAGGAAGGCAGGAACCTCCCTTAAAATGAAAAAGAAAAATGTAAGCCCCCCATCCTTTCCCCCCAAATTATTATATTTTGAAAACAAGGGGCTCTCAGGCAGAGATATGGGGATAGGAATAACAGTTTTTTACTAATATGTATAATGAGGTAAACCAACAACAATAACTACAGCATTAATGACAGAACAGAACAGGGACCCCATCTTGGCCAAGATGGGGAAAGTGGAGGAGAGGCAGTGTCTAACAAACCCCTCTGCAGGCAGTCAGTCCCAGAGCTCCTGCAGGGCAGTGAGGAACACCTCGCTGGAAAACAGCACGGATGAAAGTCCCGGGCCAGTGGATGAAATGGATCAGCAGCTCAGTGGTGGCAGCTGGCATGGCAGCATGTCCCGGCAGGACAGAGGGTCCGAGGCCCACACCACGAGGAAGAAGGAAGAAACAGCCGCTCCATCTCGGTGATGGTGAAATCCTCTCTCCCAGCAGAGACATCTCTCAGCGAGTATCCCCCTTCCCACCCGAAGAGAAAAAAAAACTAACCAGCTTCCAACTGCCTCCTTTTTTGTGCCTTCCTCTTCCCTGCTGGGCCCGGCCAAATTCTTTGTCTCTCTTAAGTACCCAAGAAGTACAGCCATTAGGATTTCCCCTCAGCTAATGGGGAAAAAATTCCAATAGGTAAGGAACAAAAGGGACACCTAACCCCTAACACCTAACAGATGTCCTTCAGTGGCTAAGTGAAATTACAAATCATTTGAGTGTAAATAACTTGACCGAACTGCCCTACTCAAGAAACTAGCTGCAGTAAATTTCCTTCTTACTGGTACCTAAAGAAACCAGCTTTACAGCTCTGTTGAAATTATGTCCTCCACTAGCAGTCTTGCAACTGGGCAAGGAATAATGCCTGTCAAGTATCATGCAAGAGACAACCTCTTGAATACCTGAAGAAATGGGAATTTTGATGAACAAGATGGACATGCTCTCCTCAATGTCTGCACATTATAAATGCATGAATTAGACATAATGACCAATACAGGACAGAAATAATTGAATGTAGAATTACAGAACTGTGTGGGTTGGAAGCGACCTTCAAGCACATCTCATTCTAATGCTCTGCTATGGGCTAGGACACCTTCCACTAGACCAGGCTGCTCCAAGCTCTATCCAACCTGGCCATGGACATCTCCAGGGATGTGGCAGCCACAGCTGCTCTGAGCAACCTCCTAGGGCCACACCTCTCTCATCTTTTTCTGGGTGTACAATATTGGGTGAATTATTCTTCCACAGTAACACTGTGTGTGCTCACTAGGGACTCGCTCACCTCAAAGAGGATGGTCACCAATCATAAGTGATGAAGAACCTACACTGAACCTACAGGCCAAAGCAATTAAGGCTCTGGAATGAAGGTAAGTAAGAAGAGTTCAGTTCCACAAGGTCCATGTCTGTGTCCCAGCAGTACTGGATGCCACCCACACTGTATGATCAGAACAAAGAGAAGTCAGAGAGATGCCATTTTGACCCTGTTCTGTCTTGACTTATCACCCACAAAAAAACTCGCCATGCTTCAGGGATTTCATACACCATAACAAAAGGTTTTCATGGTGTAATCTCAATTACTCTGCTGTGAATGCCAGGACAAGAGTTCATTTCTTTATCCTACCAAAGCGCTTCTCAGCTTCCTCAAATACTCCATACACATCCCTAACTTAGGAGCTACAGAATTTGGGGCTAGTACTTGCTGAAAGCTCTCCCACCGTCTAATGGTCTAATGGTCTAATGGAGAGCTGTGCAATTCACTCCCATTTTTAGCAACTCTATTGTACTTTACCTTTGACAATGATAGTGATTTTTTGGTAGTTATTATTAGACATAAGTAACTAATTTCTCTTTGGAAAAAAACCCACATTTCTATGCTAATGAAAGTCAAATAGCTGAAATCTTAAACAGAAATTTATGGTCTTAGATAATGTTATCCAATTCAAAATGCTCCTCTGTAAACTTTGTGAGGCATTCAATTTTACAAACAGAAACAATTTGTGCTCACATACAGATGGAAGTTATTATGAACTCTCTGAATTAACACACATTGTTTCAGCTTTGGAATGTAACAGCAAAGCAAGTTTCTCCAAAAAATACTATACCAAGCAAGCACTAAACTGCTTCTAATTCCAGCTGAATTCCCGAGAGCAAGATTTGGTTTCCAGTGCTATTATTCTGCTGTTTTACAAAACAGTACCACTTTATCTCTAGAAGAGTTAGTAATTTTATTTAATATCAAGCCCATCTAAATTCTTCCACATCCATATATCTCCTTGCTGCCAGAATTCCAGGTAATTGTGAAAGGAAAAAAAAATAAAAATGTGTGAAACCACAGAAGCTTATACAAATAATTTCATAATATTTCTTTAAGTTGATTTTTTTTCTAGGCTCTTTGTCGCAGTGTTCCAAACTTGCATGGATGATTCAATTGAGGTGATAGAGATCCAGGGTCTTGTTTTCATGCTCCAGTGAAGTCACCGCTATTCTTCCCAGGCACCTCCAACCTTCCCACGGCACACAGAGGGAATTAAGCAACTGATTTAAATTTATTCCTGACAAAGTGTACTGGTTCTCTGAATTAAGGCCAAAACCTTTGGGTTATGGTCTGGAGATTAAGATGGAGGCAGATGCTCATTCTCTGTCCAAACTGAATTTTTCACAAGTTCACAAGAACTAAACATATCTGGATACTTCTCTGAAAGAAGCCATAAGGTCTGCTAAAAGCTACATAAGTTCAACAGTTTCAGCATCCCAAGGATCACACAAAGGATTCAGACAATCTTGCATTTTTAGGTCAAATCAGCCCCAGAGGTTTTGTGATGCATTTCTCTACATTATCTACCTACTCTGCTTTCACAATGGAATTTCCCCTTGGCAGAACTACAAAAAGCAGCAATATTTGACCAAAGACATGAAAACAAAGGTGACTACAACAGTTTATGTGGACATCAGTAACACTTTCGTAATTAAGAAAGCAGTAGAAGCACACCCAGAAATTCCGATTTACTTTTATTACATTTTTATATCCAACAGCATACAATCTCAAGCACTTACATGTGAACCACTGGTGTTGTACCAACTACTTTGAAGTTTGGCCACTGACTAGCTTGCACCAGCACCAATGACCCCAAGTAGAGCTGGAAACTTTTTATACCAATACATACTTAAAGCCTTCACTTTTATTTGTACAGTTTAAACACACACCAGTGATTTCAGGAACCAACTGCAAGGAACTGGAAGGCAACATGGGTGTGTTCAACTACCCAGACTCTTTCAGAAACAGGACAAGAAAATCAGAATGAGAGGTTTCAGTAGGTCCAAGAGTGGGAACAACTCAAGACATGACAAGTCAAAGAAATAAACAGGAAAACAAGTGAAGCGGTGACAGTTCCTGTAAAAAAATACTACAGGCAAAAGTGTCAAGTAACCCAATCTACGTGAATAGGAAAGACAACCATGCTGGGCTCAATGAAGAATTCATCATTTTGATGAAAAAAATGCCAGAGCTTCTTGCTTCCATCATATAACTAAATGGCAAACTCCAAAATCAGGCAAAAACCAGGAAGGGCTGAAAGGCAAGCAAGCAACATCACGACTCACAGAATGAACTAGTGTAAGCAGAATGAACTAGGAAGCAGAGATGAAGGAAAGCATTGATTTGATAGTAATGAAGAGAAGATCTATCAAAGCATTTGAGGGAGACTAATCCCTTTTTCTTACTAATCTTCCCTTTGGAGGTCAAGTGCACCAGCAAAAAGGAGGTGCAGTCTAAGACACATTAACAGCCTAGCTAAGTGAATTCCAAAGATCAGTAGGACTTGATGAACTTTGTCTTAAGATATTTTAACCTTTAAGTAATTTCAGAGGTTATTGTCCAAAATACACTAAGCATGGGCAAGTCTGGAAAATGATAAATGCAATCCAAGCTTAAAAAACTACACAGAAAGACTCAGAAACTTTACTTCAGTTTGGGGTAAGTAATGGCAAAGAAGCGATGGAAGAGAAAACTGGAAAGACAAACAAGACTAGTAGAAACTAAGCTTAAAAAGGTTAGATTTTTCAAGAATACAACTGTAAGACTAATGTCATTTCAAACAGGTTAGAAACAGAAATGTTGTATTTCTGTTGGAATTTAAATATTTTGGCATTTTCTACTTTAATACGCTCACAACCATGCTGGGTAAATGGGATATTGATGAAGTACAAGTGAATACAGAGAAAGTACTCTGGGTGCAATAAAAAATTGCTCATGGCTACAACTGAAGTGCTGGCAAAATGGGGTATACCTGGAATAACAGAACCCCAGTTCAATCCAATATTTTAATTCGTTCATCTGGATAGGGCACAGGCTCAGATGCAGCCAGCATAAAGCTGATACTGACTTCTCAACCTCTGGTGTAATGTTACCAGAGCAGAAACATGATTAAGAACAAAAAAGTTAATCTTAGGAATACATTCCAGGTACAGCATGTAAAGTGTGAATTAAACAAGTCACCTGCACAAATTCAGAATGGACTCTTTTGTTGCTGTGCAGAAGATACCTGGGGCTGTTGCTTGCACAGAATAGTAAGATTTACTCTGCTAGGCTTTAAGGAGTACAAATCTATTAGGACCCAATGAACTGGAAATAAAAGGACAAGACTCGGGAACAGTTTCTCCCATCCTACTCAATGTTTTGAAAGCGACATTTGTTCACAGTATCCAGCTTTCGGCATTGCTTTTCAAGAAAAATGTGGATTCAGATGGAGAATCTGAGATGAGAAGTGTTGAAAAGTGTTTTTTCAATGCATAAAAGTTTGCAAAGAGGAAGAGATGTAAATGGATCCAATTATTATAATATATAAACAGAGTCAAGACAGGTTTGGATTCAGTGTCAGAAATTATATTTCTTTAGTGGCCAATAGAGTCAAGCATTGGAACTAAGCAGTACTTATATCACAGGTTTTTCTCCACAGAACATCACCAGGGACAGTATAAGAGCAGCTGACCCTGCCCTAGGACTACATACCAGTTGAAACAGCCAGGCCTCTTTCAGGCCAGTTTTCTGAACATTCTCTGAATTCCATACCAAATGTGTTAGCTGCAGGTATTACCACCATCTTCAATACAAGTTTGCAGAGTCTCTTGCATTTTTCAGAGTAAAGGATGGTTTTTAAAACACATTAAAAACAAGGAAGTAAAGGTTGATTAGAGGACTTTTTAAATAAAATCGCACCTTTGCAATACTTCATATATTCCACATATTGTGTATTCTTGTAAGGGTAGAATACTATTTGAAGTAATAATACAGCAAAATCAAAGACACGGGAGCAAGAATTACACGAAATGAAAATGATGTTTTCAAGGACATTTTTCTTATTTCAAGGTTTTCACCACAGAGAGCAGTATCACAAGAGAGCACATGCACACTCAGCAGAGAATAAATATAAATAATAAAAAATAATCTCAAATGTACCAACCTGTGCTATATTTTTGTTGAGAAGATAAACTCCATATTCAAACTGAAGCTTCTCCCCTCCTTTTGCATACAAAGGAAATCTGATGGGGAAAAAAAAGGAGGGGGGAAAAGTATTTATGATGAAAATATTCAGATGCTTATGTAAACTTTGAAAAGCCCCAGACTCCTTTTCTCAGAAGTTAAAGATTTAAAAAGCTTCCCTTACTGACTTCTCCTAAGAACCTCTACATTGGACATATTTAGGGACCCTCTGCAGCTCAAGTCAATCAGCATTTAAAAACTGATGTCAAAACTCAGCTACGGAATTTCTTTTTTTTTCAAGTGTTGCTGGTTTTTAAAAGACACTATGATTCTCCCAGACCTGCAACATCCCTCTCACCAATCAAAGTGCAATTTCAGAAGCACACAGCACAATTGCAGATCCCATGTTATCCCTCTGCATTCAGCCAGTCACACTTGGTTAGTTCATTTCCAAACAGAAATAATCTTTTTAAAAAGTTGTTCTCTTTCGATCATTATCCTGTGAGTGACAGAGCACAAAGAGCCCTTTATACAGAGAAGAAATGTGCAGGCTCACTTACCAGAACAACATTCAGAATAGAAGCGATTCCATTCAACAAACTTCACATACACTTGAATCACAGTATGACAGGTCACTACAGCCCTTGTAAACATTTTATTACTGATCTTTATTTTTCCTACATAATAAATATTGCTCACCATTTAAAATACCCAGATGTAGCAAATAGCTTATAAGAACATAGCATGGCACTGCTGTGTGAGACAAGAGAACTAAAACATTAGTCTCTGAAATATTGAAACTCTTTGACAGTTTCTGTATTAACAAATATAATTTTACACATCTGCTTAAAGAATCTCTGCTTAAGTGAAGCAGTTCTCAAACAGCTTTAACAGCTATACATCGTACTTCTAAGGACTGTCTTTTGACTCCTCCTCAGCACCACAGGTTATGAGGTCACCATGGTAAATACAGCAATCTTAGTACAAACTAAAATTTATTTTTCTGGGAACTACAGCATGAATCAAGCTTTTGCCTTTTCACGAACCACATCCTGCAGTTCCTAATCAAGATGCTAAGTGAATTATCCACATAAGCTCCACACCACAGCAGAAATCAAAGTCTATTTCAAAGATAACAAATACAGGAGATCAGTATCTAGTAGAAACAACACACATTCTGGAGAGGTGATTAGGTAAAGTGAATTTTATCATCCATTAGCCCCACAGTAGAGTACATTCGTAATTTTAAGAATTATACAGTGCCATTAAAGCTAAAGGTTAACAGGTCATGATCAAAGCAGATTAAATATTGAGATGTCAGCTTCAGGTTTGATGCTACTTTCAAACTTACTACGTGTCTTTAAGCTGAGGAAAATAAAAATCTCTGCAAATAGTATGTATCTAGAGCACCTTGCTTAATAGATCTATAAATCAAACTACTTCCCCATGCAATAAAATGAAACTTTTCCAAATGAGCACATGCTACCAAAATTTCACAACACATTATTCTAAGCGTAAAATACAAAGCAAGAGGAATTCAGTTCAGTATCTCAAATTACACTACCCAAATAGAGCAAGGTTTAGATTTAAAGGATAACTTTACAATTAACCGTCTAAAATTAACCAATTTTTTTACAATAAAAGCACCATTAAGAACACAAACCATGTTTCACTAGAAGCCAGCAATTCATGAAGTCACTGGTAATGGGAACCATGTATTCTATTATTAGGTAGAAAGCTCTTTGATCCATGCAGGATAGAAAGTGGGTAAAAAGTGGTTTATGGTGCTCACTTATACCTCCCACACACAGATTCTTATCACGTTCATCCTGCTTCTTTGCCAATATTCACATTTCTATCCTCTAACTTCCACCAATTAATCTTGAAAGGCTTTAAACCATGTACATCCTCCAGTCAGCTTTCACAACATAATCACTTAAAAGTCTTGAAAAACATAAGTGGATGTCTCTGCGTATACACATTTATGACTCAAGAGAAAAATATTACTAAGTTTTATGCCTCTCTGTGTTTTACCTTGCTTGCCCATTAATCCTGGTCACAAGCAATAAACTCTAGGGAGGGGAACCCAAATATTTTATATAGTGCTTCAGTGAGTATAATTGAATCCAACTTCCTGCCTCCTTGTGTGACATTATTCTTGCCTGCTCCACAGAAAAGCATTGATGGTAAGTTCAATCTCTCCCTTGGCATGCTACAAAACGCTGAGTCGGCTGTGTAAGGATTTAGTTATAATAAATACTTTTGAAAAACACTATTTTAGTGGTTTTATAATCACAAAACGCATAATAAAATTCAAAATGGCATCTGCCTACCTATTCTACTCCAAAGTGCACCTTCCTTCTTTCCATTCTTGCTGATATATTTGGGCAAAAAAAAAATCATTAATCTCCTTTAAAGCAAAACACAGATATTTACTCCAAGATAAAAAATTCAAAGGAGTGTGATATGTTTAGTGGAAAGAATCAAAAAAACACAAGCTATGGGTACTCTTTCTATAATCAAGAGAAAAGATTATCTGAGAGAAGTTATCAAGTGCTGGAAATTTGTTCTCAGTCCAGCTCAGAAGTTGAGCTCTAGTCCTCTTAAAAGCAGTACTTACACACTCTAGGAAACCATGCATCTCCCATGTGAACAGTCAGAAATTAAGAACAAAACAGCTTCTGCTCAATGAGGATCAACAAGTGCCTTTGTAAAAATATATTGTCATTTACATACACCTACAGAATATGACATTTCAATAGCACGTTGACTTCTTAAAATACAGTGCTAACATACCCAGAGTTTACAGTAGATGATCTATTTCTGTACTTAAAGAGGCAGAAAATACACCAATAGTAGTTTAATAGTGACTTGTAAAGATCCTGGTTTAGAGACCATAAACCTGATGCAGGAAAAAAACCCACGTTTAGTAACTTGTAACAGGTCTACCCCATTTGGAGCTGTTTCTGCACCTGTTTTATAGGGCTCGCTGGGATAAAAGATGGCCAGTGTTACCTAGATGCATCATAATGCATATCTATAATAAACCACAAAACATATGCAGGACATTTTTAGGCACATAGCCCCTTCTGTCTCTTTGGACAAAACTTGTGTTTTTCTATGGTGATGCCATAATAATAGAACAGTGAACCAACGCTGTTATGTTCAACACCCAAGCATTCCCAGCCTCACAAAAAGAGGTTTTGATTATCATTTCTCACAGGTGACAAAAATAAATTAAATAAGATAAACCCCAAAATAACAGAAGCAGATATAAGACACTTTTATTCATCTCTGAATAACTTCATTTTAGTGGAGCTTAGAATAGAGATGACAATTCATGTGCCCTAACCTTACGTCTCTCATCCTCACCCACTTGACCTCTCTCCCATCTCTCTTGCTTGGAAACTTCTCAAGAATAAGCCACTCCTCTCTACCTGCAATCTTAATTTCAGCAAGTACTTATCCACTGCTTTATTACAATCCATTCTGTATTAATTCCTGCCGCACTTCCTAAGCAGACATCAGCTACTGGATAAAGAGCTCTTCAGCCTAAAACTTGCTTTTCTATCAAAGGCACCTAATATTCAAATATTTAAACCTATGGAGGATCTACTGATGTGCAATGAGGAAGGAAACAAGTGTGAGCAGGTCAAGGCTCAACAGAGTTGTGAAAAAGAAAAAGCGAGGCACAGGTTACGTGTCTGGTTCACAGTTACCCTAATGGGGAAAAGTAACATCGTCAGACTTTTAAATAAAAACCAGGGCTGAAAGTATACCTATAATTCACACTGAAACTACAAAAACAGCACACTGCCATCAACAACAGAATTAAGTTTTGAGTTCAAGGACCTGACAACACTTCACAAATGCTAAGTTAATAGTTTGAAAATTTGTGTAAAAATATCATTCTGGTAAGTATCAAGTTTAAAGGTACACCATCAAGAGGACTCTCATGGAGCTGTTACTTTGTTTAGTCTAATTAGACTTTATTCTAACATGGCATTTAATCAAGTAGGACACTCTGTAGACATAAGAAACACACGGAACTCTAAGAAACTTAAAAGCAAAGTATAATATCTCATTGCAGTAAATCACATCAAGGTTACAAAGACTAGACAGGATACTAAATCACCCACTCTGGTTTAAAAGTCTTTCTGTTAAAAAAGATAAACCAAATATATATGTTTCCAGTCAATACAAAAAACCAATGGTGGCTGGTTGTCAGCATTTCCACTCCAGTCAACTCATGCAGATGCATACAGCTGAACAGAAATCTCACTGTCAAACCAAGGCAAATTCCAATTTTTAGTTCAAGAAGGATTCAAGAATATGTCTAAACACATGAGTGGTCTGGTGGCAGTAAAGGAGCAGCAAACAGGATTTCAGATGAACACTTTTGCCAGTTATGCTTGTATAGGGGCCTAAAGGCATTTCTGTGAAGTCAGTCCTCTAATTCTAGGGGATCCCTGCAGGATCCTCAAATCCCACTGCAGCCCACTCCATGAGACCACAAGACACTGCTCCATGTTGCTGTTCATCCAGATACGAGGAGATCATCCTGTAATCATAAAGCTACAGGCACAAGGAAACCTAATGAATCACCTCTAAGACAAATTCAAACTGCCCTATACACTCAGCTATCGTAACACTTCCCTCTAAATAAACTTAATCCTTCCTAGGGGTAGGAAGGTTGTTTAAGTCACCTTCCATTGTTATTTAAGTCTTTTCCATGATTCAAGATTTAACAAAGAAGACTGTGCTCATGTGCTTCTGAAAGTGAAACCAAGAAATCTGAGGGGCAGATGGGAGAAAAAGCCTCTTGCAAAGGCTTTTCATTTTCATATTTACAGTTTGAGGTGTGATTGCCTGCAGCTCATCTCCATAATCTATTCTGGTGGGGTTGTTTTCCTTATGAGGTGTATTGCTGACTTCTCAACAAAAGAAAGGGTTGCAATTCATCTCTTACTGACTTTTAAAACCCCTGGCTTTGGTAAGAGCACAGGCAACAATTAGCTAATATAGTCTCTTCAACCAAAACTGCTCACTAATACTGATTATTTAAAAACCAGAAAACTGACTACAGGTAAAGAGATCTTTTAAAGTTGCCCACAGATATTGATTCTGGAAAACCAGAGGCATGTTTCAAAGGTAGAACTATTATTAGACTACTTGTGGTGTTTTAAGCATTAGACCATTCTTACAACTCAAATAAATTGTCCTAAGTATTCTACTCTAATCACTAAAAACTCTTCACTGTCCTATTTTTTCCAGCTGACCCTCAACATGTACTCATCAGCCAAGCCATCAGGATCTCATTTAATTTCGTATCTTTAGCTCATGTTTAGCTGTTTTACTTTGGTGCTTGATGAACACTCAAGTAAATCACTACAGGATTCCTGGCTCAGGAAGATTGCAAATGTTAGGAAAAGTTGAAAGAATCCTTATTTCACAAATTTATTTCAGACTTCAAGTATCTCTTACAAATTCAAGTCCAAACACATTTACTGTTGTGTTCTGTGATTTATGAACTTTGCATCCGGAAATATCAGATATGTACCAATATACTGATGGCCCACTTTTATTGTCTATACCCACCTGTCTTTAATATAAAATATTTTTAAAGCTTATGAAATTGCTTCATTTTTAACTACTTTTACCTACTTTTTTTTTTTACTATTTTGGTAATACACCATGTTTTATATCTTTTATTCTCTCTTCTGTTCAGACCTCTGCCATATCCCAAATTATATTAAAGTCTCAAAGTTTAATCTGTACTTCAGAAAGCTCTTAAGGGATGAAGTCAGTAAAATAATGTTTTTTACACATCACATCCAACTGTCTTCCACAGGCTGGAGTGTGGCACAATTTAAATATCATATTAAATCTCATTTGGCAAATCTAAGTAAAATTCCAAATCTAGTTTGGAATCATTTTACATTGCCTTAACTTTCCAAGTAATTCAGAACATTAAAGACCAGTAATATTTGCAGCTTTATAAACTACATTAGGACATTTGTGCTTTAAGAACACATAATTATCACAAAATGGGTTTGTGTTGGAAGGGACCTTAAAATGCATGGATTTTAATGGGCAGGGATACCTCCCACTAGACCAGGTTGCTCCAAGCCCTGTCCTACCTGCCCCTGCACATTTCCAGGGATGTGGTAACGACTGTTTCTCTAGGCAACCTCTGCCAGGGCCTCCCCACCCTCACTGGGAAGAACTTCTTCCCAAAATTCCATCTAACACTGCCATCTGGCAGTGGGAAGCCATCCTCCCTTGTCCTGTCACTCCAGGCCCTTGCCTAAAATCCCTCTGTAGCTCTCTTGGAGCACCTTTATGCACTGGGAAGAGCTCTCAGGTATCCTTGGAGCCTTCTATTTTTTAGCCTGCCTGCAGAGCAGAAGGGCTCCAGTCCTTAGAGCACCTCTGTAGCCTCCTCTGGATTCACTCCAGCAGCTCCACATCCTTCTGATGTTGGGCTCCAGAGCTGGAGGCAACTCTGCAGGTAGGATCTCACCAGAGAAAGACAGAGAAGCAGAATTCCCCCCTCCACTGCTGCCCATGCTGTGGGATCAGCCCAGGACACAGGGGCTTCTGGGTGTCAGCACACATGGCCAGGGTATGTCCAGCTTCTCATCCACCCATTTTCCCAAGCCGTCCTTCTCCTCAGGGCTACTCTCAATCCATACTCTATCCAGTCTGAACTTGTGCTTGGAATTGCTACAATCCCAGTGCAGCATCTTGCACTTGGCCTTGAACTTCCTGAAGCTGGCACAGGCCCATCTCTTCAGCCTGTCCAGGTCCCTCTACATGCCATCCCTTCCCTCTAGCACCACACAGGCTGGTGTCACTGGTAAACTCCATCTCGCTGTCCATGTCATTGACTTAGAAGTTAAACAGTGCTGGTCACAATTTGTGGGTATTGAATTTCCTAGGAGGGATCATACCCTGGGCACAACTTCTAGCGTAGAGAGAATAAACCTGAGGCCCTGGAATGTGGAGTGCTGGGAAGAAAATTCCAGATTAAGCAAGACCTCAGACATATAAGGTCAAAACCTTGTCCAGTAACTGTGATTGGCTGCTTCACCCCAGGTAACCCTTGGTATTGTGAAACCCACCCCAGCTGTAGAAGACATCTAATACATTGTTACTGAAGTTGCTACAAAAAGTTCAATGTTAATTACTTGTCCAGAAAGTTCATATAGAATTTCAATGTTAATTGCTTGTCAATGTAAACTGTTTCAATGTTAGTAAATTGTTCACTGATCTGTTAGTTAAACCCTCTTACCGTTGGGTATTGCCTCCACTGCTCCTGTCAAAATGGCGAGAAAGAAGATTACGTCATCTAATAAGCAAATGCCGAACTCCCATAAGACCTTGCAATGACAGTTCTTCGTAAAAGACCCCTATGACAACGAGTTATTATATAAATAAAGAACTAACTTAACATGTCAAACTAAGGAAAAGGTAGGGGACTACACCAAGGCCACAACCAAGATTTTAATTTGTCACTCGAACTGTAGAAGGCTAAGCGGAGTATAAAAGCTCACAAATTTGGATTCAACAGTGTCTTCCTAGGCACTACCGTGAGGACGGAAGCCCCAGCTCTGCTACACAGCAAAGCTGTCTGCACCCTCCTTCTCTGTGTCACTGACGGGAGCAGCGGCGGTGTGCGCCACCCCTCGGGCCCCCACCCAGAGCTGATTTCACAAATAAAGGCATTAAAAGGAGCAGGTCTCCTGGCCCATTCATTACACCAGCTCTGGGTCTTTTGGTCTTCTGTGAACATTAAAGATTCATTTTAAGCATGCCATTGTACCCGTCCCATTACTATAGCCATGCCACCTGGCTGGACCAGACTCCAGATCGCGAGGAACCAACTGTTGATAAGTGGCACCTGAACGGGTACATTCCCATATTGGCCAGACCTCTTGGGAATTTGATTTTGCTGGGTCTTGGCAAATCGCTAGGACTCTGCTCTGGAACAAAGTATCTGGCCTGAAAACCTAAGTGAGCAGCCATCAGAAGACATCCAGCTGACTTGGAGGATTCCTGCAGGAATGCATGTAAGCAGAGAAAAGGAGAGCTTTCCCCATCGCCCTATCCCAACAGGGGGTAATACCCACCCCATCTGATAGAAGAATGGTTATCAGTTGTTGCTCAATGTCACACAGAGAAATTGTTACATAGAGAAAGTAGTGTTCAAAGTTACACAAAAGAATTATTATTGCTTGGGATGGTATGAAGGCCTAGATAAAAATTGTGCAAATTCTGCCCAATCAGCATATTTTCTAAATGCGATAACCACATGTACTGCACATGACGGCAACCTGAAGAAGACTAAAAACTTCAGCCTCAACGACCATCAGAGGGTTAAAACAACCACCCAGCAACAGGAGGCACAGGGGCATTACAAAAGATAACCAGAAGAAGAGGGGGAAGGGAGGGGGAAGTTTGCCAGAGACTGGAACTGTATATAAGCTATGCTCTAATGGACACATTTTGTGAGTCTGGTGGAGAAGAGCTCCCTGGCCACCCAGCGCACTGTTTGCTCACTTTGCCACTTGCTAGTTTTAATAAATTCATTGTTAATTATTCATTTAGATTGGCTCACTCATATTATTACGGCTGTCTATAACACATTCAAGTTTGCTGCTTTGCAGGATGGGAATAAGACTCTCCTCTTTAGAATGAGACTTACATGAACAATTTAAAGAACTTTTAGCAGTCCATGGGAAGGAGGTCGGAAAACATGAGCTCAAAACCCTGCTAAAACGGGTCTTGTGAAACTTTCCAGCAGCTCAGCTCAGCCACGCTCTACATGGTGCTCCGGGAGATCTCTCAGACCACAAAATCCTTTCCGCGGTTTTCTGGGTCTCAAATCAGGGTAAAGCTGATGATTTAACAACTAAGAAAGACTCTGCCGCCCACTGAATGCCTCCCACGGTCCATGCTGTATTGGAAGCATTAAAACTCGAGGAGAAGTGCCGCCACTGGCTCCACCACATCCGTGGTAGGAGGGGTTGCTATTCAGGGAAAGGGATATCAACTACATGCCTTAATTTTTCAATGGGACCCTGAGATATCTGACCCATTATTGATTCTGGAATGAGTTTTCCTGCCCCACCAGCCAGGGAAGACTATAACAACAAAACCAGAAATGACGACTCAGCTTTTTATCAGAGCCAGAACATGCTTATTTACCCTCGCAGGGAAAGATTTCTCCATTGTGTTTTTGCCCACAACTACTGCATGTTTGGACTGGCTATTACAACAATCAGAATGCTTGCAAATTGTTTTTGAAAATTTCACTGGGCAAATTTCAATTTATTACCTTAAGTGTAAATTATTGCATTCTGCCCTCAACATAATTCCAAAACCACTAAGAAGTGATGTGCCATTAGATGCACTCCCTGTCTTTACAGAAGGCTCAGGGAGGTCCCATAAATCTGTTGTAACTTGGCATAACCCTGTAGCAAATGAATGGGAATCAGACATCCAAATAATAGAATGACTGCCGCAAATACCTTGGTGCTGTTGTTAGCGCTTTTTCTAAGTTTACATGTCCTGTTAATATAGTTACTGATTCTGCTTATGTTGCAGGTGTTGTCAAAAGAGCTGAGAATTCATTTCTAAAAATAATTGCTAATGAACAGTTAATACTCCTTGCTTAAAAATCTAATTCCTATTCTTTCTCAGAGACAGGATCCTTATTTTGTTTTGCACATCCATTTCCACAGCTCAGTGCCTGGACCCTTGACTGAAAGTAATGAGCAGGCTGACACACTTGCCATGACAACACAAGTAACACTGCCTAACATTTTTGAACAGGCAAAACTCAGCCACTCATACTTTCACCAAAATGCTCCTGTTTTACATTGCACATTTAAAATCACTAAAGACCAAGCCAAAGCAATTGTTACCACATGCCCTGATTGCCAGAGGTACTCATTACCAGCAATGGGGGCAAATCCCAGAGAGCTTCACAGTTTACAAATATGGCAAAGTGATGTAACCCATTATGCGTCTTTTGGAAAATTCAAATATTTACATATATCAGTTGAAACGTTCTCAGGGGCAATCTGTGCCTCTGCGCATGTGGATGCTAAAGCTGCCATATTTATATGATAGCTAAAGATGCCATCAAACACTTTCTCCACGCATTCGCAACACCGGGCATTCCACAGGAAATAAAAACAGATAATAGGCCAGCTTACATCTCACACAAATTACAATGATTTTTCAATATGTGGGGAATAAAACATACTACAGGCAGTCCCACTCCGCCACAGGACAGTCAATTGTAGAAAGAGCCCACGGGTCTCTCAAAAGAATTCTAGAGCAACAGAAGGGTGGAATAGAGACCCTGTCTAATGTAGAAAGGCTCAGTAAAGTTAAGTATGTTTTCAGTTTTGAACAACTCATTCATGAAGCCTAACCCCCCAATCACCAGACATTTTTCAAACACCACACAAGCACACTTAAAAGAGAAACCACCAGTTCTAATCAAATATCTAGAAACCAGTAATATTCTAGGGCTTTTCCCACTAATTACCTGGGGAAGGTGGTATGACTGTGTTTCTACAGATAAAGGACCTCATTTGGTTCCAACAAGAAATATAGAACCATATCCACAGCCTCTCCAGGAACACCAAGACACTACAAGAGAAATCACAAAAGGAACCCCAAGGGAAAAACATCCTGAGAACTACCACAGACCTGCTGCAGAACTCCTTCATACTTCCCTAACTTTTTAACTTTCCTACACGTTATTCCATCAACTATGACCCCCAAGGGACTTCTGCTCACTTTTGCCATCCCAATCAACCCCATGCTCTTCACAAAGACCTGGGTAGTCTCGCAGCCAAAAAAAAATGCATGGGTAACCCTGGCAAAAGCCATAAAACAAGATTCCCCGTGTCTATCTATTGCAAGACCTGATGACCTCCTTTCCACCTGCTTAGTAGGGTTACCTACAGGTGCATGGCTGATAACTAACAATGCCACCCATAGTATGAAAAATAACAATCCTAATAGCGTATGGAAAAAAAACTCTGTTGATACCTGGGATCACTGAACCCAAAAGCTCCTGCATGCACCACTTGAGCCCCAGGAGCTAGAAATTCTCAGGTCTCTAAAAATGGATTTCTGCATAAGATTTTTTTATCTACTAAGGTGGGAAAATACTCAAAGACCCACAATCCCAAAAGAAAAAGCAATTTTGAGGACAGATGTTTCCCCATACCACCCAGCTTACAAAAATCAGAGCCAATGGTGTAATTACACCTTCTCCATCACTTCTCAGTCCAGTGGTCACCCACTCCAGTTACCGCAGGGTGTGTTTCTTATATGCAGGGACAGGGCCTGGCATTCCTTCACACATTAGAGGAGGGCCATGTAGCCTGGGGAGGCTTACTTTGCTGACATAAAAATGATTCACGGCCAAAGAAATAGAGCAAAAAGATCTACTCATTATTTTGAATTGGACTGTAATGATGACATCACATTTTGGAGTAGAAACAAGAGAATAGCTGCCTCAGTTTTACTGCCTTGGGTGGCTGCAGCAAAAGCTTTAGGTCAGGTAAACCAACTCAGGTGCTTTCTAAGTAACCAAACTAATCCTACCTCCCTTGCATTAAATGACTTGCTCTCAGATGTAGGCACTGTCAGGCATGCCACGCTGCAAAACAGAGCAGCAATAGACTTTTCACTACTACCACATGGGCACAGCTGCAAGGACTTAGAGGGCATGTGTTGCATGAATCTTTCCGATCACAGTGAGTCCATCCATCACAGAATACAAATTCTCCAAGGTGTCAAGAAATTACAGCCAGAAGACAACAGTGACTGGTTTGACGGACCATTGAAAAATTGACATTTATCTAGTTGGACTTGATCTTTGGTCGAAATGGGTTTACAGATTTCTGTAGTTATTTTTGTTATGCTGATGTTGTTACCTTGTTTTTTAAATTGTCTTTTAAAAGTTATCCAAAAATTTTTACTGAAGGTCCTTGCAATTCAAAAAAGGGGAAGATGTGGGAACTGAATTACCTTGGAGGGATCATACTCTGGGCACAACTTTGAGCATAGAGGGAATAACCCCGAAACCCTGGAATGTGGAGTGCTGGGAAGAAAATCCTAGATTAAGCAAGACCTCACACATATAAGGTCAAAGCCTTGCCCAGTAACTGTGATTGCCTACTTCACCCCAGGTAACCCTTGGTATTGTGAAACCCACCCCAGCTCTTGGTCTTCAGATTGCTGCTTCGGACTATGCAGTCTCTGTGAACATTAGAGATCCATCTTAAACAAACCATCGTATCCATCCCGTTATTACAGCCATGCTGCCCGGCTGGACCGGACTCCAGATCGTGAGGAACCGACTGCAATAACAATTCCAAGTCATGAGATCAATCATCACTGCTGTCCATTTGGACATCAACACATTACCCAATAGTTAAGTGCAGATTGGAATCTTAGTCCAAAGATTAAATAAAGCTGACATCACTGCCATTTGCACATCACCATATTTACACTATTTTTGATACTTCCTGCCCAACTGTGTCAAATCTGTCAGAGAAAAAATTCAACCTGGCTTTCACTTCTCATTTTCAAGGACAGTAAGCAGAATAACTGTAAGGACATGGCTGCAGAGCAGACCTGGCAGAATGCAGCTGAAACCCAGTTATTCATTATCATACAGATAAAGAACTGATGTAATTTCTGTGACTGTAAGTCACTCATTATAGCATAGTCATCTATCAGATACAGGGGAACAACTGTGTCTCACATAACAGTACTAAAAATGGGTCAGTTAAGAAAAAAAATTAGTTTCAAGCTTTAGGCCATGGATAGAGACACTCTGTAAAAGGACAGGACTAAACAGCACAATCCAGATAAGATAATGGCCTGAAAAAGTCACAAGTTCTTGTTTGATTTATCTGAAGTATAAGGAATGTACAAGAAAAGGTTTAAATATTTACTAAAGTTTGAGTTATTTCAGCCTCACTGCCTTTTTGGGTCTACAAGGGGGGCAGGCAGGGCAGGAAAGAACTAGTGTTTTCCCTCCAATCTAGCCTGTTTGCTCACTGTAATGAAATCATATTGAGAGGAGGAAGCTTGTGTAATTTAAACGTCCTGGGGCTTCTCTGAACCCAAAGAAATTAAACCCTGAAAGCCTTTTAAGTGAGAAGGACCACCACTCTCCAAACAGTTCTCTTGAAATCACAATTCCCCAGGACAGTTCAAATCAAAGACTAGGACAAATAAGTTCCTCAAGAGCCACAAGCACCAAAGAATCCAGCATTCCTAAGATCTTAGCACTCCATCTGAAGATCAAGGTGCAAGAAGCTTTGGCTGCACAGCTTTAAAACCCATCTTCTCAGATAAGATAAGCTGCACCACAGCTCTATCAGCTTCAGAGCAGAGACTTTAGAGATCTTCTGTGGAAGACCCAAAATTAAATGAAAAGACAGAAAAAAAGGACTACAAGCATGCATTTTGCTCGCAATTACAGATTAAGACATAAATATGAGTTACAAATCACAAGACTAGATTACTATATGGTTTTGAGTTCCTACCTAACAGAAAAAGCTACACTTTAAAAACAAATCTGTTGACAGAAGTACACACTGCCATGTGGAAAAAGCATATCCTTATTCAAGCCTTATACAATATATAAATAATTAGTTCACTGGGAAAAGAAAACCTTAGCTTAACTTTATGAAATATATTTTCAAAATCCTTTTCTAAACAGTCCAGATGATGATAATCAAAAGCAGAAGCATCTTTCTGTGTTAAGTGTAACTACTGTGACGGTGCTTTTGGGGAATAGCTTCAGTATGTACAGACTGTAGAGAGAAGATAAAAGCAAAGATCCAGATTATGAGTCAGACAGATCCTGACAGGACAGTCACTGCTTTATACAAGAAGGTTATCATTCTATTGTTTCAGCAAATAATTTCAAACACCTCAAAATCACAGCAAAGAATCCATAGAGCCAGTGACATTGATGGCTTTTTGTAAATTGGGCACTCCTATGACATATTTCAGCTTGGATTCAAGGCCTGCACCTTACAAGCCATGATGGAAGTCACAACCCATGGGCTACTTGTAAGGACAGAGCAGACAACCTCACTATCAGAATTTTAAATCTCACTGCCACTGAAGGATCATTTTTAACTAGAAGACACTTTATACAAGACAAGTTGCTGCTTTTTTAAAAAACAAAATAATGTTTTGGGAAAAAAAAAATCTCAACAGGAGTATACTGTTCCAATGGGCATAAATTAAGACTAGTATGTCTTCACAGAAACATTTCTCAGCTGGTCTCAGATGTCTGGGGTCATCTACTGAAGTAAACAAAATCTGCTTTTTCAGACTGGCCAGGAGCTTCTAGTTCCCAGAAACAGTGTTAACAGTATCTAAATTCATGAAATAACACCTGATCTAATTCTTTATCTATACACAGCAATATCTACTGACTCAATGAAGGCAAAAGCCTTATTTTGCTAATCAAGAATCACATAAGCCAAGATTCTAGCTATATATTCTTAGGAATTGTAGAATGTAAAAATAAAGTTCAAGAGAAGTTCATGGCAGAAAGAATTCTTTAAGCAATACAGCTGAACCCTTAACACACAATCTACGCCAAAGAATCAACTTTTCTTTGATACTATTAGATTTCTCAAGCAACATTTCCCTCCAAGTTTGCCAAGATATCTTCCAAATGCTGCCATTTCATTACCTCAGCCAAAGTATCAAATATGATTAAATATTTCTCAAATGAGTTGGAAGATCTTAAACATCAGTGAAAAGGTGTTCTTCCCATGCTTGTGTTCTGATTTTTCAGACTGCTTTGTTTGCAAGCGACTTATCTGTTATCAGGCACAGAGCAATAACAACTTTAGTGGTGTTGTACTAAGTCTACTGCAGCTGAAATCCTGATTTTCCCATTCTTCCAAACTGCAGTAAGGTGACAATAAGGAGGATCACTTACAGATTATACTTATTCGACAAGTGGATCGCAAATGCTCCAAAATTATCCAGTTGACCAACACTCAACTTGCCACACTTAGAAGAAATTAAAGATAATACATCAAGAAAGATAATTTGGAAGCATTTTTGGAGCAGAACTGGCAAGGAATCCCATACGTTAGCTTTATTCAGAGGCCAGAAAATAAATTTTTTACATCAGAACTTCCGCTGTCAGTAACTCACTTTTCATGACTTAACACTGTGTGACACATAACATACCAGTTTTCCTGAGCAGTGCAAATGAGTAGGTCTAAAATACAACACCAATGTACCAAAATAATTGCTTGAGTATGTGCAGATTCAAAATATGTCAGGCCTGATTTACTTAATCTTCTCCACTTCTCTGAAATTTGGTTCCTAAACTAATGAAAAGCACCCCAAACTGCAGTAATCCAGCCTGCTGGGGTTTGAGTTCAAGGTTCCAGCAAGACACTGTTGAGATACATCAACATACCCCACACGCAAAGGTGCTGCAGACCTTGTACATCAACTTTAGTTGTATTAAGATAAACTTACTCAATGCTTTGCATCTTTAAGGAATCCGGAACTACTCTGAAGACCCAAGAAGGGCACCTCTGGTTCATGCTTGATACGCTCTTCAGTTGCAACAAGTCCGCACTGTCCTAGTGGCGGGTGACCTGGTTTTTTTTTTTATTTCTACATTTGCCCTTCCCATAGGGGCTACATCAATGAAATCAAACTGGCCTTTAAAGTATCAGCACCTAGAGAAATCAAACATCAACACAAAAACTGACTAATCACTGCAATCTTCTGGCATGCTTGAGGTTCTCAATAATGATCAAGATGAGCTGCAGAAAAAGACAAATTTGAGGTGTAACTCCAGAGAAATAGTTTCCAGGAAATTATTTCAGGAAGAAACCTGTTCCTTTTAGCTGTATTAATATTTAGCTGTATTTTGATCCTGTTTTCTATGAGGAAGAGACAGATGTTTCCTATTTTAATGACAAAAATAGGTATTTAGACAGGACAAGTAACACATGGTAGCATCCTTAATTTCACTCCACCTTACACCACTTCATACAACTTTTGGTTCTTGATGTACATCAATGTTATAAAAAATTGCAAAGATGTCAGATGCCTCAATGGACATGCCGAAGACTTGCATGGTAGCTGTTTGAATACTTTGGCCTTTGTGGTCTGTGTTTGTCAGGCAGAGTATAAGACAAAAAGTCTTTTTATAAATTACAAAATGCTAAGGAAACCTTTAAAGCTGTTTACCGTTAGCTCAGATCAATTAATGCCAAATATTCCTGCAAAAAAATGAACCAGACTAGATCAGGTTTCTTCCATTACTCTCTGGGTCATGTTTATCTTTAAATTTTATATATATTTTTGGCCTTTATAACACTGAATATCAAGAAGTTCAATATTTAAACATATGACAAGAAAAAATAATAACCTTCCAGGAGATCAGACAACTCTGAAACGCCTTTAAGTGCTCCAGTAGCTATGCTTAGAAACAACAATGTTCTTGCTACCTTTTAAATATAAAACCTTTTTAGGCATTGATGTAATTTCCTCCCCCTTCATTTTTTCCCCAACCTGAAGTATGACACTGAGGTGACCACTTTCTTACTACTGCTCCTACTAGTCCTACCTTAAGACACTTTGATAGGAAGAAGTTGTAGCATCCATCAGATTATGTGCACTATTTGACTTCTCTGTACTATTATTATAGAGAAATAATGTTAGTAAAATTATTTATTGAACTGGTTTCCAGTTCCAAGTTACCTAGAAGGGAAGCAAGAGTTCTTGACAATCTTTAAGAGACATAGTAGGAGAGATAATGCAAGAATTCAACATAAATAATTTGCCTGAATGTGCATTTCACTTGCCCAGATATACAAAGCATACCAGAAAGATGATTAAACTTAATAACCCCTATTTTTCTTCTTAGAGGCATATATATAATTTCCAAGCTG
The DNA here is from genome assembly GCA_013399455.1 of Anthoscopus minutus. Taxonomy (NCBI): domain Eukaryota; kingdom Metazoa; phylum Chordata; class Aves; order Passeriformes; family Paridae; genus Anthoscopus; species Anthoscopus minutus. Next base: position 51,875 of record VWYI01011758.1, read on the forward strand.
TTTATACTTAAATATACTATGACATGAGCAGCAACACCAACACATGGAAGGTCACAATGTATGTTTCACTCCTGCCCCAACAATCCTTATTTTGCCCTAAACCAGCAGTCATTCTTTATATAAAAATCTGGGAGTAGACTAACAGAAGCATTAAATACAGGGCTTGAGAGACACAGTATCAGAACATATTAGAAATAGTTTCATCTTAGCATTATCACTCTGTTGTTGAGCAAGTGATGAAGTATTAGGTTTCAGTTCCACCATAACACTGCCAAAGAATTTAGGTGATTTATTCTGCAAGCAATCCTGTTCATCATGGGAGAGAGGAACACATTGCTGTCTAAGTAGCTTTAATTTGGGAGTTACATATCCATGGAATCACAGAATCATTAAGATTCTTAGATCTTCAAGAACATCCCAAACCCAACCACTCACCCAGCACTGCCAATGCCACCACTAACCCATGTTCAAGTGCCACATTCACACTGATTTTAAATACCTCCAGGGATGTTGACTCCACCACTATACCAGACTGGACCAGGGCTGGACAACATTTTCAGAGAAGAAATGTTACCTAATATCCAACCTAGAACTTCTCTGGCACAATTTGAGGCTGTTTCCTCTCATCCTGTCACTTGTTACTTGGGAATAGAAACCCCCCACCTGGCTCCACCCTGCTATGGAGTTGTAGAAAGTGAAAAGGTCCCCCTGAGCCTCCTCTTCTCCAGCCTGAGTTCCACCAACTCCTTCAGTCTCTCATGGTGCTCCTGGCCCTTCCTCATCTCCATTCCCTTCTCTGGGCACACTCCAGCTCCTCAATGTCTGTCTTGCTGAGAGAGGCCCAGGATTGGAGGTGCCTCACCAGTGCCCAGCACAGGGGGACAGTCACTACCCTGGGCCTGATGCCACACCATTAGTGGTACAGGCCAGGTGCCACTGGCCTCTTAATCACCTGGGCACACCTAGGCTCATGTTCAGCCACTGTCAACCAGCACCCCCAGGGTCCTTCCCAGCTTTCCAGCCACTTTGCCTCAAGCCTGCAGTGTTCCACAGGGTCATGGTGATCCAAGGGTATGATATAACCTTTGGCCTTGTTGAACCTCATACAATTGCCCTTGTCCCATCAATGCAGCCTGTCCAGATCTTTCTGCAGAGTTTTCCTGCCTACTCCAGCAGGTCAACACTCCTGCCAAACACAGTGTCCTCTGCAAACTGAGTCAAAGTGCACTTATTGCTTTGAAATCTTTCAGGCTCCAGAACTCCTGAGAATTCTTTCTTCCTACATATTGCATGCACTATGGAAATGCTGAAGTGGACCACTGAAGAAGTGAGTTGATGAGAAAATTTGTAAAAGACAATTGCATTAGCATGGTAATTCAAAAAGTCATTGAAGTAGACATAATAGGAGAAAACTTAAAAGCATTTCGGTAGTACCTAAAGTAGGTTTTGGGATACAGGAGATGTACAGTTACTGAGCAGACTGCAAACACTAATATGCCTACAACTACAAGGGTGACCATATACTATATGCTACTGGCAGTCACTCTGTACTTCATTTTATATTTACTACTGTGGCCAGACAAGTGCTAAGTTCTCATCACAGCCTCCTACTTCAAAGTAATGTAACAATTATTGTAGCAGAAAAAAATGGTAAATTCTCAAGGTCCTCACAGAAGTGACCTGGATCATGCAAGTAAACCAGTAAACCATCTGAAGCAGATGAAGCATTTCCCAGAAGTTACTTACATTCTGAAAGCTATCAAAATATTTAACCAGCTCAACAGGAAGGCTTAAAAAAATTGGCAAAGAAACTTAAAATGTGTAGTAACATCTTTATACCTTTATAAACTGTATAACTTTAAAACTGTTATAAACTGTTTATAAACTGTAAAACTTTAAAATCAAACACCTGTACTCAGGAATTTGCTCTTGAGTGAAAATCTCACTGTTTCCCCAAATGAACAATATCTAGAAACTCCTAATAAAGTTCTCAGAGAAACCCTATGTCTTGGTTTAAGGACAGGTGTTGATCAAGGAAGGCAGGAACCTTCCTGGGATGGAAAATATGAAGTCCTCCCCTCAAAATTATTGCAACTTTGAAATTAAGGGGCTTTCAGGCAGAGATATGGGAAAAGGAATAAAAGGGCTTTCCTAGTATATATATGTATAACAAGACAAACAAACAACAGTAGCAGAAGCAACAGACACACACAAACAGCCTTCTCTCAGCTGTCAGGCATTTTCCCCTTCAGTGCAGTTACGGTCACAGCCGGCAGGGGCGCTGTTGGCTCCTGGCAGGGCAGGGAATGCTGTGACATGAGCTCAGCAGCCTCTGTGCACACTAAGGTTAGTGGCACCTCATCTGGTGGGAGAGAGAAGGGGCTCCCTCTGCAAACTCACAGAGGGCAGCCAATCTCAGGGCCACTCTGGATGGCAAAATGGTCTGTAGGAACCCTGGAGCAGCAGGCTGGCACAGCAGAGGCAAGCGGACCCAGCGTGCTAAAATAAGTGTAGCAAAAACTCCAAAGAAGTGACAGGAGCCGCAGGGGTCAGACACTACTTGTGGAGTTGAAGTGCGGCAAAAAGCCCAAAGCACCGGCAGAAAACAACAGGGGCAGGGGAGTGGCAGCCAGACTTTCACAAGCAACCAGACTTTCACAAGCACTGCTGCTGGAGAGTGGTCAAGGTCCCCTTCCCAGAGTGGTTGGATGTTGAAAACATCCCAGTTCAAAAGCTCCCCTGCTCTTGGGAGCAGAGGCTCACCCACGGAAATGAGAAGCAGCAAAGGACAAAAAACTCCACAGCAGCAGTGAATCCCCCAGGCAGCAGCAGTCCAGTACTAAAACCACAACTCTAATCTTGAGAGTGAGAGAGCTGAGCCCAGCCCCTGATCCTGAACCAATTCTCGTGGTATCTCTGCATTTGCCAAGAGAAAACCTCCCAGCAAAGAGACAGAAGCAAACTATGCCCCCTTCCCCATTCTGGCCACATCTTTTATATCACTTAAGTGTCTGTCATTCCCATCTCTTGGACAATAAATGGAAGAAAAGTTCCCTTAGAAAGAAAAAAGGAAAAATCCTAACCTCCACCACCCTACAATGAAAAAAAAAAAAGTCAAGTATGTAAGTATAAGCCAGTCAATAATGAGGACACTATGTGTTTATGCCAAATATACAGCATGAATTCACTGCAATTACTCAACAACTTATGTTGGAGTTTGAAAAGCTGCTAAAGGACAGGTAACTAAAATAAAGAAATTTAATAATGCATGTTAACTGCTGTGCTCAACACACAGAGGATAAAGGGGGAAACACCATCTATTAGTTTAGAAAGAAAAGTGCAATTTAAGATATATGACATAAGACCTTGGAGTTGGTAGGATTTTTTCTCCAATAGCTGGGAAGAGAAGATCTCCAGCAGGAGCTGATTCTGAAAACATCTTGTACAACACAAGTAAATAGCCCAAGAGAGATTCATATACTTAAACTCTCTCCATTTCAGATATCTGTTGTAAATTCAAGTATTAAGTCACAAGAGTTTGGAAGGCTGTAGCAAGAAGCTACAGTCTTCTAAACCTTTCAATCTGCATGAGAGAACAGGTAATTGAATTAATCTTTACACATCCAGACACAGGGAGCTCTAGTACTCAAGAGATTTGTTTTCAAAATACAAACGTTCTAGTTTGCAACCCTTCTCAAAGTGATGTATAAGGAAGGACTATAATCATCTGCTTCAAGAACTACACTGATGCAAAACAGGTCGATGTTCTATTAAGGTACCCACAAAGTGTGTTCAGACAAGTTATTAAAATGCTGTCAAAATTACTTTGCAAGTCATAATTATATGGTTGTATTTTAACCAAGACCTCAGAAAGTTTAAATCTTAAGGCAAATTACCATGCCTGTCCTGCCAAAAGTCACTAACCTTAAAAGACACTTTCAAGCATCCCAGTCCTGTCAACTAGGCACAATAAAAACCTTCCATCTTTATTTGGATTATGAGGAATTAATGTTAAAATGCTGTAATATTTTCACTACATATTTCCAAATAGAAGAATTTGGCTTTTCAAAGCTTGTTGCCAATAGAATCAGTTACTTTCCTCAAGTTAACTTCTCCTCAGTCATTTCCTTTGATCATTTTTCAAAGTTTTGTAGAGAAATGAAGTTATTGCTGCAAGCCTGACTGCAGGCATCCATACACACACACAGGGCTGCAGAATCCCTGAGCTGTAAGGGACTTCAAGCTCATCTTCCAAACCCCTTAGAGGGCAGGGACACCAGGTTGCTCCAAGCCCCATACAATCTGGCCTTGAATACTTCCAGGGATGTCCATAAACCCTCTGGGAAAACTTTGCCAGTGCCCAGAATCTGAGTGGAGCAGTTGGCCTCCTACCAACGGTCAGTGTTGTATTCCTGGCAGTTCAGTGTTTTCAAGCTACAAAGGGAACCCTTAGTAGCTTGAAATTGCCACTAATTTAGTATTAAAGCACACAGGTGCTAAGACTGGGAAAACAAGCAAAGTTCCAAGACATAGAAGATACTCAGAAATTTTAAAGACAGCAAGACACTTTCCTGGAAGGAAAACAATAACAATGTAGCTACATGTTCAAAGACAATGATTACAGACCAAATGAAAAGCTCTACATTGAATATTCAGTTGATTTACAGTAGGTGGCAGGTTATTGTGCTTTTTCAATTGATTAAACAACTCTGTGTTAGAAGAAAGCTATTTGTTTTCTCCCATTTAACAACCACTATTCTGGCACTAGCAGCAGTTCCCCAGTGAAACTACACTTGCTGTCTGCAGTTTATTCCCATAGGCAAGAGCAAAACATAAAAGATAAGTTTTCCAAACAGAAACTCACGAAATTCCAAAACTCAGGAAACGCTATTTAATTTTTTATAGCATTACTGGATGCCAAATCAAAGCCATATATGTGCCAACAGACCGAAAATAACAAGGCTGAGTTACTCTATTGTATCCCAAAATTCCAACAAGAGAAACTCAACGACTATTCCATAGCTACTGAAAGCAGTAACAAGTAACTTCAAATTCCCTATCACCTCAGACTACCCAAAACTGTTTAAGATGGGTTTTTTGGTGTTGATTTGTTGTTTTGAAGAAAGTAGATCAGTGTATTTACAACATACTCACTCTCGCTCTTTCTCCGTCAGCTTGTCATTTATATTATCTTTGATTGTAGACCGGGAGCCCTTGTGAATTACAGGATACCTAAGTGGCACTTGTAAGAAGAAGGATATCATGGAAACTAGGTGAGCAGTATAGCCCAGGGCAACAGCAATGCTTCCGTCATCTTTTGCTGTCAATGACAAAAAGATTCTATTATTAATTGTATCCACTGAATCCTAGTACACATCTTTATTGCTCAAAGAACAACAATTAGTGTTGCTTTCAGAAGTCAGAACTCAAGGACAGAAGGAGACTTGGAGTAATTTTGGAGAGCTTTACAAGTGTTTGCACTTCACTGTGCTGTGTTTGCCTCTTGTGACACGGCACAGAAAAGAGGTGATGGCTTGTTCTCCTGCAAATTTTACTTTCAAACCTATACTTTTCAAAACCAGGATGAGGGAGGGTAAAGAAAAGATGGGAAAAGTAAAACAAAATTCCCAAGACAAAACTCAAGTATTAAGCTTCCTGCATTTTTCTAGATGGAATTGACACGTGAGAGTGGGATCAAGGAAAGATGCATTCCTCCTCAACTTTATTCACGAGTCAAATCAGTTGGAGACATTGCCCCAAGCTATGAACTCTGTTCCTTGCCAATACCTGGAAAAACTTAGATTGACCTATTGTTTTAAAGTATAATTTTCAATTTGACATTTTATGTTTTAGCCTTAAAGCTTTATCTGCTAGGAATACACACAGATCTTGCAATTGCAACTACATCTTTTAGCCACATAAAGGGTTTTGCTTTCTCTTTTCTCTACTTTTATTTTTCAAGGGATACAGACAACACAACAGTCATCCCTTCTGATGCATCCATGAAACTAGCTAAACAGAGAACTTTTCCAGAAAGCTTATGATATGCAACAACCATAATGAGCTCTACCAGAGCCTGTCATGATATATGTATTTCAGTTACATCCCTGTCTAAATGGATTTTGTAAAAAAGGTTCAAAATTTGCAGCAAAATTGGCTTTTTGGGATGTTTTTTGATCCTTCAGATGCCTAATTTTTTTTAAAATAGTATCTACTGAGTCTGAGATAAGATCCATACCAGACAGCTGGGTTTCAAATTTAACTGCCTGTTTCACTAAATTGAAAGATTAGGACTTCTTCCTCACATTACAATACTCCAGAGACTTGGATAAAGAATTAGTAATTCTTTTGCTATTAATTAATACCAGGAAACTGAAAATGGGCCAGACAGCACAACCACTGATTCCTCAAGAGTTAGCAAACTGAGTTCATCATCACATTTAGTGCAATCACAGAAACAAAGCAATACTGATTTTTGTCCTACTGACAAATTATTATGTTTTAAAGATTATTCCTTCAATATTCTAGTATCCAATACATATATGTTACTAGTACAAGTTAATTACAATGGAGTAGCTTTTAAGAGATGGAGGTTTTTGCTCAAGAAACCAGAGTGAATAAGCACTAGGGACAAGAAATCTTAAAGGGGACTTTAATGAATTGCCAGTTAACGTCAAACATTTGAATATGAATGCATGTAGTTACCTGTACAATTGTTACAAAGGCAGGCATATGATATATTTTCTTCTGAAATAGGATGAGGGTTGACAGCTAAAGTAGAAGGTCACTTGTAAAGTACTCCATACTGTCAGAGAGATTCAAAGTAATTTTTTGCAAGGTATTTATTTGGCAAGTTCACCAGCAACTACAGCAAATCAAATGGGGATTCATGCCTGTTGCCCCACTAAGATTTATGGACTAAAAGTAGCCCAAACTGAATTTTAGGCCAGACACAATATTTTCCAGAATCTGAGTTTGGAAGGCACCTCTAGGAATGGCACAGTCCTCAACCCAGGTCAGAGCAGGCTGTCCTCAGGACTGTGTCCACCTGGGTTCTGGGCATCCCCAAGGATGGAGACTTCTCTGCCTCTCCAGGTAACCCGTTCCAGTGTTTCAATATGCAGTCTTAGAGGTGCTTTACTAAGAGTCAAAAGAAACTTCCTTTGCTTTAGCTAGAAAGTACCAACAAATAATTCCTAATTTTGACCCAATCTTTCTGGTCAAAAATTGGACCCCAAGCTATTGCTATCAGTTTTCTTAATTTTACAAAGTTTAGAAGCAGTGTTAACTGTAACAACTACATTAAGAATATGCAGCTACCTTGAAAGTCTTCAGAATTAGGAAGCTTGACTCCACAAACAAAATAATCCTTTTGGTTATTCTGTAAATTTAAAATCAACAGTGGAAAGTGAGCATGGAACAATAATACCCACAACACCAAAACCTGCATTAAACATGACAACAAATCTAACAAGTAATAAAATAGAAATCAAAAACTAAATATTCAATTAAACTTACAGTGACTGACACAGTATTTTAATCTACATCTCACACAGTTTGGAAAATAAATGCAACTTTTTTAAAGAGTGAAGAGCTTTATATTAATTCATTATAGAAAATATTTTGAAGCTCAACATTTTGCATATGTTTCTGTGCACTCAGCCTATAATTAGGGTTAATTTAGGTAATTGCACATAAAATGGAAAATATCTATTAAATTATAGTTATTCTATTTTCATAGAGGGCACTGTGTAAGAGGTGCTGGCAGAAGTTCTGCCCCTGTAAAGTCTGTAATCTAAACATCAAATATAAGAAAAAGCTGAAATAAACAGAATGAGCAACAGCAGATTCTGTCACAAATAAAGCATAATATTTGTTTGCAGTGTATAGGAAGTCCATTTCATATCAAGCAGATTGTCAGGATCTTGAAAACATACCAAATCAATAGGGTAGATGTAGGATAGCTCTGACAGCAACTGCTTGCATCGAATAGTCTGCTGGGCATTTGTCTTCAAAAACTGTTCTCTTTGGGGAAAGAAATTCCAAAACCATTATTTTCTTCACAAGCCCAAAATAAAGGTATTGAGCTGTCATATCCCTTTTGCAGCTTTCCAGTTATCCCCTTCTGTTCTCCAAAAAGTTAGGTAAATCCACCCAAAAAAATAATACAGCACACAAAGCTAATTTTTGTTTTCAGGCATACCATACATTATAGATATTAGATATTACAAAGCTGTGTTATAGTAAAACACAAAAGTCCTGTCAGAGTGTACACATGCAACCAAGCATCTGCTCTCTGCTAGATTTGCCACTGGTAATTATCACTCTAGATATCTACAAATTGTAGCAGGGATGTCTTGACAGAAGTTTCAGGGCAACGTGAAGAAGAATTTGATGCCAGAAGTCCCATTTTCAATGGCCTACTCTCAAGCTTCTCTTTTTTTTTTCAATTACAAAACAAACATAGGTCCTTTTACCTCTTAGCAGTGCATTCCTTTCTTAATTCATACAGAGATTCATTATGCTCTTCAAGTTTCTGGTATTCAGTCCCAAATGCATTTTCTAAACAACATGAGGAATTAGGAAAAAAAATATTATAAAGTATTTTCTTAATTATCCTAAATTATAAAAGTAGATACTGAGAAAATGTTGGCAATAATGCTCTGCTTATTTTTACCCTCCCAATTTCCATATTATGCTCCCAAACTAGAGAATGCCAGAACTAGAGGAACATCTATTTTCATGCACTACACACCATTCAGCAGCCAAACACAACTCATCAGATTTCATTCTCCTTTAATACCTATTCCTCTCACAACCACACAGCGCAGCAATCGAATTATCAGGTCTCAATACTTGCACAGCCAGAATAAAGTACATCGTAAAAACCACCCTTTTTAGTAATGACTAATTACTTTAGACTCAACTAAGTATCGAAACAAAAAATCCTGCAACAAGATCAAACATGCACAGTTTGGTCTTGGTGAGCTCCGAAGAGGCAGTGATACATCATTTCATTATAGAAGACTTGCCCAGTAAAGGATGATACCAAGATGACTAAGCATTTTATCTGTCACTTACATACCATAATACTAAGAGGGATTTTGTCTTCTAATACTTAAACCTGAATCCAAATCACAGGTACAACAACTTCCCTCATCACATTATGAAGCCCTCTTTACCATGGCAATGTTTCCTGTACTAACCTGCATGTTTTCTGATGTTCTCATAAAATGTCAATTAAACACAGATTTAAGATTGCTTTGCAGAGGTGTCATACTAAGAAGTTATTTAGAGACAAGATACCAGAAACTGCTGTCTAAAACTCAGTATAACGCAGAGTGAAGAAATACACCTGGCTGCAAGTTTCAGAAAAAGAAAAAACGCAAGCACAATACAGCCAGACAATGAAAATAGAAGGGAAACCAGCACTTTCATTCTGGTCATAAACAAGGCTAAGGTTTCCACCTTACCTCTGTCAAGCAAAGTATTTTTTTGCTTATGCAACAAGGCTACTTCTTGACCAAGGGCCTTCTTCTGCCGCTCCAGCTCATTACGTAGCACCAAGATCTTCAACTGTAAACATTCACTCTCCTTCTTCTATGGGAAGAAACACAGATTTAAAAAAAAAAGTTTCTCTGCATAGAAGCAGTTGCATAAAAAGGTGATAGGAGGGAATGAAAAATCAGGACATGACTAGCACCTGCTAAGAACTGAGTTCATAGATTACCACAGGAAACAGATTCCCAAAGACTAATCACTTTGCTTTGGAAGGAAAGCAACACAGCTGTGTGCCACATTACTTGCTCCTCCTGTGGGATGCATCTCCTCTCTTGAGCCCAGACCAAAAATTAAGAACACCAGGACATAAAAATTGACAGCACAGTACTAGCAGCAGGATGAGCATTCAATCCGCAAAGGTGAGCAAAGGGCTCACTATCAAGAAGGAAGGTGAGCAGAAAGAAATCTATACAAAGTGGAGGCAGGAGCTAGAAAAAGGCTGGAGATGTTCAAGCTGCACTATTAGATTCAATTCCCGGCTTCAGGACAATGAGAATAAGAGGATATAAAGAAAAAGCTGAGTGTTCAGACTGGAGATCAGAAAAGGCTCCAGGGAAACCTTAGAGCCCCAGTGGTCCAAGAGAGGCAGAGAGGGAGTTTGGACAAGGGCGGCCTTAAATTACAGGAAAGGCCCACTGTTAGAGGGCAGGTTGAAATGGGATATTGGGAACGAAATTCTTGGCTGTGAGAAGAATGTGAGGGTGAGAAGGCCCTGGCAGAGGCTGCCCACAGAAACTGTGGCTGCCGCACAGTGTTCTAGGCTGGGTTAGATGGGGCTTGGAGCAGCCTAGTCTAATGTAAGGTATGTCTGCATATGGACAAGGACTGGAACTGGATGAGCTTTAAGGTCCCTTCCAACCAAAAACATACTAAGTTTGTATGATGTGGTTTTGCTCTCAGATATTTAAAAATGAAAAGCCTTTGCAAGGAGGGACGAGCATATCCATAACTGAAAAGATAATGGTTAAACAGTCAAGATACCAGGAGAAGACAAAGAAGCTCTGGATTGGATGATTCACAAGAGATTTTATATTGCCTCTTATGGAAGGTGACTTCTTAACCTCTTCATCTACAATGTAACTCCTGTAATTACAACCAGTAAACAAGCTCCCATTTTTCCCACTTTGCCAAATCCTTGAATCATTTTGACACTTTTGGAACTTAGCTGAGTACTCTCAACTCAGAATCTACTTTATAGTGATAAATTATCGCCACACAGCAAATGTGCCCTTTACAAGGCCCCAGACATATATCAGTACCAACATAATGAAGTCCATTGAAGTCATAAAGAACCACAAACCACTCCTGTTCTGTCAACTCATCTTCAAACCAAGATCAGCTTTCCTGGCCAGAAAGCAGAAGCTAATGTCATCAGACTTTTCTGGGGAGGGGAAGAGATCAGGCAAAACCAACTGTCAAAAGCCATTGTAAGATCTAGTATAATTTCTGTTTAAAATGAATATGTCACTTGAGTGATAGCACTTGCATGAATCCTGTTTATCCAAAAGGAGTCAGGGTGCAAGATACAACCAGTAGACTCACCTCACTCTAAATCCACTGCATGTTCCTGTCAAGTTACATATAAATCATTAGAAGTTTGTTTTTCCTGAAAGACCTCTTTCATGCTCTGTGCAATGTTCATGCTTTGATAGCATGATTGCACAAAATAAAGGTAAAAATAGGATAACCAATTTATCAATCCATCTGAGTAACATACACAACTCAAACTGATGATATTACACAGCTCTCAGATTAGCTCTCATTTAAAATGACAGGTGTAAAAAAAGATTTCAAGTTCAAGTGTTAAAAAAAAACAAACTTACAGTCAAGACATCAGCTAAATGCTTCAGCAAGCCCATAAAATAAGGTTTTAATAAAATAAATCAAACATACCAGTTCGTTCCTTGTAGATGTACATCTTAGCTTTTCTTCAATCTCCCTTCCTATTTTCTGAACAGTTACCTGAGTCTGTTTAATTGCACACTGAGCTCTGTGGAGCCTGCAAGGAGAAAGTTACAGCTGTGATAAAGGTTCCCCACATGTGCAAACACCTCAAAACCAACAGCAGGAATGCAAACTCAGACTGTCAGCTTCCATTTCAAAGTGAGGAAGCATAAGGAAGGCAGGGTTAGATGGGATATTGGAATTCCTCCCTGCGAGGGTGGTGAGGCCTGGCATAGGTTGCCCAGAGAAGCTGTGGCTGTCCCATCCGTGGCAGGGTTCAAGGCCAGGTTAGACAGGGCTTGGAGCAACCTGATCTAGTGCAAGGTGCCCCTGCCCATGGCAGGGGGTTGAAACTGGATGAGCTTTAAGATCTCACAACCGCAAACCATTCTGTGGTAGCTTGTACAGTTTATGAAGAAAACCACGAAACATTAAATTCATCAAATAACAAAATCTCTTCCTCGATTTTTCAATTTAACAGATGCTGATCAGGCTGCAGTGAGAGAGCAGGTAATTATGGATATCTCATTTAAGTTAAATCACCATTAACATGAAGATAAGATACACACAAGCATTTTTAACACAGGCCAGCTTTAGAAAAAGTGCAAGTATCCTTTAGCTAAGACACAGCTACCCAGCCAAGAACATGAAACATTCTTCAGTATCTCCGACTCTGCTATGGGCCCTTCTATAGCAAAAACATGGGTTTCTTAACTGAATGATGTTTGAGAACATTAAAAGATTATGAGGATGCACTACTGATTGTTAGCCCTGGCTTAAGGGTGAAGAGAGAAAAACAATTATTTGCCATATTTATTGGAAAAAGAATCAGGCAGAGGACAAAGATGGCAAAAACAGGTTTATGAGAGACATTAGAATCTTTCTTAAAATCAACACAGAGTAGAAATTATTGTATTTATTAGAAAAAGAGAGGAGTTGTACATGGAAACAAACAATGCTAGTAATATTAATCAACAAGGTCTTGTGATTTAGAATTTTTACATGTTGCAGTTCTAAATGAATACACTTAAGTCATCAGATGCCTTTAGCTCCTTCACACTGTTCCTTCTCCTAAACACCAGCAATAGCATAATTTAAAACAAGGATCTAAATAATTTCTTTGGTTTCTCTTGAGTTTCTCAAACTGCTCATTGCACCAGCAGCTGCAGAGCTGGTCAGGGGCAAGCTGTACTCCATCCCATATCAAGAAACACTGCTTTGCTGGCTTTGGAGGGAGAGGGGGCTAAGACTGCTGAGACCAACAGTCCTGCAAGGGCTTCTTCTAACATGCCTAATGAAGAACTGAGATCTCCTGGAAACTCTGATCCTCCTGGGAACTACCTATTTCACCTCCCACCTTTGTGAATGCATCCTTAGGCTGCTGGCTACGGAACATGTAGTTATGCAGGTCAAAGCCAAGGTTTGCTGACCATCCTGACCATCACTCAGAGCTCTGCTGTCATGTTATCCAGCAGGAACTAAGTTATCTACTTCTACACTTGCCACCTTGCCCCTTTCCAAAAGTCTGGAATGTTTTCCTTCAACATATAAGAAAGCCTTACCTAAGCTAAAACTTTGTGGTAGAGTAATAACTGAGTGACAATTCCCCTTCTTCTTTATGTAGTTTAACACTGGAAGAACATTCTTGGTGTAGTCCATTAGGTGATCACAAAACAGTCTTAAAAGTTTTCACAACACTCAATTTAGTCAGGAAAACCTCCTGGAAGGTGCTCTACTCATTGAAAGTATTTATGGAATGGAGAAATTGTTAGAAAGATCATTTTCCATGTGAGTTTTTCACAGTGATTTGATCAATCCTCATTAACAATCTACAAATTGTGTTGCACCTAAGTTCTCCTACCCATGCCTAAATGATAAGGAACAAACATCTACAGAGACTGACTTCTCAAAAAGATACATATAGTGGAATATTTGTCCAGTTGGGTGAATCAGTACCTAAACAGATATACCTGATATATAAAAACTGCTATACAAAATAATTCAGCAATTAAATCTGGTTTTAATATGAAATTTATTTCTCTTTAAGCCAAACATCATTCACTCATTCCTTGGACAGTTAAACTTTGCTGCCTTAATGCCAAATAAGGCCATTTATACTGCAAGAAAGAAAAATTACTGATATTGGTTGACTCAATCCAAATACTTCTTCTAAGTTCTTCTAAGAACTTTAAAATGGTAACATGACAAAATCCAAAGTTAAATCTTCCAACATTAGGGACTTTGTGTCACAACAGCAACAACTATCAAGAGAATTTTTTTCTCAGCCAAAAAGAAGTTCCCATGTGGAAATCTTTGGTCATCCAACAAGAGAAACACAAATTCAGCTGTAAGAACGCCAACATGGAAATTTTGTCTATCACTTCCGCACAAGCAGACTTTGGTGGCAACAATTATGATTGCACCAATGGAGATCAGCAACCGGAGGCCATAAATTTGTATTAAAACATATACAGAATAAACAGAGAGAAACTTTTACCCTAACTGACCACACCGTGTTTCTATTTCTAGGGCAAATGCAGGTCCAAAAACATACCTATCAAATGGGCAGCAGGGCAGGTTCCATCCTCCAGTTGGAGGAATAGTTAAGGAAGCTAGCTAGGATATAATCACTTTCAATTATCACAGGGCATGAATGGAAGAGGAAAGCCTTAAGGTGAAACTCAATTTTTTTGAGAAATGAAGCGACAAAATGTGAGATGTCTCCAGTTCTCTTATTCCAATTCACAGATTTAACTCCAGTTAAAAGGAGGGATTTACAGGTTGATTTTTTTTAATTCAAAAACAAATGTGGAAAATTACAAAGGAAGCTTCTTTATGTTCTCAGTTTGTGATTACAAAAACCTTGCTGTCAGGGCACACAGAATCATATTCAAGACACTATATTTAGTAAAAAAGGTGAATTAGACACAAATCAAATTTCTAAATGCATAAACACGTCAAGATGACTCCTGCCAGGTAGACAGTAACACCAGTAGAATTCAACAGCCTTTTCCTAACAAATTTTCATAGAAGTTTCAATTCTCACTCTGTGACAATGAGCAAGCCTAAGACTGGAATTCAGTGAACAACTGAAAAGGAAGATGCAAATTCAGACTGAATGTGTTCTAGGCTCCACCCAAAAAGAGACTAGTTGCTTGCCACTTGATTGTGCTCTTCCACTCAAGGCCACACAACTAAAGTGCTTGTGACAGCAGAGGAGGTGGAACACTAGTCAATATTCAGGTGACTCATGTTTCAAAGCTGCATTTTCCTCCTGGAAGCCACCCCCAAATTCTAATCTGAGTTTTCTTCAAAGAGCAGCAGAATTTTGCAGCTATATTAGTGAAAACTCCCACTTAACAGGATTGTTGAAAGGCTATTCTGCAGCTTCTTGGATACCTATGCATTCCCCTATCCTGCCCTGCTTTAATGAGTATATTAATTAAAGCATTTTCCCCACAACAACATCTTTAACCCATTTTATTTGTTCTCAGTCAAAATTCTGCCTTGACTTTCCCTGGAGTGGTTGGATAGTTCTGAGGATTTTAGAGGCATGACTGCATTCACCAAAATCTTTGTCCAGGCTGAGAGAGAAAGCAACTCACAGCACCATTCTCATGGCCACATCCAGGACAAAGGTGTAACAAAAATAAACAGTCCTGATGTTCACAAAATCCTCCTTCTAATAAACATTCAGGTATCCTTAGTTAATTACTTAGATTCTCCTTTGGTGACACTTGGCTATTTAGATTAAAGATAAGGAAGACATTTTCTACAAGGATGGTGAAACACTAGCACAAGTTGTTCAAGGTGGCAGTAGGTGATCCATCCCTGGAAGCATTCAAGGCTTCAGGTTGAATGGGGCTTGGAGCAACCTGGTCTGCCATGGCAGGTGGAAATGGATGATTTTTAAAGGTCCCTCTGAATCTAAACTATTCCAAGATTCTACAACATGCTGCTGGTTTTCATCCATTTCATAGAGCCAAAAAAGGAGCAGGACTGGGTTCTGACTTCTCAGTATTACTTCATTGATACCACCTTTTACACACTGTCACAAATAAAGAGGCAGTATAAAGCTACTTTTTAAGCCCTGC
This sequence comes from Anthoscopus minutus, assembly GCA_013399455.1. Lineage (NCBI taxonomy): Eukaryota > Metazoa > Chordata > Aves > Passeriformes > Paridae > Anthoscopus > Anthoscopus minutus. Next base: position 67,474 of record VWYI01011758.1, read on the forward strand.
ACAGTTTTGTGTAATTCTTCTCAAAAGTGCTTTGAAACCAAAGAGGCAAGCAATATATCTTTGACCAAGACCTAGCAATATATCTATGCTAAAAATGTGCCACTGCAGAGATAGCCTATTGTATATAGCATTTTAGGAAAACTGAAGATCAGAGCAGCAGCAGACTACAAACCCAGCAGTTAATAAACATGTACTGCTTTTATGCTTCATGTACTGTTTCAACTTGCTACGATCCATGCCACTCTCTGCTACAGATTTTGGCAAAAGGCAGGCTTGTAAATTTAGTTCTAATGACTAAGCAGCCTCAGTTCCCAAACAGCTCAGCACTACAGAGGCAAAATGCCTGGGAAGAGATTTGTCCAAAAGTCTTATGTCACTGATAAAAATCCCTAAGGAACCTCTCAAAACATAAATAAAAATCAGATCTCAGTTTTCATCATTGCAACTTCTCAGGAAGCCACCACAGCACAATTCCAATCCACAAAGTTTTCAGGTTAAAAAGGATGACACTTGTTAAACTGCTCATCCATTTCAGTACTGCTTAATTAAGCATATGGAGGCATTCTAGAGGTCCTATTCCAGATCCTATTTACTCATCCTGGCCTTAGGCTGCCTGGATTTGCCTGTCCAAAGCCAAGGGAGATTGCATGCTTAGTCTTGGCTGCCTTTTGGGTACAAACTGCCAAATCTTCTAGGTGCAAATCTTTCTTGTTTAGAAACATCAAGCCTGGCCATCACAAAATTCCCCCCGATGCTTATCACTAGCAAAGGGATGTTTTAGCAGAGGAACTTTGTGATTTAAGAACAGGTAAGAGGAATCCTACAACCTTTTTCACACTTAAGATGGTGTATTTCCTCATCTACTGGGAGAGGATGGTGGCAGCAGCAGTAGCAACACTGAAGTCTGAAAGTCTGCAGTGTGATTGCCAATATAATTTCAGAAAAAACTAGAGCAAGCCACTGAAAGAGTATCAGGGTGTCAGGTTGTTTATTAGTGATCCCCTTTCCTGACCCATTCCCATTCTACAAAATGGTGGCAAACTGTTTGACCGCATGAACATCTGTAACTGCAATGTTTAGAGGTGTTTTGATCTGAGCTGGGACCCAGCTGAGTTGGGATCCTTCTCTGAGTAAAGTTCAAGCAAATCAAAAAGATAGAAACAAGAGACTTAATTGTCAAAGCATATTTTAAAATTTAACTAGATCTTTTCTGCCTGTCCTTAACTCTATGCAGCTACCAGCATGCTACAAGGAAAAGGGTAGCAAAAATCAACTCATTTCCATGTAGACCCATTTACTGCCTAGCTCCATTGGGTTCACTTCTTTCATGGAGATGAAGATGGAAACAGAGGAACTTCAGGGAAGTTCAAAAGGCAGTACAGCTTTTCATGGCTTACATCTGGATTTTTAAGGTGCTGTGCAACTCTCTAAAGTCAGACAGCTGGTGATGACAGCATGTCTTCTTCCTGCTTTACCTCCTTGTCACCCCACTAAACAACTGGAAGCCTGAAGTTTGGAAGTGCTACTTAAATCAACTATACAGTAGCAAAGTCTGGATGAGCTCCTGTCACACAAGACACTGACATTGTTCAAGATGGACCAGTTTATAGAAGACAAGCCAATGTATCTGAGATACACCTTAGCACTGAGCAGCTTGAGCCCACGAAGCCTTTGTGCCATTCTATTCCCTACTCAGAGCTTATGAAAAACAGCTTCACTTTCAGCATTACTTCCATGTGTTAAAAACAGCTGCACAAAGGCAGCTAGTACATTTGGCATATGCATTCCCAGTAACTGTAGCCTCAAAGAAACTACGCTGAGTTGACCATATATTTTGTCTTCATTTCTAGTTTCAAAGATAAAAGTTCTGTTTGTTCAGTAAAACTGTTAATAAAGTTGGAAGATTGTGGAGACCCTGGGAGGCACCCCCTGGGTTGGGGGAACATAGAGATTGTCCCCCAAAAGGCTGTTGGGATCCCATTGGCTCCTTCCCCTATTCCTCTACCCCTGGACCACTCCCTCCCTATTGCCTGATTGGCCTCTGGTCTGGGTGCTGGAGGAGACAAGGATCACCCCTGGCCCAGACAGGAGGAAGAAGCTGGACCTGGGACATCTGGGTGCCCGGGAACTTTGAAAATATCTCTGCATGGCTGAATTAAACATCTGTGGATATTATTCAAAGGCCCCTGTTGCTTTTTACCTTGGACTTCAGGCTACAACAGAAGATTTTAAACAAAAGCAAAATAGCTATTTAAGACCATCTTCCCTAAAATATGCAGAGCTAAACAAAAGCTGATTTTATATCATGTCAGTGTTTTAGCCTTGGTCACTAGTAGGTAATTTTATGAATATCTTGGTCACTAGTAGGTAATTTTACGAATATCTCAGTTTCAGATCACAGACAAACACTACCAACATTTCTTTTCTTAAATAATCTCTTCAATGATGAGACATGCACTCTTTTTTTACATGAACAGTTATATTACAGATGGTAAATCCTGAAGCGAAGCCTGTCACTTGAAGCATACCTCTGCCCCATGAGAGATTAATACCCAGAAAGTATTATTCAAATCCAATTCTGCCAGATTAGACACTAAGAATATTAAGCAGCTGCCTGGAACTAGTCTTTTTACCCATACCAGCACTAAAATTATACCAATGTTATATTTTGTTGTTGGTTTTGGTTTTGTTGTAAAAGAACACTTTTTAAAGCAAAAAAACAAGCAAAATGTTTTCCATCTGCACTAAGTGGCTGGCTAAATACCACAAACATACCATGCTGTCTGCTGAAGGAACAGTTAAGCCATAGAGACAGCAGTTCTGAATGGAGTAATAAAAACTATAGGAAGTAAAACTTCAAAGGGGTAGATTTTCACTAGTTCTTAGAGCACTTTTTGTCTCCAACCAGAATATGGGAGGATTTCAGGCATTCACATACTTAGAGGCACAAGCCAATTGTTCCCTAAGTGTCACAATACAAAACGCTATTGCGGAATACACTACATTAATTTTTGTATTTAGAAATTGAAGTAAAATGCTATTACATAGCATTTTAAGCCCTTTCTTTAGTGATACCTCATCTTCCCAACACCACTTAATACTAAATGTCTATTTTTTGAAGCTTTAAGAAAAGAAAGGCTAGAAAACCAAGACAACACTAAATATAAACCTATTCCCATTAGTGCTGCAAACATGCTGAGAACTTGATTATTGAGACATGTCCAGAACATGATGTCAGATGAATTTGGCCCATCCCAAGTGTGGTGTGAAAGGTGTTACTGTATAACATATTACTACCAGCAACATAATGTTTAGCAAATCTTTAAATTATCTCTTTTCAGGAAATATGACAAGGGACAAAAACTTCAGCATTTGAGCTTTCCAGTTGATGTGGTGAATTTCTCTTAGTTAGCCCTTTTAAAGTAAATGGCTGGAAGGACATTTGTCACTTCTATATAGCACAAACAACTTACAAGCAGTACTATGTTTGCCTGAGGATCCTGGAACCTGTCCCAGAACATGAATCATCATGAGCTGCACAGATGCTGAAATGTTCTTTGTGTAAAAAGGAGTTGCCTGAACATTTAACTTTTTCCTCCTGCTTAATTAACTTCTGTAATTCATTATCTGAACCCACAAGCACTACTTTAATCCAATGCACAAAAAATTTCCTATTGTTAACACACTCTGTCATTCCAAATTAATTTTACTAATCAACATGATTTGAGCCATGCATACACTTTTCATTAAAGTCTATTCACAAGCTTCATAAATTTTAGCTATTCACTTCTGAGGAAAAAAACGACATCACTTCTTCCCTCAAAAGCAGTTTTGAAACACAGATCAACAACAGAAGTTTTCACTGTGCAGTCAAGAGTTAGGGGATGAGGTAGAATCAGTTCTATTTTGGCTATCAGTGGCTTTGCCACATCTGGCAGCACAGGACCACCAGAACAACTGGGACTCAGATCCCACTGCCATCAGGATTTGCTTCCTTTTGTAGAAGTTTAAATAAAGCCAGTACAAGCTGTTCTTCATATTCACATTTACTGTGAAAACATTAAGAAACCGCATATGCAGCTTGTGAATTTTTACTACAGACAAATATCTTATCATGATAAAATCTTCAAAAGATGGGATTTATGTGACCAGATGCAAATCTTTATGGTGTGGACACCTCAGAATTCTCTTTATAGCCAATGGACAGAAGAAGGAAGACAGCAACTTACTCCCTCCTAAAGTACATCCTTGTCTAATGAATCATAATGCAAATTATGCCCATCTCTCTCAGGAGGAACACACTTAAAAGGACTATCCTTGGGAAGAATTCATGAGCTGGTTATTCAAGCACGGACTCCTGGAGGAGGTGGCAAATCAAACTGCTTGGTAGGAGAAAAAGGGCACCAAACAAAAAGTGGCTAGATATTAATTCCAAAACAAACACCATCACCAGTCTTTTCAGCTTGATATCAAAGGTAAGCAGCAGTTAAAAACAGAGTTAATGTGAGAGGCAATAGAAAGGAGTCTAAATTACATAGAGGACTCTGCCTTAGCTCCTGATGAACTTTCCTAACTACGATGAAATCAGACAAAAACGACACCTAGGTAGAGTCACAAATTACAGCTTCTAACTTCTGCTGGAACTAATCAATGTAATGTAAACCCCTTGATATGGTATGCAGAATCCACTAAAATACCTTCAGCAGCAGGTCTGGTTCTGAGGCCTGGAAAACACCTTTCCTTTTAGGAGAGAATTAAAAAGAAATATGTCTCAGCTCAGAGACAGACCTTAACAAAAACTAAACTAAATAGCATGCCTAGGCACTGTGAGAGACTGAGCCTGGACTTTCACATCCCCAGAGAAGCTCCAGCAGCCAGAATTCAAAACACACTGGGAAGCACTCAACAAGGTGAACTTTATCACAGCTGTCATCTTTAATGCCTTGTCAGATTGAGGAAAAACCATCAGGCATGTTCAGAAGAAGGATTACAGATCAATTACACAGGGCTGAACAGGGGTCCAGCTAGTCAAGTTCATGACCATTGTTAAGTCTTTTTTTCTGCAGTGTGCCTCATACTACATAGATGTGCACACAAAATGTGAAAAATCATCATGAATTAAGTTATCAGGGTACACTGCACGTGTTTTCCTTTTTTGTTTAACACAGACTTAATGTTAGGTAGTACAAGTCCTCTTCTAATGGACTGTGCCAGAATGTAAACAGAACTTCCTAACAGTGCCCCTGGTTGTTTCCCACTAAAAGCACAGAAAACAAGCATTTAGAAAGCACCCTTCAGTTTAAATATGCTTTACAGAATCAAGAAACAGAACATTCAAATGTTAAGAGAGCTTAAATAAGGACACCTGAATAGGCAAACTAAGCTGACTTTTCCTTTGTCTTCAGACAGGCAACACTGACATCTACTGTCAACAAAGTCAAATGGATTTAACTTGTACAACTGATTTTAAAAGTCAAAAACAGAAAACAAGCATTTAGAAAGCACCCTTCAGTTTAAATATGCTTTACAGAATCAAGAAACAGAACATTCAAATGTTAAGAGAGCTTAAATAAGGACACCTGAATAGGCAAACTAAGCTGACTTTTCCTTTGTCTTCAGACAGGCAACACTGACATCTACTGTCAACAAAGTCAAATGGATTTAACTTGTACAACTGATTTTAAAAGTCAAAAACATTTTTACACAGACTTTTGAAAGCATATTAAACATATCTATTCAAGAGTTTCCTTCATAGAACATCTACTGCATTTACTGCAGGTCTGAAGATAGTAACCGGTCTTTGTGTTGGTTTGATACCGGTTGATAAATAAGAAGAAGGAAGAAAACCATTCACAGAAATGGTTTTCCTGAGAGTCGTTCCTAGGAGCTTCCTCTGTGTCTAGAAAAGGCCAATAGCTATCTAGTTCTAAGAACTGACAGCTCTGTAAACCATTGAGAAGCTGGGTTCGCCTCCATGAAGACCACATTTTAAAACCCGGGAAGTTCCAAGTCCTTTTCGGCTTCCGGCTTCAGAGGGTGGCAGGGCTCCAGCGGGGGACGAGCCGGCCCTGCTTGGCCGCGGCCTGTGTGGCCTGCTGGGGCTGGGCCGGCCGGATCCCCGCAGCGCCCGGGTGAGGATGGGAGGCCAGAGGGGCCGTTCCCCCAAGCCGAAGCTGAGCCAGGTCACAGCTGCTGAGATCTCGTTAATAGCAGGTCCTACCTCCGGGCCCCCCCGGCCCGCGGCGAGCCAGGATCTTCCCGGGCTCCGGGCCGGACCAGGCCCGAGTCTGCCCCCGCCCCCCCCCCCTGCGGGCTCCCCCAGCGGTTTCGGTCAGAGAGAAACCCAGCACGGCTGAAATCCATCTCCGTGCTGGCCTGGGTGAAATGTTAACCCTTTCAGTGCACAGATGAGACCTACAGACCACAATTCTTCCCCTGGGTGACAAGAAAATCACAGACTGACAACATGAAGACACCAGGGTCAGTGAAAGGAAGTTTTAAGTTTCAGATGGAAGGAGAATGAGGAGATGTCCTAGTATTGGGACTAAAGTTTTTTTGGTAATGCCATGGAGATGGACTATAATAACTACAGAATTTCCTTTAATTCATGAGAGAAAACAAGTATGGGGGATGGAGAGTTCAAAATTGTGTTGAGCAGAGGCAGCAGATGTTGAAGAAGCAGTGACGCTCTGAGGAGCTTGAGCAGAGAGACAGAGATGAGAGTGAAGAAGACTCTGTGTCTCAGGGAGAAAAGAAAAAAGACCTCTGTTCTTGGAAATTAAGATGATTGTAGAAATCAGTGAAGAGAGCTTTTCCTTTGAACTGCTCATCCTTAAAAATGACACCTCATAAGTTGACATGGCCCATTCACTCAGTTGTGAAAATGGGAGGAATTTCACAATAGCAGCAGTTTTTCTAAACCGGGCAGCTGCTGTTTGTGAAGATGCAAAGCCACGAGAAGACTGTGTTCTTGTGGAGATTTCTACATGGTGTTGGGAGAAAAACTCCTCGCCCTATGAGAACTGAGGAAAGACTATTGTAGGAGTGGTAACTGATTTAAAATCCCAGGTTTTGTTTTATGTTGTCAGGTGGAAAATGAAAGAAGGTAGGCTAGGGAGGGAAAGTGTTCTGGAAGTTTCATTCTTATTTTTTTCTTTTTCTATTCTTTTAGTTTTGTTAATCTTTCTTCATAGTCTTAAGGTTTCAGTCTGTTCTTGCCCTTCTCCTAAAATCATATTTCACAGCAAGAAATGAGTAAGTTCACTGGTGAGTTTTGGTGCATTGGCCGGGAAACTCAAATTGGCGAATCTAAACCAATACAGTCTTGTAAAATGCCATTTAAATAGAGATTCCTCAAAATCAATTTACTGACATTGGTGGACCATAATTATACTTTTTCATAACTAATATTTTTGAACTATTATAATTAAAGCAGATCTGAAAAAGGACATCTTGTTTAACTTAACACTAGCACTTCATGTTTTTTATCACCACAGACATTTAAGTAGCCACTCAAACGCAGAAAAACACTGTACCTTTCCTAGACCACATCTGTGTTGGAGTAACTGGGTCCTGACTGCGTTCTCATGTAGTTAAACAGATATTTTTGCTGTTGAGAACAGAGTAGAGGCTGTCCACAGAAACTTTCCAACAAAGAAGCTCCATGGTTTTGTCATTCACAAGACACATCCATGGGCCAGCTCCACAGCCAGTCCTAATTCAGAGCACTCAAGCATTTACACGTCAGAAGCCCAGTGACCGCCATTGAACTACAGGAGTATTGGCACAACCTTGATACTGCCTTTATGCATTCCACACCAGAATGTTGGGAGTTTTTTTAATATTTGGTAACATTCCTCCCACACAGACACTACAGAAGTTATAAGAGCTACACAAAATATTATTAAAATATAATATTTTAATATTATATTAACCCTTACCTAAGTAAAGAGAAGACATCATAAGAGTTACGAACACAGTTCTGATCCACCTGGAGAAGACTGTTCTTCAGGGTACCTGAGTGATCCTTGAGGAAAAGAAGGAATATTATTTTTAAAATAATAAAAAAAAATCCATCTTGACTAAGAGCATGCACTTGTAGAATAAATAATCTTGCATTTAATGTATTGTAAATCTTTCTTTACACATGTTTTATCTATGGTAGGTCAAAACAGCTTAAGGTAGCAATAACAGCACTTGTCTATAAAGGCATAAAAGTTTACCTATCAGTTTATCTGTGTTCTAGACACAAAGTGTGTTTTCTTGAACTTTATAATCCATAAATTGTCCAAATTTTATGCACAAAGACACTGAAAAGTGCAACTGACAGCACTGCCATTCGTCAGCTTCAGTCAGACCTGAGAGCCCTGAGAGTCATATGCCGGAGAATTACATGAACATGAGATAAAGATCTATCCTTTATCCATGCTGAAACACATTAAAAGATCAAAGTCATCTTAGTTTTGAATGACATGAACAAGTTTCTGGAAGTTACAGAATAAGAATGTTGTAAGGTTGTTCTTTCAAGAGACCAAAGTGTCTGTTCTACACAAAAGGTATCAAAACAGTAACAGACAAACAGCAATTCCTCATGCTGGAAATGTCAGATATCAAGCTTTTCTGTATCAGGCACAGTCACACAAATTCCTAGAAAAGTCGCAAACTCAGAAGTGTTGCTTTACATGATAAATCTTAAGTAGGTCAAGCTACCTAGCAGCACTGTCAGAAAGATTATGGATTGCAGGAAAAAAAACCCACTTACACTTTAGTGTATGAAGCAGCCTCATCTGGTATCTGTGATCAGCCAACTTTCCAACAGATAGAGATGGATTCTGACTACCACAATCCCTGCCTAAAGATTCTTTCCTGCCCCAATGGGAGTCTGTCTCCATATAGAAGTTAATGTTTAACTCTGAATTTCAACATCATCTCATGACATAACTGTGTTAATCATAGGCCACACAGCAGACATTCCTTTCCACCAAAAATATGGCTCCATCTAAACAATCCTGAGATCTACAGACTATGCAGCACATCACATTGCTACAGAGGTACTATCCCAGCAGCATCTCAGCTCCTCATTTCCATACCCAAGACACTGGATGCTAAAAGCTGAAATCCAGACATCTCTCCATAAAAAAATACCAAAATAACAACATCATCTTAGCCTGAAAAAACTAGGATGGTGGAAAACTGAAAATGCACAAGGTACATCACCATGCCCTATCCCTGGAAGTGTTCAAGGCCGTATTGGATGGGGCTTGGAGCAACCTGATCTAATGGAAGGTGTCCTCGCCCATGGCAGGGGGGTAGAACTGGATGAGCTCTAAGGTCCTTTCCAACCCAAACCATTCTAGGGTTTCATAGCATGAAGTTGATGGTGTTTCAGCAAACACTGCCTTCAGAAAACAAAGTGCGACATTTCTCAGAGAACAAGAGGATTGACCCAGAATAACTGGTTTCAGGAGTGAAAGAATTTGCAGCAGCAATCTATTTCAGCCTTTTCTTTTCCACCTGTGTTGAAAGGAGTTTTCCAAACAGTCAGGTGCCAATCGGTGTATGCAAACTATTCTGCCCTAAGGAAATCTGCAGAACATGTAATGTAAGGGTTTCAGACTTGGCTATTAGGAAGTTTACCCTCTGAAAAAGGAGTGTGTCTTTCTCTGCCACATTTACTAGATATAGGCACATGTACTTGTAAACATGTAACAATTTGCTTGTGCAAAGTGGCCAGGATCTAGCCACTAAAAATACTTAAATACGCATATGTGGAGAAGACTACCTACATTAATGGTGACCACAGACTGAAAAAAATAGAGATGCAGGTTTCTAAAGATGAGAGTCTTTCCTTGATGGTTAAAAATGAAGCTACAATTCAGCATCCCTGAAAAATGTTTCTCTTCCCCATGCCTCTGCCAACTTTTGAGCTATGGAGAGCTGTATTGACTAGTTCTGCTTTTACTTGTTTAAGAAGAAATCAGAAAGCTAGTCATTAACTAGAAGCTACACTTGCTTCCCTCAATGCACTTTCTGAAAAGGTACCTCTGCAAGAACAAGGGTGAGTTCTATCAGTTGGAAGCAGCAAGCATAAACCGGTTGAAAGGCAATCTGTAAGTCAGGAAGGCATTGAGGAAACCAGAGGATGAGAAACCTGGGTTTAGGAAAGCTAGTATAGCATCTAGAATTGATTATGTTGAACCTGGGTAAAACTGGTTTTACACACAAGCATGAAGCTTCAGACAAAACCAGATTCAGAAAGTTGCTCAAGGATCAGGAATACTTTAAATCCCAGTTAACAGCCTCAAAATAAATCCCTGAAGCACATATCTGTTATTTAAACATTAGTCCAGTTTAAGCAACTCCAAATAAGGGTTGGATGTATGATTAGTACAGAGGGTGAAACAGAGAGGAACAAGTGCTTCAGTGGTCCAGTGCCAGAAAGGAAACAGGAATATACATCAGACGTGGGTCTGATGAAAGTAGCAGAATGCTACTGAAATCTTCCAGCAAAATTACTGCTGCAAAATAATAGTAATCAACTTGTTCAAGTCCAGAATTTGGAGGTACAACTATGTGAAAGTCAAGTGTGATCAAGAACAAAGCAGCTATATTGGCAACAGACTTTTGTATTTACACTGAGAAGAAAAGCTGTAAACACTAGAAGAGTTGCTGTCAGACATGAGCAGTAAAGAAAGAGTACCCTTCAGTGCTCAGAAGGCACTGTGATATATGGATGTGATTTCTGCCAATTAAATTGTAATTGTATCAATATTTTGGGAAAAAGAATTGAAAAAGTATATGTGATTAATGTTATGAAGCTGATGGATTTCTTTCTAAATGTTGTATGTGAGAAACAGGATACTGGAATTGGACTCGGACTTAGGATGGATGAAGTCAGGAAACCTCCCAAACTGAAGCTGGCATCAAGATGGAATTGGGACATGTCCCAGAGCAGGACCAACCTTGAGAAAGAGGAAGTTAGGACAACTCCAGATGGAGAGTCTTAAATAGCGGTCTTATCTATGTAATAAATAAAGATTAATTGGAATACAGTACTTATTTAATAAGCACCAAGCTTACTGTGCATGTGCTACCTGCCAGGTGGTCCAGAGGACAGCTGAAAAAAACTTGGCCTTCATCCAAAAGACCCTCAAAAAGTACAGAAGAGCCCTTAGCAACAGTGAAAGCATGCACTGTATAGTATAGTGACGTAGATACTAGGAATTGAAACCAGGAGGATATTTATAAAAAAATATTGATGAATATGTATTAGCATACAGTATTTAAGTGTTTGGAATCCTTTGTTTGTCGTATGTGAGGTAGGGGAGAATCCCACCCACGTATCCCGGTTGGTTACCCCGGTCGGTTTTGCTTATGCTTCATTTGAACCACCACCGCATTATTTACTCTATTATATTGGATTGTAAGCTTTTATATAAAATTACTACTTAATTAAAAATTGTTTTTAAATTTTAAGTTTGTGATTTATTGAATTAGACAAGCAGGCCTTCATTTACAACAGCACCCATACAGGTTTTTGAGACATCTGAAAAACAATCTTCTTCCTTGCCATGAGCCAGGTATCATACCATGGCAGTAAAAAGCCTGCAAGATAAGCAAGAATATGACTCAAAGAAAACATTTTTTTGAGCATCTCAGCAACAGCCAAGTTGCTGCTGGACAGAAGAGGTAGAAGAAAGGTAAAGCTCCTAATACCTATATATTGTCAAGGATACAGAATTTAAAAGTTTTATGGCATCTCTAGGAAAAAAAGGTGAAGAATCAGTGACAGCAACAATAAAGAGGCTCTGGCTATGGTTCTTTCATTCAAGTAAGACAATTACTATACTCTAATTGTCTGGGATACTTAGAATTTCTCCACCAGTAATGCTACAAGAGTTTCCTACTTTGCTCCTCTATGTGATAGGCTACGACTGTATTTGCAACCAAGATACTGAATGGGGAACCTGCAGGGTGAGACGCCATGTGCAGAGCTGCCTTCAGCTCTGCGATCTCTGACATCAGAAGGACATGAAGCTACTGGAGCAAGTCCAAGGAGGCCACAAAATGGCTCTTAGGGCTGGAGCCCCTCTGTCCGGAGACAGGATGGGAAAGCTGGGAGTGTTCAGCCTGGAGAAGAGAAGGCTCAAGGGAGAACTTAGATCCCCTGCCAGATATTTCTAAGAAATTCCTCCCTATGTGCGCTTTGAGGCCCTGGCACAGGTTGCCCAGAGAAGTTGTGGCTGTCCCATCCCTGGAAGTGTTTAAGGCTGGGTTGGATGGGGCTTGGAGCAACCAGAGAGGGGTCTCTTCTCATGGCAGAGGGCTGGAATGAAATGGTCTTGAAGATCCTTTGCAACCTAAATGATCCTATTATTCTATAAGCAAAATCAAGGGAGTACCTTTAAACCTTATGAGCTACGGAACAAGTCCTGACAACAATCGGAAAAAGATTATGTTCCCATCTTCATATTCAGGCCCAAGCTGTTAGTACTGAAATTCTGAAAAACTACTATTGCATCCTACTTCAGGAAAACAAAATGTAGAAACTGCAATTGTGTGTTAAGGAGTCATTTCCTCTCCAACCAGGGACTCCTTAACACAACTTATCTGTTCCACAGTACTGCCATCAACAATTTGAGATTAAAAAAAAACCTGTCAGACGCAGTACTTACAACAGGTAAGTTTAACCCTTTTCATCATCAATGAGGTAATAATCAGAGTCAATATTCTACAGTAGACCCTTGAGGAAAAAACCCATGGGGTAAAACAGGTGCAGCATGAGCAAATAAATAGCTTCTCATTAAAGACCTATGAACTCTAGGCTTCAGATTGACAACCAAAACTTTGTGGTTTTATATTTGCCATGAAAACGAGTCTTAACAACCACAACACTATCAATAAGTCCTATGTCTGAATGAAATGTCTGCCTCAAAGAATACAGTCAAAGCTTATTTTCAGTAACCAGAGGGTTTTTGGACCCTAAATGCTACACCTTAAGTATTTTCAAAACATCATAGATACCCATGCAACCAAGGCAAGATATTGATTCATATCTGCCATGTCAAAAAAACTACTTCTCAAAACAAAGCACTTTAATGTTCTGAGCATCCAAATGTGAAAAATCAATCTCACAGGTTGAATTTCAGTCTGTCACCAGTACCAGCAAGACAGAACAAATACAAGACACCCTTACCTTCTGTTCAAATGAAGCTCCATAATAACCATCATTGAGACCAAAAATAATCTCATTTGGGTTTCTTGCATGGATCTGTACGGAAGGAAGAAAACAAATCAGTCTACAGCCAGCTTACTGCCAATTTTCACACTAACCGAGCACAATTTTCACTCCAAGAGCCTAAAGCAGTTTTTTATCACCTGTAATTCTAGAAGTACATAAAACCTCACAGAAAACTGAATTTAATAATGGAAAACCTGTTTGCTTCACAGCTTTAGCACAGTCCTATGTTCAGCCATTCTACTTTGAAATCAGAAACACCAGACAAAGGATCTTTCCTATTATTGCATTTCCAGGTGACAAAAATAAATAAGAGATCTGGAAACTAAACAGAGACAAGACTCAAGGAGTTCATTCTGAACAACAGAAGGCTCCAGGGAGACCTTATAGCACCTACCAGTGGCTCAAGGAGCTCCAAGAAAGCTGGACAAGGGCTTTGGACAAGGGGGAATGGCTTCTCACTCCCAGAGGGCAGGGTTAGACGGGATATTGGAAAGAAATTCTTGGCTGTGAGGGTGGTAAGGTCCTGGTACAATGTGCTGGTTTTGCACATGTTGCCCACAGAAGCTGCCCCCTGCCTGGAAGTGGGCCATGATGGGTGGGGCTTGGAGCAACCTAGTCTAATAGGTGTCCCCACCGATGGCAGGGTGGGTGGAACTGGTCTCTTCCAGCCCCAACCATATGATTTTATGATTTAAAACTCTGATGTAAACTAACATGAATATCTGCAATCAAACTTTAAAATACAATCTTCAAACACACTCATTTCCTTTCTTAACATTCTATGTACTAATTAATCCAGATGTTTTGTTTCCTGAAGAAAGAAAGTTGAGAAAAAAATGTTTTCACTTTACCTGCTGGCCCAAGTATTTTAACCCATCTAGATTGACCTTCCATTCAATCAAAAGCTGAAAATGCTCCTTCTTGCCACCCCAGATCCTCACAACAAAACAAGAGACAGAGGTATCAAGACGATCAGGCATTATTCCAAAATCCAGACTCCTCCATGTTGGATTCTAAGTATTCAAAGGATAAATACAATTTAAACAAGCTGAAACTAGTTCATAAATTGACAATTCAGAAAGTAGCAAAGCCCACCTCAAAGATTTTTTAAACATCTTAAGAATGAGGAACAACAGCCATTTCAAGCTCTGCTGCTTCCTTACCCTGTTTGCTAGACAGAATTCTTCAGTTAAAAGGTATATACTGTAAAGTACTTCAGAAACTGTGAGTGGGTTTTGCTTCCTTCCACTACACATCAAAGAATTTACTTCAGAAATTGCTAATGAGTTTAACCAAATCAGGAACTTTCAAAATGCAAGCAACATTCTTTCCATAGTTATAATTTAGCTTCTGAAAACCAGTATAGTTTGCATTCCCAAAGTAAAATGCTGATCTATTCCCTATTAATTAAATTTGCAGAACTGGCTGACATATTTGTTCACATCCCTCTCCTTCTTGACTCATGTTCAATCCTGAAATGCTGTCGTATCTTTACACCACAAGATCAGACTTGCACCTGGAGCTTTTCAGAAACAGCACATATTAAGATAAACTGCAAATTCCTCCAGAACTCAGATTTACAAACACAACATGTTCCAAGAATTTCCACTCATCCCTAACAACATCTAAAGAACTGACTCAAGCTGTAACAAAACCAAGTCAATCCAACACTACTAGTGTCAAGGGACAACAGGGTGTCCAAAAGCAGAAATCGGAAAGTGCTTTTTTTTATATTTATTTCTCTCCCTCCTGCACTGAGCACAGAAACAGTAGCTCCTCCAAAACAAAAGGTAGGAACCCACCACCCCATGAAAGAATTCGCTTTCCCTTCCAGGGCTTAAGCAGCTTGGAAAAGGCCTAGCAACCCTGAACTGGGTTGAGTCAATTTGAAATAGGATACCTCTGAAAAGAAAGGAGAGGCAAAGTTATCCAGTAATAATTACAGAAGAAATGCATTAATCAAGTCCTCCTGACAAGAAGGAATATGTCACAGCTATTCAGGCACAAGAATATCCGGTCATTAAAATACCCATGGGTTATATACAAGATGTCCTCAAGACATCTTTTATTTAGATTTTTGTCATTCTATCTCTTAGGTACTGTGGTTAGTTTCCCTTTTTATTTTTCCTTTTCCTGATTCAGAGCAGACAGAACTAAAAATCCTAACCACTTGAGAAAGAAACTGGAGAAGTTAGCAGACTTGAGTATGCAGACAGTTTTTCCTTCATTCAGGGGGGTTTCAAAACAGTTACCCAGAGTGCTATAAATGGAGCAGTTTTACCGTGTTAATGAAGGCATTAAAAAGTCTTCTGCAGGTTTTCAAACTCCCTTAGCCAACATTTGCAACATCCTTTTCCTATCCTACTATTACCCTTCTTCGCTTGTAATACACTGTTCAGTTCTGGCCCCTTCATTCATCTAAACTGAAATATTCAGAAAATCTAACATGTTTTCAAACTTCAGTTTCTTACAGCTATTAGCTCTTCATATATCTGGCAGCTACATGTTCCTTGCTCTTTTCCTACTTAACATGAAGATGTTAATAGAAATGAGCATTTCTACTACTCTGTAGCTCCTTAATCTAATCCTTATGAAAAGAATCTGAAAAGGAGAACACAATGCTCCTAACAGAACTGAACAGTGGAAAGACGCATTCAGCAGAGAAATCAATATACTGCACTAAATATACAGTTTTTAAAACAAAGTTTTTCCACATTGAAGTAACTTACCAGAGAATTCTTGATCACTTCACTCTTATAAAATGCTAAGGAAAAATAAGTAAAAAAGCACCTTTAAGATTAGCTTAAACACTGACACAAATCGTAGTATTTGAAACAGAAAAAAATAAGTAACAATCAAGAAAGACAAACGTTAGTGGATCCAGTTTATTAGTAACCAATTGATGAGAGAGACTTTGAAATGCAGTCATGTTTTTGACTAAAATTACTCCTTCACACTTACTTATTACAAGTCATTATTTAAATTTAGTATTTCATCTTTATACCCATGACAATCCCCAAGGTTTACTGAGGCTTCTATTTCTGAGGAAAGAACATGGCACAGTACTTAACAATATTTGGATGACATTTGCAAAAATGGCTGGTTTGCCACACAGCATCTTCCTGGGACACAGCAGTTTAGATAAATTAATTTATCCAAAGCGCTTTCCCAAGGAGTGATGGCGACCTGTTCCAGGTACTCAGAGAGGGAACAGCCAAGTTACCTGATAAACATGCCAACAATTCTGTATTTAAATGGGAATAAGCAACTGCTGGCGCACAAACCTTGGCATTCTCAGTCAAAGCAAGAGCTTAAAAGACTTCAGATATACAGCTCTAGAGGCAGGAATACAGATTTTGTACAATATCCCAGCCCACTGGAGACCAAGGATAAAGCTTTGATGAAGTGCAACAGTCCCTAGCACCTAACACTGCAGAGACAGTCATCAGTGACAGGTTTAACAAAACACCACAACAAAGTCCAGGCAGCAAGCTCACATTTTCTATTCTTGCCCTTCTAAAACACCAACCTTGGTAAAAAAAAGCAAAGCAAGATGCCAGATTTGTCACTGTGCCGGTTAAAAATAAAAATTAAGAGAAAACCAAAATTCATCTCTGATCACACCAAAAGGAGCCTAAATCATACCTTTAATAACATCTCTCCACAATGAATGAATTAATATATCGTAATGGGAAAGAAAAGCAAGAAACAGAGGAGATCTAATGCTCGAACACAGTTATCTAAATTAGAACAAATACCTAGATGCTTCATGTCACTGGCTCACAATTCTATTTTTTGGAAACTTTGATAACAATATATGCTGATGTATGCTCTGTAAAACTGGTATGCACTGAGTAGGACACTCTTCCTCACAAAAGACAACTAAAGTTCCAAAAGCTTTAACTTTGATGTGCCCTTGGAAGTTCCCCATTTCTTATATCATCACTCAGGGAAGAGCAATGACAAAAACAGGCTGATTTAAGAGACTACAAAACCTGGCATTTGTTTTGCTTCCTTGGCTGCTAACATTGAAAGGTTTCATGAAACTGAGGAACCTAAAGAGCTCTTCCAGTGTTAGCAAAGGTGATGTAACTGATGGCAGCAAGTTGTCAAGACAAAAAAAAAAAAAGAGAATTCATATTATAAGAATTCAAAGATTAACTAGCAAAAAGGTTGATAGCAAGCCTTGTTTACCTTTGTAGATCCTAGTGTTATCACACAAGTGAAGAGTGAAGTATGTATCCAAGAGGCGATAACCATTCTTATTAATAATGTTACGTGCAGCAACATTCCGAAGATGACGAAGCCGGCGCTAAAAATAAGAAAAAAAAATTCAAAGAAGTTTCTTAGATTGAAAATTAGCCCTTTCTCTTTTTCCAAAGCATTTTAATGATTCCAGAAGTACTGTTGTGAAAAAAAAAATCCCAACAAACACTCAATTTTCTCTGTTAGACAGCAAAGCCACAGGACAAGCAACAAGCACCTACAAGCTTGGATTAAGCAACACTGATATTCAAGAAGGTATTCTTACTCATGTCCTGTAGGTCATTTTTATCCTGCATAACTAAATCACCCCAAGTATTTGAGCACTTTTAAGCAAGTATGTGACACTATGTAGTTGGCTTTGGACCCTCTGTAACTTCGGCTCCAGAATCCCAATGGTCGGCCTCGAGTCTCCCCAGGCACCTTCTGCCAAAGGCTCCAAGACAAGCCATTGTTCCCGGCTGCAGAGTAAAGCACGTTCTTCACATCTGGTCCTGTCCTGACTGGGCCGAGGGCTACTGCATGAGCGATTTCCTGCTTGATCTGGGCAAAGGCTTGTTGCTGTTCAGGGCCCCAGTGGAAATCATTCTCGTGGGTGACCAGGTAGAGAGGGCTCACAATCTGGCTGTATTCTGGAATGTGCATTCTCCAAAAACCCATGGTGCCTAGGAAAGCTTGTGTTTCATTCTTGCTGGTTGGGGGAGACATTGCAGTGATCTTGTTGATGACCTCAGTGGGAATCTGATGCCATCCATCTTGCCACTTTACCCCCAGGAACTGGATCTCTTGAGCAGGTCCTTTGACTTTGTTCTTCTTGATGGCAAAGCCGGCTTCCAGCAGAATCTGGATGATCTTCTCACCTTTCTCAAACACTTCCATTGCTGTGTTCCCCCACACAATGATGTCATCAATGTACTGCAGATGCTCTGGATCCTCACCCTTTTCCAGTGCAGCTTGGATCAGTCCGTGGCAGATGGTGGGGCTGTGCTTCCACCCGCTGGGGCAGTCAGTTCCAGGTGTACTGCACGCCCCTCCAGGTGAAGGCAAACTGAGGCCTGCATTCTGCTGCCCGAGGGATGGAGAAAAACACGTTAGCAATGTCAATGGTGGCATACCACTTTGCTGCCTTGGACTCCAGCTCGTACTGGAGCTCCAGCATGTCCGGCACAGCAGCGCTCAGCGGTGGAGTCACTTCATTCAATGCACGATAGTCCACAGTCAGTCTCCATTCTCTGTCAGACTTGTGCACAGGCCAGATGGGGCTGTTGAAGGATGAGTGGGTTTTGCTGACCACCCTTTGACACTCTAGCTCACAGATCATTTTAGAGATGGGAATCACAGCATCTCGAGTTGTTCAGTACTGCTGATGGTGCACCGTCGAGGTGGCAATTGGTACTTGTTGATCTTCCACCTTCAGGAGTCCTACTGCAGATGGGTTCTCTGATAGTCCAGGCAGGGTGTTCAGTTGCTTAATGCCCTCTGCCTCCACAGCAGCTATTCCAAAAGCTCACCTGAGTTCCTTTGGGTCTTTGTAATTAACCATTCCAAAAGAAGTCTATGCCCAGAATACACGGGGCCTCAGGTCGTCACAATTGGATGTTTCTGCCACTCCTTGCCAGTCAGACTCACCTCGGCTGCCAACAGAATCAACTGCTGCAATCCCTCCCTCATCTGAGAAATGGAAACAGGTTCTGCCCCTACATGTCCTGATGGCATTAGGGTACACTGTGCACCAATATCAACTAAAGCTTTATATTTTTGTGGCTGTGATGTGCCAGGCCATCGGATCCACACCGTCCAAAAGACGCGGTTTTCCCGTGCCTCTTCCTGGCTAGAGGCAGGGACCCTCTAGCCCTGGTTATCATTTTCTTCCTGGGCATACATACTTGAGGTTTCTTCAAGGGGATCTGACAGATCATCCTCCCTGCTGTAATGTCTGGCAGTTTGGTTGTGGGAGGCTGAGGCTACCTTTACTTTAGTGAAACTTTTCTGGTTAGTATTTCCCTTCCTGAGTTGATGTACCTTGTGCTGCCAGGGCAGAAGTGGGTTGTGGGATGCCCCCACCCAGGAGAAACAATGGCTTTGAGTCCCGGGAAGGGTAGACCCCACCCCTCTGCCTTAGGGGAGGTAAAACTCCACCCTTCCTCTGTAAATCCCACCACCCTGCCCCTGTTCGGAGTCCTCTGCCTATGGGTTAAGCTGAGTGTGTTCCTGTATTGGTGTGACCCCAAATAAATGGATCCCTGGACTTAAACAAGCAGAGACCCGTCTTTTTGTGTCTCATGTTGGTCACCAGACCTTCCTGGACCTGCTCCTATTGCCATGGAATGCAACAATGGGTTTCTCATCCCACTTTCCTATATCTTCCCCATGGTCACGCAGAAAGAACCACAGCTCAGCTCATGTGGTGTACCCTCTCTCTCTAGCTGGAGGACGCTGGGCTCTGACTTTTGGTACCATATCAGAACTATTCCTCCTCACCTCCTCCTTCATCTCCTCTTGGAGGCTTTTAATCACAGCAGAGACCTGAGCCTGCAAGGGGCCATGGATCATACTCTCAAAATGTCTCAGCTTGTTGGCGGTAGACCCCACTGTCTCTCAGTTGTTATCAGCATTAATGGTGGCAATGAAGGAGGTGTATTGGGATGGCCCCAGACTTGCCAGATTCCACATCATCTGCCCAGTGTGCCTGACTTTGTCGGGGTCATTATTACGCTGTCTGCCCCTCCTAAAAAGGACCTCAAATACTACCACTTCTCCAAGCTATTGGATTCCTTCCTCAAGGGTCTTCCAGCGCATTCTATGATGGTGCTCCTGCATTCTTTCTCAGCGGACAACCCTCTCTCTTACACTCATTAAAAGCCGCACCCAGAGGGAAAGGGGCCCTGGCTCCCTTATGAATGCGTGATTCACACCTGAGTCCTGGATCCAGGGTCCCAAATTTCTCACCTCATCACCATCCAGCTGCATACCTGTACCCATAAAGTGCCAGACCCAAAGTAACCAGGTTGCATAATCCTCACACCCCCATCATGCAATATCTTTTTGCAGGTTTCAGAGATTATCATAAATCAGGGACTTGGTGATGATCTCAACCTCTGGCTCCCCTGCAAGCTGTAACAGCCCTCCTTTCTTATCCTTACTTACTGGGTCCTCTGATTTCATCTTATATTTCCTTGATTCCACAGTGGTAACTGCTGCTGGCTGTGACTGCCCTTGTGGTTCACATGGAACCTGGACGGTTGTAACATCTGTGGGTTCCACTGCTGCACCATTAGACTCTCCCTCTTCGAGGCAGGGGAAGGATTTCCCAATAGCAAAGGAAAGGCACTCCTTTAGCATCTGGCCCATCTCACATATCTCCTTCACCAGAACCTCCACCCAATCCAAGTGGTTCATTTCTGAGGTGGGCTGTGGGGCGGGTCAGGCTCTGGGGCAGCATCCCCAGTCTCTGGTGTAGGTGTCAGGGTGGTTATCCAAGCTAATCTCCCCTTATCTCTGAATGCTAAATAGAACAGGCACATCAGCAACATCAGCCACTGTATGATATCATTAGCATTTAAAGAAGATTTGAACTGAACCCTTAGAAAATTGGTGCGGTAGACCCAAAGAGCTGGGTAAAGGGTTGAGGGGGAAATTTCCCCTGGTGCCATTTCCTCAGTATTAAAGTAACCCCAAAAACATATAGTTAGTGTGCAATTGCTCTGAATCTATGTGCCCGCCTTCCAGAGGAAATTAAAAATCCATTAATTCCTTACCTTATTAACCCATAAAGCAAACTGTCTAACAGCCACAGTAGCCTTAGTTGCAGGACCTATGTTTAGATAAGGCCCTGCAAATGGGAGAAGCGTAGCTGTGACCACATGCCACCAGAACCTGAGTAAGCTAGACCACATGATATCACCTAATGAGGTTTCTATATCTAGCACTCAAAAAATTAGATTATTTAAGAACTGTTATTCCTTTTTCACCCTTTTTCTCTCAGTGCCTTCGGGCCCCACATTAGGTATCTTGGTTTGGAAGACAAGTGTCTGCTAGGGAAGGCAGAAGCCTCCCTTGGAATATATAACCCCCCTTCCTTTGAATTATTGTCATTTTGAAATTAAGGGGCTTTCAGGCAATGATATGGGGATAGGAATAACAGTTCTTTACTAGTATGTATAATAAAGCAAACAAACAACAACCACAACATTAACGACAAACAGAACCAGGAACCCAGTGACAGCCTTTTCGGCCGCAGGAACTTTCCCGTCCAGTGCAGTTCTGGGCATAGCCGGCAGGATTGCTGGTGCTCCCGGTGGACACGGCAGGCGCAGCGATTCCCCTGCATTGGCAAGGGGCGCTGTGGTGTGAGCTGCGGGGAGCTCTTGCTTCTGGGTTTTGGAGAACGGCAAGCTGTTGTTTTACTGTGAGAATTGCCTGTCACCGCCAAAGCCAAGTTCGGTACTGCCTCATCCTTTCTGTGGGTGAGCTTTTGCTCATATGAGCAGCATTGGACTGAGACCTTATTAACTTCTACCTCACTAGACGAGACACCTATCCTTGTCTGCTCAGCTGCCTGGGATCTTGGGCTCGCCCCTCTCTGCCCTGCTAGAAGCCGGGCTGCCACTATCCCGTCCCTGTTGCTCTTCAGCGCTGCTCCAAGTTTTCACTGCACTGTAGCCCTGCACATCCTGCCTGCTGAAACATCCCATAGTTCCAGCCACAGCTCCAGAGCTTCTGATACACCTTGTCTACCACCCTGGGATTTTTTTTTGCGCATTCCTGCCAGCCCAGTTTGCTGTTTCCGTAAGTCCTGCTGGAACACCAGGACCGACTGCCCCAGGGGGGTTTGTGAAGCAAAGCCTCTCTTCCATCCCTTCCGGTCTTAGGCAAAGCCACCATTACCATGTGCTCCCCGAGCCCGCGCTACAGCATCCCCTGCAGCCACAGGGGAATCGCCTACCCTGTTCACCGGGAGCACCAGCGCCCTGCCGGCTGAGCCCGGAACTGCACCAAAGGGGAAAGTGCCTGCAGCTGAGAAGGCTGTCACTGGGCTCTTGGTTCTCTTTGTTGTTAACGGTGTAGTTGTTTGCTTTATTATACATACCAGTAAAGAACTGTTCCTATCCCCATATCTTTGCCTGCGAGCCTCCCTTGATTTCAAAATTATAATAATTCAGAGGGAGGTGGTTTACATTTTGCATTCCAGGGGAGGCTCCTGCCCTCCCTAGCAGACACTTGTCTTCCATGCAGACACACAGTCAGCTTCAATCACAGCAGCACCATCACCCGGATGTTTTGCATCATCACACTTGAAAACACTTCCCAGCCAAAGCTATTTGCAATAAGCATTAATCAACAAAGAGCTCAAATAAACCACCATCTAATCCAGAGCCATAAGGAACTGGCTGAACAAAGCTTCCTAATTTAATAGTAATCCTGGAAACTGCTCTAAAAACCTTAAATAAAAATAAAACACATCAGGATGACATCAGGGAAAATTAAGGGCACAATGAAATCTGAAATTTTTACTGTCAGTTACCATCTGCTGAGATGAGAGCGTCCTTTTCCCTTAGAATGAATGCAGTAGGATATGTCATTAAAATATGAGTTTAAGTGATTTCATCCAACTCCAACATTATCTTGGTTTACTATAATGCTTCACCTTGAATGAAAATCAAGATCACATCAATCTCTGCCATCTCTGTGCTCAACAGCTTTAATAGTTGTGGCTACAGTCTTAGCTTCAAGGCACACCATACTCTTAATCTTTGACAAATATTTGACATTATTAACTTCTTATAAAATTTAACCAGTTAACAAAGCAAGTTTGCAGGACTGCCACATTTAAATCATTGCTTAGCTGTTTCTACTCTAACTTCGAAGACCCATGCTTCAAACAGCCTCCCATGAACGCAACGCTCAGCAAAACTGCCACTTCAAATAAAGTTCTCAACAAATCCTTCAGTGTCATATTTTTCCAATAAATCTCTCAATTCACCAGTGTCTCACCCACTACCATGGGGATGTTGACAAATGGCTCCACATACTTTGTGGACCATCACAATCCACCAACAAGCCTCAAACAACTGCTTTAGGGCATACTTTTAGCTCAGAGTTATTTTTACACCATATTTTCCCAAAAGCATCTTGATTTGTAAGGCTGATTGACCAAAAGCACATTTTAAAAGCTTTTGAAATCAAAAGACAGTTTTCCTGTTTGCAGCTTGTCTTAAAAGGCTTTTAACAAGAGTTTAAATGCCATAATCTTTTAGAATCATAGTATAACACTTTATATTACTTAACACCACTCCAGTGATACATTAGTTTTCCTTCATAGAAAGGTATGAGGAATATTAAATTTCTGTTCATGTGACAGCCTAAAAATAACTGATGGATTCATTCCATTCAAAGTCTATTATGACTTAGATAAAAACACAGCCTGAGATAGGACGCCCAAGGAATGTCTAGTATATACTATGTAATATGAATTACAAAATTAAAAACAAAAAATCCCAACCAACAATGTTCTGTGGGACTACATGGTCTTAATTTCTTAGCAACTGTTATGAAGAATGTCAACAGAAATATTAAGCCTCACTTAAAAGAAGCCACATGGACCTTTTACATTTTTTCATATGTAACCTCAAAGCTGGGTAGCTTCACTGGCTGTTTTTATGTGCAACTGAAACACTCCCTAAGAAATGGCTTTGGATATGCATTTTGTTAACTACAGAAATGGTTTAATAATTTTAAGTGCTATCTCCTTTCATTAACTTCAGTAGCATAGAAATCAATCAACTACTATGCTCATTCCCTTTATTTTTGCTATCTTTTTTTTTTCTTTTCATCCTTTACAAAGAACAGCCCACATTGCACCCTAACAAAGAGGGCAACTTCCTCCATGTCTCTTTAGGATTACAAACTAATTTGCATGCGTGCTTTAAGTACTACATTTCATTGATTAGCTCTCAAGCAAAGTCTAACAAGTTTCTTAGCATGGAACACAATGAGGTCAACGAGGTTTGGGGGAGGAAAAAAAAACCATCTGGTGTCCTAACCTACACCTGTGCCTCTGAACAAGATGTGAGTCCTTATCTCCATGGTTTTTGACTTTCTTGCACCCTACAGGATCTGGAGGTTAAAGTCTTACTTCTCCTAAACCTGCTGGAAGAGGATCATTAAATCTGGGGCTACAATAATGTTCACGTTGGCTTAATGTTCACAACACATTTCAGACCTCAATGTACAATAGGTAATGAACCTCTATTTGAATCTCAAGCTTAGCCAGCACTGTCCTCCTTTCCATTTAGCTTGGCTGATAGCGAATAAACTTCCAAATACATAGACAATTTTATCGTTCACATTCTTTAGTGTGAGGTTATGATGACAGAAGGACTTGAATCCTGAAAATAAATCTTGCCATTTGCCCACTATGTTTGCTGATAATATACGGAATTATTCAAACTTCTTAAGAACTCTACAGAGGCAACATTCAGAGTTAATTAACTTCTCCTGACAAAAGATAATTAGCTTCAACCAGGAGACTATCAGCTACAAAGACATAGCCAAAGATAACTGAAATAGGCTCCAGAATTCCTCATCAAGGGCTTTGTTTTGTGACAAAGTAAAATTTATTTTGAGGGACATTTTAAATCTCTAGCGTTACCTCCTGTGCATTTCATATCATTTTGTGCTGGAGACATTGGAATACACAAACAAAAACCCCACTGTGTTGCAGCTCAGCAAGCACTGGCATCAGCCAAACACTGCCAGCCCCCAGCACTGCATCACCCTTTCTTAATCGTTCCACCATAAATAAGCCCTTGTGCAGCTGCTCACAGAATCTTATCTGGGAACTAATCTGGATGGAAACTAACCACCTTTCCTTTTTCCGGGGTTAGTTTCACCAGCTCAGTTCCTCAATATGGTTCACCATAAGTCTGGACAAGCAGACTAAGGAGGGGACAGGACAGCATCAAGAGGCTGAAGACAGAGAATTGCTGGAATTAAACCATCAGCTTGAAATGTACATGGAGCAACAGAGCCTGGCACTGCCATGAGCCAAGGGGAAGGCAGTTCGCAGTGAAGTACCAGAGCAGTTCAAACTGCAAAAGCAACTCTTTTTAGAGAGCAAACCAATACACTCCATGTTGAATACAGCAGTTGCAAATACAGAGTTCTTTGATTTCCTCCTCCTTCCAGGTGAAGTGCTAAAAAAGGTCGCATTTCTTTAGTGATAAGTTTCAGCTATTTTGTTCTTTCTAAAACAGTGTCAAGAAATCTTCATCATAAGGGAGGATTCCCCCAGGGTAAGATGCTGTGCAGCCAGAACAGTCATTCCAAAAAGCTCACCTTAAAAATCAGAATACAAGGGCTAAAAAGCAACCCAAGTGCCTTGGCAGCCTCATGAGTCACTTAATTTCAAAAACGCCAACGTGAGTGAAAGATGATAGTGTAGGACCTGCTTCCACTAAAAAAAAGCCATATGACTACAGCTAATTTTCATTGCTATCTCCTCAAAGTGTTGACAGGTTACCAGCAATACAGAACTGGAAACCTCAGACAGGCATCTACAGCAAGTATCTTAAGATATCCTACAGCAAAAAAAAGTTACTTTTGAAGAACTAATACCATGGAAAAAGTTATTTAACCTTTCCAAGAGCTCTCAATTCAGCACACGCCGCCATAACAGCTGGATCAGTGCTTAGCACGGTAGTACAGCAGGTCTAACAGCTCATTCTCAGGAGTTTATGACACAAGTTATTTTGGTTACATTGTCCTAGACCTTTTCAATTCCCAAGAAAGTCAATGGAGCAGTGAAATTACATTGCAGGCCTGGTTATCCTTTGCTTTAATTGCCATTCTAAGTTGCATTTGATTAAAATCAACTGCTATATAGCAACTACATGTTGACTCACATACAAGAAATTAGCGCTTCCTTCTATGCTGAAGATAAATGACTATAAACCAGAAGAAGAGATCCACTAATTTTCCATTAGGAGAAATCCTGAGTAGCTTGTATTTTAAAAACACTGCTGCATATAAAGACAGCACAGGTTATAAGCAGACAGATATCCCAAAGATACATAGAAAGTCTGATCAGGAAAGCTGTAGGCGATCTGAAGAGCAGAACCTACCATCAGGTTTCATCCTTCATGCCTGAAAAGGCAGAAAAGCAGCTTCCCGGAATTCTACAATAGCATCTTTAGAGAGCTGCTGCAGAGTGCAGCAAGACCATCCCTGCTCAGCGATTATCAGCTTCACTCAAAACTCAGAAGAAAGAGAAGCATTCAGTTTTCATAATTTTGAGGAACTATTTACAGCTGCATAATATATCTAGCATTCCTACTCAATGACTTTCTGGAAACCCCTCCAGATTTACCACAAGCCATAAACAGATCAGACTACTCCAGAATCAAGTCTTTTCATCATCAACCTTGTTAAGACAGCTTTCTCATCAGATGATTCTAGATGGTCTACCAAGTCTTTTGAGGTCTAAAGGAGTGAAACTGTCTGGTCCCTTAACACTTTCGTTCCCTCAACAGTAAGATACCATAATCTTTCACTACCTCTGCCTAGAATGCCACCTTCAACATCCTGATGCATTTCCCATCCTGAACAATGTCTTTTGTGCAGTCTTATGGTGAGGGTGAGCAAATTGAACCAAAGTAAAGCTGCCAAAACCAAAAGTTAGTAAGGGTAACTAACTGGATAAGTAAGGGTAACATCTGGGTGAGTTCTTCCAGTTCACCCTCCGACAATTACACAGATGTGCCCACCAAAAAAGAGGACAAAGCAGGTAGACTTCAACACGTATGTTTCTTTATAGCTTTCACTGTTTTTTGTCTAATAATCTGGTATAATCAATAAAAATCACTGCAGAGATGACACAACATGGAGGTAAGTAAAGGGAGTAAGTCAAATGAGAGAGAAGCACACTGGTTAACACAATGTCTGGACTGCTTATGGCAGGAGAACAAGACTACCTACAATAGCCTCAAGTACTCATGGAATTTCATAATTATTTGTTCAAGGTTACATAATGGGTAGCAAAAGCATGCATGGGGAGTTCTGACTCCTCTTCCATCTTAACCACTTCATTATTCCCTTACAAGATTCTGATGATCCTGGAAAAAAAAATAATGTCAGTATATCCAAGCTGGATGAGAACACAGCCAATCATTTTCTATTTCTGGTATTCAGCCATCAAACTGACTCTGGCTCTGGCTCCAAGTATCAGTCTGAAGCTCAGGTCACTAATATGGGCAACAGCAAAGCCCATTCTTATCCCATGGAGCCTATCATGCTATCAGCAGCTGAGATGATCTAATGAGTCACAGCTGGGAAAAGGGGGAGGGTCTGTCTTCTCTTTGTCCCACGTCTGCCTCCTCTATAGCACTGGCTCTTTTAGCAAAGCTGTTCATGAATTCTACTCTTAGCAGGCCCTTTGACATGTTAAATAAATTTGAAAAGGTGTCAAGGGAGTATCTGAACTTAAGCAAGACAGGCAGTTTGGTTTCTTCCAGCGAGAATATGAATGGAGGGTTTGACTGAAAACTTTTGGATGTTACTGACAGTGGGCCCACTGCACCCATTGCCATAAGCAAGCTTCAGAAATTCTATCAGGTAGATTTTTTTAAGAACGTTATAAATGGTAATACATTTTCCAGAATGAAGCTTAAATTCAATTGCTCAGGAAGAAAGTTTTATACATCTGTGACTGAATTTGAAAAAGGCTGCCCCACTCACCCACTCCTGATGACTTTCCATACAACCCATGTAACTAGAAACTTACTTTTGCCTGAAATGTAAATACAATGGTAAAATCAGCATTAAGAAGGCTGGGAAATCATCTTGTACAAGCTAAGTAGAAGTTAACATAGATTACTTAGCCCAAATTCACCAAAACTGTATCACCACTTAGGGTCTTCTCAGATGCCTGATGAGCTGAAAAGCAATTATTGTAATTCTGGAACAAAGAATTTTCAACACTGGCTAAAATTTCAGCACCAGGTCTCCTTCCTTAGCCTTTAATGGAGTACCCTACTTATCAAACAGTTTTTAATCAAGACATGCCAAGACAGTTTTCAACTCTGGGCACCTATTTTCAGACTGATGCCCTCCTCACAATTCTGTCAAAGGAGGTACATTCCCTGAATTCTTTTCAGATCAGGATCAGCTCTGATCTCTGTATAAGATGGTATACACCGTTTTTACCTGGCTTTCACATGAACTTCGTGGCTTGGTTCATTGCTTTATGACTCACAGAAGCTCTGGAAGAATTAAAGCAAAATCCTTCCAACTATTTTAGCATTAAAGCAAGGGGCAAAGATTAGTTAGCAACACAAATGTTACTACAGCAAATCCAGTGTTCTTGAACTGAATGGATCTGAGCTTGCAATGTCAGCTATTTAGATGTCTAGATATTTGTCAGAATTAAGTTATATTAAAACAGAGGGCTCTGTGTGCTTTGCAGCTCATAGCAGACAGGTTGAAGCGAGTAATTTCTTTTTTAAAAAGCATAAAACCTCCAGTCCTGAAACAAAAATAAAGTTATCAAAATATGATCTACATTTAGCCAACATGAACATTATTATCACAGCACTGTTCTTCATCTCCATATTGCATCTTCCAACTTCGTCAGATTTTCACTATTTGCTTTCATGTCACTGTGCCAGTTTGAATATTAAGAAGCAATCACATTATCCAATCTCTTGGAAATCAAATGGTAGACAAGAATTCATACTTAGTTATTAAACTGGAAAATGAGGCAGCTTGAAAACTTATATAAAATTTTTTTTTTTAAGTGGAGCATATCTCACAGAAGGTTTGGGTCAACTCTGCTGCAAAACATAAAGCTTCTAATATCCAAGAAATGTACATGGGAAGTTTAGGCACTACTCAGATGTATGGTTACTTAAAACCACAGGAAGGGCAAGAAAATGTTTGTACTTTTATTTACATACTTGCTAGGAAGATTTATGAGGTTCACAATTTAACAGTTTTCCACAGTTCAGTCAAGAGAATCAAATGGGCTTTCAGATCTACTTCTGATGCAAAGCAGAAGCATTTAATAGGCAATTTTGTGGGACACACCATAAGGAATTTTTAGGAGTTCCATTTTAATGTCTTCCAATACACACCAGAAGACAATCTGGCCCTCAAAGCTATATAGCCATAATCAGTTCATATACAGACGTAATGCATTCAATGAAGCACTTGCGGCTCCTTTTATAACTGTGCCTCCTTCATATCTCTATTTCCTCATGTCAAATGATCAACGGCCATCCAGGAATGCCTTTCCTTTTTAAGATTTACCTACTTTCTTGCAAGTGACTTTAAAAAACTATTTCTACTATGAATCAGAACTGAGGACAACACCAGTTTGAACATGCACTGTAGTAACACAACTGCACTTTTTTTCCTGTGAAGGTGCAATACGATCACATACATCACATTCCCAAAGTTCTTATGCAAGGAATCTGATACATTGAACCTGTGCAGAGTGATTTACCCAGACTAAATGACCACAAGAAAAGTTAAAACCTAAATGACCACAAGAAAAGTCAAAGCTATTTCATCAACATGGGCTCAAAGTTTTCCAAGATGCACAATTGTGAATTTTAGTTTATAGTTCCTTAAATCAAAATGCCTCCTTTCCTTCACACTTCTGGGCAGCTGAAAGGCTTTTGAAAGTTTCCCTTAAGAAAGAAAAAAGCTTTCCCGTGAACACATCAAGGGTCAATACAGATTTTTAATCATCCATATCCCATGCCATGGCTACTCCTGCTTCTGTAATGCAGTGAGAGCTTCACCAGAAATAGTCAGCAAATGGAAGATGTTAAAAAAATAATAAGTCTGCCCTAATTCAGACAAGGAGAAAATGAAAGCAGGAAGAATGAGGAATATCTCAATACTTGACA
Source organism: Anthoscopus minutus (assembly GCA_013399455.1). Taxonomy (NCBI): domain Eukaryota; kingdom Metazoa; phylum Chordata; class Aves; order Passeriformes; family Paridae; genus Anthoscopus; species Anthoscopus minutus. The sequence continues at coordinate 97,885 of VWYI01011758.1, forward strand.
TGGCCCAGGCAAAATTATAATTATTTTCCAGCTGTCTGAATGAAAAACAGCCCTTTGCAAGGTCAGTATGGAGTTAAAGAATGCAACGTCTGAAATCAGTGTTAGATGTCAACAAAACAATGTTAGTCTATATAGCATGATCTGCTTCTTTAATACTAATTAAAGCAACAGTAGCATCAGAAAATAATTGAAACAGATAACTGTACTATAACTGAAAGAACTTGAGACTATGTATTACTCTTGAAAGACAGCTGTGTTCTCTGGTCTATCTTCCCCTACACCCTCTCCTACTAGCTAACCCTCTAAACTCCTTCTTCACTAAGCAATTGCATTTACACTGAGGAGCAACTCAGAACTCAACTTCTACCCCCATAAAATGGTGTACACAGCTGGTAACTCTTCAGCTGGCACAAGAAATCTTCTCTTTGTACCCCATAATCACACATAGAAAATCTATACCACTTAAGAGTCCAAAATGAATGAAAGAACTAAGACTAAAATTGATGTTAACTCATTACTTACATGTGACTCCACTAATCTTCTGCATCTTTATCCTTTTTTCCTACATCCAGAATTTGTGCTAATTTCTGCAGAAAGACTGTAAAAGCCTGTTATTTAAAACATATTGTATGGGCAGGTAAAATATTATGTTCAGTAATATGTAATATGTTCAGTAGACACATTCAGTCTTGGGACACAAACATAGCTGGTTAAATGTGGTAAAACAAGACTCAATACAGAAAATTAACTTCAACATCATGTATAGCAGGAAGGGTTCAAAAGCCAAATCATGAGCCTATGCAGGGTCTTTGGCAAATGAAGTCCTTCCTGCGTATTGTTTCAACAGCTTTGTTTGGTTCCATAATCACTACAACATCAAGAGTGACAGATCCAGCAAAATGGCAAACACCACAGCTCTGAAGAGTAAGAACTGTCAGCACATCCTAAAAAAATTGCCCTAAACTATAGCTAAGAAAATCTTACAAATATTGCCCACTGGCCACACAAAGCTCTTCTTGCTAGGTATTTCTTTCCATCTTTAACCAAAACCTTTTAGAAGGGGCAGCTAGAAATAACATCTTTCCTTATTGATGTTTTCTCTGAGTTTGTCTAAGTGAGTATTTCGTTTCAAGATGAAAGACTGAAACTGTAGCTGCTTCTTTGACACAGCATGGGAACTAACCCACCAGATAGAAAAGAGAACATTGGGGCGCAAGTCCCATCTCATTAATAACATGCTGCAGCAGTTGAGAGAAGTCCCTTAAGCCCCTTAACATGACTTTAGGGATGGGAGCATTAGTCCACATTCGGGGAGTATCAAGATGATACTCAGAAGCAAGCACCCTAAAAGTAAACAGGGCCTTAGAGAACCAAGGGCATCAACAAAATCAAAGCAATGGTAATTTTGACCTTAAAGAAGCACTTAAGGGTGCTCTAGGTTGCACAAGCAAACAGCATATGAAGATTGATAACTTGAAGCATATTCATGTTTATCTTGTTGCTGGATGAAAAATCAAGGGCAAACAAGTCAGTTTCCTTTCATAAGTGAGACTTCAGTCTTTAGCTACTAAGTTGCTCAATTAAGAGCATTCCACAACCCACCACAAACATCCCAAAGAAAGCATGAAAACCGATTTAGTATGGCTTTTGGACGTAACAGTCTCTCTAACTTATCAACAGATCATCTGGTTTGCAAAACACATCTAAATCCCTTATGGAACACCGCTGCGGTAGTACACTGCAGATAGCAAAATTCTAGCCCCAGGTGAACAGCCGGCCTTTTGCTGGAAGCCTACAACTTCACAGTAACTTTAACAACTACTCCTCCTAATTTGTCTCTAACAAACACTAAACATAGAAACAGCTGGGTATGGACACAACTGAGAAAGATCAACAGGTCACAACTCACACTGTGGTGTTTTACTGGAGCAGCACTTCCACTCAGCATTTAAAGACAGAGTGTGTCAAAGAGAAGTCAAAGCAATATTCCAATACAACACTTCCCATCCACTATTCTGATTCCCCCATATTTTCTAGGAAAGGGGAAGTAGAATATTTAAGAATCAGTCTCTTTTTTTTCCATATAAGTCAGGAGAATATATAACCAGAGTAATATAAAACTATTGTTTAAAAATATACTATTTTCTCAGTGTTTTGTGGAAAGTCTCGTTCATGTGCAGCCCTGGGCCCATACAGGAACTTTCTTCACTTCTCCTATACAAGACCTCATAAACACATTTGCCAGCACACTTTGAATCATCCCTTTCTGCCATGTTGCCCAAAATGTCTGATACACATCTTTAGTGTACACATGAGTGATAAACATCTTTAAAGAAAAAAACCAAGTCAAATCTGAAACTGAATCTGGCAGAGGATGCAAAAGAAGGGCTCCTCCATGTAAGCTACCTAGAAAAAGAAAGTCAAAGAAGGCACTACTCCCTCATAAATAATGATAGAAAATTGGTAACAACTGATGAGAAGGCTGAGGTACTCAACTTTTTTGCCTCAGTCTTCAATGACAGCCTCTCTTCCTACACCGCTTGAATGGATGGATAGCAGGACACTTGGGGAACAAAGGCCCTCACACTTCAAGATAGGGTTCATGACCACCTGAGGAACTTGAATGTGCACAAGTCTATGGGACCCAAGGAGATGCATCAGTTTTGAGCAAACTGGCTAATTTAGCTGCCAAGCCACTCGCCATGATAATGGAGAAATCATGGCAGTTGGGTGAAGTCCTAGGTGTCTGGAAAAGGGGAAGTATAGTACCCATCTTTTAAAAAGCCAGAAAGGAGGGCCCTGGGAGCCTCACCTCTGTGCCTAGGAAGATCACAGAACACATCCTCTGAGAAGCTGTGCTAAGACACATGGAAGACAAGGAGGTGAATCAACAGCCAGCATGGTTTTACCAAAGCAAAGGTACCTGACCAACCCAATGGCCTTCTATGATGGGGTGACTACATCAGTGGACACAGGAAGAGTTAGAGATGTCATTTATCTGGACTTCTTTAAAGTCTTTGACATGGTCCACCAAAACATCCTTCCCTCCAAATTGGAGATGGATTTGATGACTGGACTGTTAGATGGATAAGGAATTGGATGGACAATAAAATCCCAAGGGCAGAGATGCTCCCACAGTTAAGCTAGTATGGAAGCCATGTATGCTGAGCACTGCTCTTGGACTCTTAAAAGTGCATAAAACTCTAACTGGACCTTTAGGAATCCCAGCATTAATGTTAATGGAAGCTACAGAGTGTCCTTGAGCAGTTTCATTAATGGTTGCTCTGTTTTGCTCGACCCTAAATATACACTTCTGATACCTATAGCTGAAACCTCATTGCTGTTCTTCTCCACAGAAACTTTTACTATCTGTCAAGAGACGTTTGTGAACTGAAAGATACAGAAAATACTGGGTCACCTGGTCTGACACTATTCATGGCTGTGCACAAAATATCACAATTTACCCTGTCCCTCCTTACCACCACATCTATACTCAAGCAGATACATCTCTCTCCCTCCCTCACAAACACCCTCCCAGGCACTGGTTCTGGAGTCTGTGACTATGTGCTTTCCTGTCACTAAACAACCACATGTGAAATCTGTTTTGGCCAGCAATTAGCACAGTAGCATTCAACAGATTATTTAACTGTGGCATGACTGCCTCTCTAGATTCAGACGTCATTTTTCTGTTCAATCCCTTCCACAGAGGATATATAAGAGAGTCAGAAAGGTTTGGGTCCCCCAACCTCTCCATTGCTTTCAACTACTTATAATGACAGAATTTAACAGTTTATTTTGAGCATTCAGAAATCCTTAAGTTACCATGATACTCACAGTTTTCTTGCATTGAGCAATTAGAAAGAGATATTACTAAAGAATCTCTGCTCCTAAAGTGCAATTATTTCACGTTTTCAGTTCTGCTTCAATTGTGTCCCCTCCTACAGCAAAAGAGAACATCCTGATACAATTACTAAGGGATTCAAATGGGAATTTTATTCTTAATCAGATGCATTTCTTTACAGCCATATCCTCTATTTCTCTTTCTTAAAATACAGAATACAACAGCAAAAAGCATTCTCTGCCCTGGTCATCCTGCCACACAAACAAATTAAAGATGAGGTCAGTCAGTTTTGACTTAAGTGTGATCATAGTAGCAAAAGGTTTTAGACTTTTCACTCCTACAAAAGTGTCAGTAGCAGGAATGTTGTTTGCTAATCAAAGTGAATGTTACTGGAACAATTTAAAACTAGACTAAACCCAAATTACAACACCAGTATTTCTGCCCCCAAAAAGTCACTTCAGTCATACAAAACCAGCACAGTCATTAAAAGCACTTACCTTGAATCCACAGCTGAGAATTCATCTTTAAAGAGATTTATAACCATGACTCACCCCATCCGGCTTTCAACCTTTATAGTAAAAAAATATATATAGCACTGGATATTCTAGAGAAAACTACCTACTGAAACAAATCACCAAGATGATTTCTGTGCTGGCACATAGCAAACAATTACCTTGCCTTACACAGCCAAACAATGGCATTACAGAGGTGGTACAATAGACTGGAAATGACTTTTCCATAATTCTGCAGTAAAATAGCTCCAGTGTGCTGAGCCCCTCCAAGGTATCTTACACTTCAGTAACAGACTTTTGAGCTTAGATAATACAGAGAAAGAGGGAGATTTGCTATCAGTAGGTTCAGTTGAGCCTCTCAATTTGATTCCAAGTACGGACACAGTACACGGATCCCTCAGCACATGGTCCTTGTGTCAGCAGAGCACACAGCAGAACAATACCTCAGTCTCTGTCACAGCCTTACATTTACTACATTTTTTAATTGTTAATTGTAGCATCCTTGATAAATATTTACTCAACTGAAACATCCTATAATTGATGACTCGATTTCTGCTCTTAGGAACTCCTATAAAAGTTTCTGCTCCCATGAGAAAAACCTGTGTTTTGGTCTCACTTTCACAAACAAAATCCAATGACTAATATCTCAGACTTCTCCCTGCAGCATTCACTTGGTCCTTGCACAAGCCTGAGAAAGAATAAAACCAAAAATTCAGCAAGGAGAAGGCCACTTGATCTCGTGGACAATCCACGGTTTCCTGTTCATACACAGCAGTGTTCATGTTTATGTTTATTAACACAGAACAGACCCACATTTAAGCATAAGTACTTGCTCACAAATTAGGATCGGATGGCCAACAGTCACCTCCGTTCCCTGCCTTTGCCCCTAAATGGATGTCTCCTAGAACATGCTTCAAAAAAGAGCAGTTATAGATCCACTTCAAGTTAACACCTGTTGCTTTTTTGTCTAGGTATCTTTATATTCCCACCTGGTAACATGTAGCTCAGGTAACACAGATCTTGTGTCTACCTCAACATCATATGAACTGAGTCAATGAGCCAAAATATCACTAACAGTATTTCTAAAGAAAAGAACAATTTTGCTAATTACTTCTACTTTCCCCACTCCTGCTCCAGTACAACCAAAGTCACCACACGCAAGAGGGGAAAGGGCACAGAGTCGGTCTGACAGGGATTGCTAAATGCTGAGGCAGAATCTAGTCTTCCTTGCTTAAATGCTCTCCAAAATTAAAACATGTGACAAATGCCCAGTAAACCAAAAGCTAACTATAAGCAAACAGGAAAAAGAGAGTTAGGTGAAGAAAGGATGCAACGGGGAGAGAACATTTCACAACTTTTCAGAATACAACTCATGTTATATCCACACTTGCACCCCACTGCACCAAGAAGAAAAGGAGAGGACATCCCAGCTGCTCTGGCCTCACAAGGCGCCCAAGTTTAACACCGATTTTCAGGGTGTTATTCCTGCTGCGATTCCCACCTTTAGTCTGCTCCAGATCCTTTGTAGGCACAGTAGTTTCCTGGGAAACACCACCTGACTCCCCCGGGAGAGAAGGACAGACCCCCCCCTAGCTCCATGCTTCCTCTCGCCCTCCTACCAGCCTAAGAGAAAGGTGCTCAAACTCCTCCTTGCCTCAGAGATTCCCATCAGCTTGGAGATTCTACCTCAGGTACTACCAAACCGCGGCGAAGCCCCACTGACACCTTATGTAGTACCTGTCCACCACTTTACCTCAGGACACCCCACACCTCAGGGAGCACCCCCACTCATCCGAGGGAGCAACCCCTCAGTGAGCACCCCTGAGTTAAGGAAGCCCAGTGTTCACCCCAGAACCCCACAACTCAGTGAGCACGCCCCTGTGTACACCTCAACCCACACCTAAAAGGGCACCCTTCACCTCAGAACACCCTACACACTTCAGGGGACACCCCTGATTCACCTCAGGACACTCTCCTCCGCCTCAGCCCCCTCCGAGAGCCGTCCCGAGGCCCCACCGTACCTGCTGCGAAGGCAGCTCCACATGCAGGGTGCGGGCGGCGGAGCCAGGCGGTAATGCGGCGGGACCGGCAGCCGAAGCCATCCTCACATAGGATCCCCGCTCCACTCCCCCGAGGCCGCCGGGCGCGCAGGGGTTAATGGCGGCAGCAACGCTGAGCCGGCCGCCCGCTACGGAGCCATATTACCGCAGTGCCAGGGGGTGAGCAAAGCACCGCCTCCCGCACGCCCATTGGTCCTCGCGTGGCAGGGGCGGGAGAACATCCGCCTTCTCAAGTTACGACTGGCTTAATCTGACGCAAATCAACTCCCCTAGTCGCTGGCCCTGTCAAACTGCTGGAACACGCGTCGGCGTCATTTAGGGGGCCCGCTTCCGGAAGACAGGACGGCGCCAAATCAAGGGCGGTGATTGGAGGAGATCGAGTTTGATTGACAGAACGCACTCCGTCACGTGTGCGGGAGCTGTTGTCATCACGTGGTGGGACGGAAAATACTTCAGCGCAGGAGACGGCGAGGGGCGGGGCTGGTCGCCATGGCACGCGGACGGGCTGTGAGGCTCCGCCGGACTCTGTGGATCGGCAGTGGCGTCAGCGTCACCGTCACCACCCCCTTCACATTACTCCGATCTGCCCCACATCATATCCACCTGCCCCATGTGACACCTGCCCCATGTGACACCTGCCCCGCAACAGGCCAGCCTGACCCACGTCGTTGCCATCTATGTCATATCAATAGAAAAAAGACCTTAGGCTATTGCAGAGGAGGGCCATGAGGACGGCGAAGGGTCTGGAGAGCCTTTTAAGGAGCAACTGAGGTAACTTCTTGTGTTTGGCCTGGAGAAGAGACTGGACAATGAGAGTAGACCTCGTTGAGGTCTTCAGTATTCTCAAGAGGAGAAGCAGAGGGGAAAGTACCAACCTCTTAACTCTCCTGACCAGGAGACAGGACCTGAAGGAATGGCATGAAGCTGAGATGGGGAAGGTTTAAATAGGATATTAGAAAAAGGTTCTTCATCCAGAGGGTAGTTGAGCACTGGAACAGGCTCCCCAGGAAAGTGGTCACAGCACCAAGTCTGACAGTGCTCAAGAAGCATTTGGACATTGCTCTCAGGCACATGGTGGGATTGTTGTGGTGTCCTGCACACAGCCAGGAATTTGACTTGAATATCCTGATGACTCTCTTCCAACTCAACTTATTCCATGATTCTATGAACCTTCCCCACATCATATCCACTTGCCTCACATCAATACCAGCCTTCTCCATAGCAGATCCACCTGCCCCATGTCACTCCAATCTGCCTTGTATCACCCCAACCTGCACAACAACAGACCAACCTTGTGCCAACCCACATTGTGCCAACCAACCCAGTATCAGACAAACCCATCCCACATGACATGGACACACACCATTCTGTGCCAAGCTGTCCTACATCAGGCTAACTCACACCACATCATACCAACCATGATGCCTACACACAAAAGCCCAATGCAACCATCTCCTCAGTACCTACCTCCATCCCATCTCACCCAGGCAACATCCATCCTGAGCTGAGGGGGGACCATGCCCACCTGGAACAGCACCATCTCCATGTACCGTGCAACTCTTGAAGCACCAGTCCTGTCCCTGTGCCCCACCAGGGCCGTCCATCCCAACAGCACTCTGCAGCACCTGCCTAGCATAGGTGGTCATACTCGAGATGCTCATCCCCATGGCACTGCCAGGGACCATGAGGGACTGAGCCAAAACACCTCTCCCCGTACTGCTGGGAATACCAGTCCTGCCATCCCTGCAGAGGCACTGGGAATGCCTGTCTCTAGTGCATGCCACAGCACTGGAAATGCCTGTTCCCACTGGGCTGGGCAGCTCTGAAAGGGTTGAATGTGCTTTGCAGTGCTGGAAAAACCCATCCTCTGCTCCTCCTCTCCTCCAGTCCTCCTGTCCTCAGCATGATGCATTTCCCACACCAGGGAGATCATCCTGCTGGAATCCCAGTAAGCCTTCATTCACCTGCAGTACTCCTGGGTTTGTAATATCCATGCTGTGGTGAGGTGTTGTAACAACACTGTCTTTAGCATTTATTTTGGTCTAGGGTATTAAAAAGTGAAGTTGTTAAACAGAGGAAGTAAAATGAAAACTGGAAAGGAAAATCAAGTTTTCTGGGATTTGATCACCATCCTTATGGGATGAAGTCATCCTCTTCCATCCTGCTCCTTCCTTTGTAGCTGTTCACCACTGTCTGCTTTTCTTTAAAATGCAATCCTAGTTGAAATGGAGATGCTCAATTTTTCCCCTGGGTGATTCCCTGATTTATCCCATAGTAACATATCTATATGGACTTTTTTTCCCAAATTATTTGATTCTACGTGTAGGCATCAAATAAATTTGATAATACAAGCTTAAGTTTTAGACATCATTGAGTCTGGCATTGTGTGTGAGTTCTGGATGTTGCTGTCTGTGATCAGAAAAATTAATTAAAAACAGTGGCCTTTTTTTGAAGATCTTCTGGGAACAAGTGCATCTTCATTTTTTCCTTCCAATGAAAAAAAAAAAACCCAACCCTTCTATTTCAGTATTTTCTATAGCCAGTGTACTATTTTCAAGCACCAGACTCCTGAGACATGCTGAGATCAGGAAGTTCAAACATAGTCATTTTGGACCTGTTGTATCAGTTTGATTCACCTCCTGGTTTCTGGTTCATTACAAGACACATTCTCTTTCCTTTTGAGCATTCCATCTTCACCTTGGACAATTGAAACTTGATTCTTAGGATGAAATCAGGGCAGCTTCTTTGCTCAAGGTGTGAAAAATGCATTCAGAATGACAAAATGATCTAATAAAGAAATTTTGAAAATGCTTTCTGCCTTTGAGACTCTTGTTTCCTCCAAAGAACAAAACTAGTTGTAGCTTAGATAGAAAATCAGAGAAGATCACAGCTGTAAGAATAGTTTTTCCTGAGATAAATCAATGAAAACAATTTGTGGAAGCAGTGTGAAGATGCCACTGCTTGTTTGCCCAAAATATAAAAAAAACCAAAACATCCTTTAAAAAAAAATTAAGTCCATCCTGAGATGTGGGGCACAGTGGCCCAGCTAGTGGTTCTCCAATCCTCCCCTGAAGGGAAGACAGCCTTTAGGAGCTACCTGTCCAGCATGCTTCTCAAGTTCATGTTAATTCTGTGTTTGTTATTGGTTGTCCCCTTTTGACCCACCCTGACCTGACAGAGATAAAAGGTGGGTTCCCAGCATCCCCCCAGCTTTTTTATCAGAGATTTCTAGGAGGACAGGACTGCAATTAAACCTCCAAAAGAAGTTGGATGTGAAGCTCTATCTCTTTCTTCCATTTCACTCTCAGAGCAGTTTTCACTCAAACAAAGGCTTGAGTTGATTACCTCTAACACAGCTGAGGAGGTTTTGGGGTCCTGACCCCTCCACCTCCTAGGCGAGCATTACTCAGATGAAACATGATATTTCTGTGACTGATTTTCCCCCAGTTCTTCACCTTCTCCTTCTATAAAAAGTATGTTATCAACATTATTCTCATCCTAAATCCAAAACACAGCCACATACCAGCTACTAGGGAGAAAATTATCCCAGAGAACGCCAGGACACTAATTTACATAGATTTGCTGAATTTAAAGTCCATATGTCATTACTACAGCAGGATTTTCCCACTTTTTGTCATTTCCACAGGAACAGACTGTGATGATAAAATAATGATGTTTAGAAAAGTCAAGTGATTTACTTACCATAGCAGTTCACCTGCCTTGTATATGGAGACTGAAAGCTCTAACCCACAATTCAGGGACTAAAAAGTAAAATATCGCCCAGAGAAAAATTCAAATATGAACCCAAAACCCATGTGGATTTATTAGTGATTTTGTAGCAGTGTAACTCATACAGCTGCAAAGAAGACCTGGCACATTTCCAGCTCACACTAGCTCAAGCTTTGGCCTCATTCTAAATTTTATATTTATTGTTGAGGTTTTTTATGTCATCATGAAAAAGAACTATTTCCAAGGGCATTATACAATGAGAAGTTTGTAGGGATAAGGTTTCAGATTTACATCTGATTTTCATGACTTTTGAGAGGTTTAGTACCTGCCTTGTGTAGTTCACCACAGTGACCATTCAACATGATGACAGCCATTTAATAACCCAGATCATTCCTGAATTGCAGGGCTTAGTTCATTAATTAGGACTGCTGGATTATTTTAAGCAGAGTATTTGCAAGCTTCAGCTGAGGAGTGGCTTCTTTTGTCCCTAATTATGAGCAGTCACTGGAGGTAGTAATGCTGGAGCAGTGCTGCCTAACTCACCCATGCAAATAGCACTACATAGGACCCTGTGTAATTTACTAATGCCCTAGGAAAATATCATATGAATTTTTTAACCAAATCAAAAGGCTGTCATTATCTGTCTGTGATCACAGTGTAACCTTTATTGTTATGAATGGGCCAGGACACCTGCTCCTTTTCAAAGTCCTTTATTGAAAGACAGAGCTCTGGGGGGGTGGCTGGAGAGGTCACATGCACCACCATTGCTCCCACTGGACGTCATGGAGAAAAAGAATCCATGCAATTCTGTCGCTAAGGCAAAACTAGGGCTTCCATTTTCATGGGAATCCCAAGGAAGACACATATGGCTTGTTGTTTAGTGATGTTTATCTGGTCAAGCACCACTAATGTTAGGGTGACGATCCTGGGGTTGGACTTGAT
>VWYI01011759.1:0-264172 GCA_013399455.1 Anthoscopus minutus
CCGAGCGATGCCCGCTCTCCTCCTGCCCGGGGCTGCCTCCTTCCCTTGGGTTGAGGCCGCGGCGCGGAGCGAGGCTCCCGGGCCAGCCCGAGCCCCTTCCCAGGGAACTGTCCCCGCTCCCGTCCTTTCCGTGGGCTCCTGAGGCAGCCCTGCTTATTTGCCGTGGCCAGATGTGCAAGAGTCTAATGAAATAATTAAATTCCGGAGATTTTATAGGAACTTCCACTTATGTTTTCCCTTTTGTTTTTTTAAATTTCTCTTCATGAAATAACCTTTCTTTTTTAACACCGAATGCAGAGCTAAGCAGATAGACCCATCCCATCCCATTCCTTCCAGCAGCTTCTCACATGATAGAATGATTTACAGCAAAAAGAAACTAAGTTGGGGAGAGGGTTAATAAGTCTGCAGCTTTTGACTAAACATTTATCTTCTTTGTATTGATTTCTTCTCAATTTCAGCCCTTGGAGTGATGCCTTTCTCTCTGGTTCTGATATATATTGTATAGTAATTACATCTAGAAGGCAGGCTCCAGGAATGCTGCCGGAAAACAAGCCCTGATGTTGGTTTAATATGACAGTATTGTACGACTTGCTGATTTAGATCAGCAATGTTTGAACCAGATAATATTTGCATTACGGTTGGAATATGAAGATGGATGCAAGCAGAGGGTAGTAGGACGCTTGCAGTGTCGGTAAACTCTTCAGTGCCAGAAGCTGTAAAACAGCAGTGTAACACTCGGGAATGTTTCAGGGCTGGTCGTTGCTAAAGGTTTGCCTGGAAAGCAAACTGTTTTCCAGAAAGGCTTTTCTGACTTGGGTGTTTGTACCGTGTTGGAGCTCGGTGCCTTGCTTGCTCCGGGAGCTCCTGTGAGGAGGAGAGCGGCACCTCCTGCTCCTGGGGAGGCCTCGGACTCTGATCCCGAACATCAGAGATGCCCGAGGCAGGAAAGCTGCAGGGAGGATCTCTGTGGGCTGTAACAGGACATTGGTGCTGACAACATCCAATGGCAAATCATCGGAATTTGTGTTGGCAGGGAATCCCAGCCTGGTATTAACCATTTAGTACCTACCACCAATGCTTCTGTACCTTTTCAGAGCATTTTCTAGAGAGGATTCAAGTAAGGTATTTATCAGCTTGGTTTTAATTTGGAAGCATCTTTCTTCCCTCTGCTTCATATCTAGATCCCTTTAGATGGAAGAGAGGTCACTACTTGTTTTCTCCCCTTCCAATCACTTTACTTTGTAAGAAAACATAAAGGCTGTTCTTTCTTTTGTTCAGTAACAATAAATGAACCATGTACAAAATAAGTCTTTGCAGCATTTCTTTGTTAGTGGTGTTGTAATGGGGTTTCACTGTTTAAGCAGGTAGTTTGGTTGTTGTTCCTTTGCTTGCAGTAAGGGAAAGGAGTCACTCTGGCAAAAAAAAATATGTGGGTAAGGTTTTCATGTTTCTGAACTGTTTAGTGCATTTCTCTGTGGGCTTGTCACTGGTAATTGCATTGATTAATAAATCAAACCAAGACAAGGTAAGAGAGGTTGTTTCCATGGGGTCTGTTTGCTCATTAATCTAAATTCACAGTACCAAAAATGAGTGAGACGTAAATATTAGCATTACGGTGATATCCTTACTATCTGATTTCTTGGTGCTTTGCCAAGAGAGAGTAAATATGTTTTTTGTAAAGGAAAAAGTACACATTTGTGCAGTTCTTAGCTTTTGCTTTGACAATCCTGTCGTCTGAGGAACGACAATTGCTACCATTTTCTTAGGCTAGATGCATAAATGAAAGTAATTTTCTTGAGTCTAGATTAGCTCTTTGGTAATGAATCAAATTGTTGCTAACCTGGTAACTGCCTAAATGGGTTTTGGATTTTGAGTCTTCATAGATCTGAGCCGAGAGTTAATTTTGCATGTAACTGTCTTCTGCTTGGAGGAAGAATTATACTGGGAGCTGTGCCTTATGAACGAAGTAAACACTACTTCAGATATTTTTAGAGGTTCAGAGAAGACTGGCTTTGTCCAGTAAAGATTTTACAGGGGAAGGTGCATCGTGCACGTAGAGAAATACAGAATGTACAGGAGAGGGCCCTCCAAGACTTTCTTTAGTCCTGTGCCTTTTATGAAGATGACACTTTGTACATTTTAATTATCCCTTATTTTCAACGCCGTTTCAAAATAGCTCTGTATGTCACAGGGAGTTGCTGATGGGGTCCTTGCAGATGGAGACTGTCAGGTGAGCCTGCCCAGGCTGCAGGAGCTGAGCTTGAGGTTTGGTTTTGGGGGGAACTGCAGGGTGAGCTCGGCTGTCCCTTGGCAGCCTCGTGGCTAACGGGGCCTGGAGCTGGCTCTCAGAAAGCTTCAGGCAGTCACAGGAGCTGCCTGTGCCTGTGCTGGCAGCCAGAGGAAGAGGCTGCCTAAAGCTGGGAGGGAGGAAGAGGCATCCCAGAAGGAAAGGATTTCAGTCCATTCAAAAAAAGAAGGGAACACAGTTTGAGGGTAACTGGAATTACCTCGGCCATATTGCAATATCTACAAATCCTGTACCCAGGCTGGGGGTGTTGCTCTGCTTGGAGGAACCAGGAGGATTTTTTGCCTGTGTGTATCAGTTAGGATTTCTTTCATTGCTCTCTTATCCCCTATACCCTCTCTTTTTTGTCTAGGAAAGGAGGATGTAAGGGTTTCTGATCCTTTTCAGAAAAGGAATGTCTTAGAAAAGTGATGAGCTTCTGTGAGCCAAGCAGAGGTGTCGTGTCCTTCACCGTCCCACCTGCATCCACACTGGAAATCTTTGTGGAACAAATAGATCCTGCTTGGTACCATAAAAATCACTGAAAATCACCTACTGATTTCAGTAGGGTGATGGTTTCATTCCCAGTTTCTGGGTCTTTGCAGGGACAAGTGTCTCTGTACTGTTATCAAGTTCTGTAAGTGTAATAGTTGGAATTTGCTTCCAATTACAGAAAAGACAGCTAACAGCTCTATCCATCTTATAATCAGTGCTCAAGGACTAACATACTTACAGTTTTCTGAAATAAATGTTATTAAAGCTGACTCTAATTTAAATGTTCAAGTTTCATGGTTAAATTAAGGAATGACTTAAAACTATTAATCTCAACTGTCCTTGGAAAAAAGTGCTAATCATTTGGTTGTTGCTTTTTAGCAGCCAAATGAACATGTGGCATGATGTGCTCTGAAGCCTAAGGGTCTAGTAATAACACTGTACTTTAGCTAATATATAACTTTAATCTGGGAAATTATGAAAAAATGAGCCTAATTTCTGTTTGCCCAAGTTATTGTGCTTCCATTTTTAAAAAGTTGCTCCTGTGTGTTGATGAAATTGTAATTGTTCATGTTTATGTGCCATGCTACTTTAAGTTTAATTCTAAACAACAATTCTTAAGTATTTTAGGAAGTGGAATCTTATCAGACAAATGTTTTAAAAAATATGGAGCCATCTGAGGATTTAGATATGCACCATATGGGTTAATTTATGGTTTATATGTTCCTTCTGGGGACTGCTTGCTGCTTTAGGTCTCTAAATATCTTTATCAAGTTTTCCCTTCTTCATGAGGTGAATTCGTGTCAGTGTTTCCTCCAAGTGAAAATTGTGGATCTACATCCTCTTGCCCAGGTTGTTGGGAATGTAACTTCACAGATGGGCAGCTACAGCCCAGTTCCAGCAGGGAGTATCAGTTCTGTGAACACACCCATGGAGCAGAGCAGAGAAGGAAGATGTGCATTAATGCACCCTTTCATCCTAAGCAGAAGAAGCTGGGGTGTGGCCAACTGGAGGTGCCCAACTGGAGAAAAACTTGTGATGAAAGCAACTAGTTTCACTTGTGTGTGTCCATAAACCTTTAGAGCAAAAATAAAAAAGCACAGAAAAATGATCCTTGGGTGCTGTTAATTTTTCCATCCCTCAGTGTCTTGTGCTGGTGATCATGTTATCTCTATGGCAGGGCACAGATTACTTGCCCCAGGGCAAGTCAAATTGTTTCTTCCTGTCAGTGGTGCTAGCACATCCTCCAGTGCTCCAAAGTGATCTCAGCCCCCTTCAGTGAGGACAAGTGGCCTCTTGAATGAATCTGGGCTGTGCTGCTCTGTCTCCAAATGCTTCCCTTTCAATGTTCACTCATCTTCTCCAGGCACAGCTGCCAGGACACGGCAGATTCCAGCTTTATGCCTTGAGCTGTCACATATTTGTGGCCTAAGCAAAATCTCTTCTCACCCTGAAAGTGAACAGATGAATTAGGGAGCAGATTGCAAGCACAGCAATGATGCTGCTGAGATACTCCATGGAAATTGCTGTTCTTGTCTCATTTTTCCTTTCCTCTGATGTTACTAGTGGGAAGCTGCAGGAAGCAGTGGTGGGAATAAACTCCCCACCTTGCAGGAGGAGTGAAGGCACAGGGCAGTAAGGAAGCTCAGAAGTTCCTGCAACCACTGTAAGATGTGTTCTGCTACACTGAGTGGTTCACTTTACAGCAATTTGAATTCGTATTCAAGTGAACTATGGTTAAAGTAAAATCAGAGTATGGCCATTTTTTCCATTTTTTAAAAATTTAGTTCTACTATACATCTCCAAGTTTGCTTGGGAGTTGAGATACTAGTGCTCTTAATTATCAAGTCATTTGACTGATGATGAACCATTTTCTAGAACTTAAGACATGAGTGCATAATGCAGCTGCCATCAGAACTGCAATAAAATCTCAGTTGATGTGGGTGTTGCAGTTTCCTTTGCATAAATGCTGCAGTGATGTTTATCCTGCCCAGTGCCTGCTTCAAGGGACTTTGCATTCACAGTGTCGGGGCATTTCTAAAGCAAATCTAGGAGTTTTGAGACTTGGCTACTTAGCTTAGGAAATCTCCCTTGAAAAATTCTTTTCTCTGCTTGCAGCAATGTAATGAATGAAACCTTGAGCCCTGAAGAGCTGCAGTGGTATTTAGGAACAAAATGCAAGATGTTATTTGGTCTTGTGGCAGTTGCTTTGTTCTCTTTTTTTGAGATAAAATGTGCCTGTCTCCCTGACAGAGTGCTGTTAAAAGTTCTGTCGGGAGTCAGTTTATTCTGCTGACAGGAAAGGAAAGCTATCTGATAACTTCTCACAGGCAAAGTGAAGAGTTGTTCAGTTTTCCCACACCTCTCTTTCCATCTTCTGTCCTTGCAGGAGGTTTGTAAGAGCTGTGGGAGATGCTGTAATGCTTTAACCAAAGCAGTGCCTTGCCCTCCTCTTGCTCCTGTAAAAGTATCTGCTGTTTGGATTATTGCTCTTTAACAGCCTGAAGCCTTGCAGGTCCTTGGAGAGGCTGTCAGGCTGGGGATGGCCAGTGTTAGTGGTCCCAGAGTGGAAGAGAACCTCAGTGCAAGGGGTGCACGGGATAAGCAGGATGTGATGGAAATGCTGTGCCAATGCACTGCAAAAGTCATTTCTTCACTGCAGAGAAAAATGTTCTGTTCTGTCCTGACCTGTGTTGATGGTCCTCAACTGAAAGCAAATGATTTTCTTTTGGTCTCTAGATTTCTTGGAAACCAGAATGTCCCTGAGGTAACTCCCATCATGAGCACCACTCTGTGCCTTTGTGTCAGTTAGGGCTTAAAAATGCTTCCCTGAATAATCTTTTTTCCCTTTCCCCATCTCCCCTTTCCTTTCCTCTTCTGGATTGTACAAAAGTTTGGTTTGGATCTTAGGAGGTAGTGAAGTTTGTGATACATATCTCAAAATAAATAGGTTTTGACAAAGAGCTTTCTAGGTCAAGCTTAGTGAAATTCTTTTTTTCTAGACGTATGTTTATATTAAACCTCTGTTCAGTGGCCTCAGCATGAGGCTTGTGTCCAGCCATCCCTCCCCATTCCCAGCTCCCTGAAAACAATAAAGATACCCAGTAGCTTTCAAATAATTAAGCACAGATCTACATTGCTATCAAAATTGAGTGTAAGGATTAAATTTTCTATAGCCTTCCATTGACATTTAGATTACTAATGTGCTTTTAGACTTGTGGAGATTATGGTATAGATTTACTGCAGAGTAGAAATGAGGGATTGTGCAGCACTCATTGCATCCTCTCACTGGATAGGCAGAGAGAGCCAGCTGAATGTCTCTTCTTGTTGTCTCCATTCTACTTGGAGCTAGTCGACTTTCTGTTGTCACAGTGTACTTTGTATTTAAATCCATGCTTAAACTACAACTCAGATTTGCCTGTTGACAGCAGCTGCATCATATTTTAATTGGTGAGAAGTGCTAATGGAGTGTTCAGGTTCTAAAATTAGTTGTTTATTTTTCCTTCTTTGCCCAAGGGTTTTGCATCAGATGATATGGTTTCTGTATAGCTGTTTGTGTTCTGAAGTGACACCTTTGTACAGTATCAGCTATTTAAGTAAGTGTTAAAAGTTTGTGCTCAGTGACAGCAGTTTCAGAAACTGTGACTTTTTAAATTGTTTCTTACTACATTGTTTATGCATTGCAAAGCGCTTCCCTCGTGTTTACTGTGAATTAATTCATTGTTATATTTGCAAACTGGGGTGCAAAATGTACAGGTTCTTTTATTTCTTCTCTGGGTGCAATGGCAGATCCTCAGCTGCTGCACAGTGGTGGAACAACTGATGCTGCTGTTGCTGTGGCAGCTTTCACAGGTGAGGATTGGTCCCACAACCCTCACCATGAGATTACTGTGGAACACAGCCATGCCTGTTCCTGTCAATATTCCCTTGTGTCAAAGGGGTGCTGTTTTCACATGTCCTTACACTTCTCTGAAGGTAATTTCCTTTACTGTGTGGTGAAATGCAAAACAACCTCCTAGCGTGAGTGTGCCTGTGGTGAAGCAGAGATGTCCAGTCTGCCCATTAAAATTCTGGCTGTCTGGGGGATGCTTTGTCATATGTATCAGTTCTTGGAATTGTTGTCAGTTGTCTCTTTTAAATCAATTATTTGTTTGGTGCCCATTTGGAAATTAGACCAAACTTCTTCCTATGGACAAAGTTTTAGTTACCAAAATGAAGCCACCAAAAAAAGTGCTTGAATTACTGAAGATCAAACTACAAATATACAACTACTTTAACAACTGTCTCTTTTCTGTTTCACTTTTCTCTACCAGTTTAGAGAACCCTCTGATATTTTGTTACCATGAGAGTACATTAGGATAAAACCATGTTACAATGTCCTGATTAAGCCAGCGACCTGAACCCTGGAAGCCCTTTGCCATGAGATTTTATCCAGTCCTTGAATAATTTTTTGTCAGTCTTTTTCCCTCCAGGTTTTGTTTTTACTTTACAAAGGTGCACACCAGAACTGAACGCTGGTCTTGTTCATATCATGTGTGTGCAATGCTATTGCCCTTTCTGTTTGTCCAGGGATTTTAGTGCCCTATTTTTCTGCCACAGCAAGGAAGCTCATGTTGATTGTTTGCCTACTATGACTTCTGGATCATTATTGCAGTCAATGCAGAGCTCTGCTGTTCAGTGGATGTGGCCTGGATCACTGGTTCTTAGGATTTCTAAGTTTATTTCATAAACCTTTTGGATTCATCTTTCCTTCTTTTTTGGTGTGTGTGTGTCTTGAATGCTGCTATAATGGCAATTTTAGAAATAGAAAGAAAGGCTTGAGTCCTCTGCAGTCTTAGTGTCTCAGATTATTTCTTCTGTTCTTTTTTTGTTTCCTTTTTAAGCCAAACAGTTTTTAAGGGAGTAGCAATCCGTGCATTCTCTGACAGTCCAGGTGATGTGGATTTATCTGGAGAGGGTAACTCAGGCTTTGACTTCTGTCAGACATCATGCACTGAAGGTTTCACACAGCTCCAGAGCCTGCCTGTGACCTGGCCACACTTCCCTCCACGTGTGGTACCCGGGTGTGGGCAGGGGAGGAGTTTCATCAGCGCTTGGGGTGGGTTTGCAGGGTGCTGCAGTCCCAAGGAGCAGAACCTTTCCTAGGAATGTGGGGGAGGCTTTGCCGTCCATCCCCTCAGCCTGCTACTGTCAGCTGTGCTGCTGGCTTTGGTAGAAAGTGGTTTTTTTTCCTCCTCTGCTGGAAGTGGATGTGTGGGACTGAGTTTGGAGCTGTTTGCAAGAATTGAGATCTGCTCTGTTACTGTGACCCTGCTTCCATTAGGGTGGCCTCCCTTGGATGCTTTTAGCTTTTTACTGTGATTGTGTCTGATTAGCATCATCTGTCATGTGGGGAAAAAGCCTCCCCTTCTCCCTCAGCTGATAATTATCTGGGAAGAGCCTGGGGTATGCAGAGGTCTGTGAGAAAGTGAGATATTTGTGGCTAAAGGAAAGAGGGAGACCTGCCTTCCAAATATCGGAGCCTTCACAAAAACCACCGAGAGCACCTGATCCAGCCCTGCAGGTAATGTTGGCTCAAGGATCATAAATCATGCTTGATCAATCCTAATATTCTGGTGTGCTTCAGGCAGGCCCTGGCAGTGCATGCTGTCTGGAGAGCAGAGAAGAGTGACCAGGCAGTTTTCCAGCAAGGTTTTAATTAGCCCCTAACGTGAAGGGCTGGATGGCACCAGCAGCAGTGCCTGGTGGGGTGTGTGCTGCACACACTCCCTGAGCAGGCTGAGCCCTGCTCTGTGCCCGTGCTGGCCCTGGGGGCTGGAGCCCAGTGGGTCAGAGCTGCTGCAGGGGCAGCTCCCGTGCTGCCAGAGCGTGCAGCCTGCGAGGAATGGTGATAGGAACCCATTCCAATTTGTAACCCACTCTCCTGTATCAAGATTGGACTGCTTCTGCTCTGTTCCACATGTGCATCACTCGGGGAAACATGCTGATAGTACTAAACATTTAATTGCTTCTCTTGATTTTATTTGTAAATTAGAATCTAGAGGATCTGTAAGGAAAAAAACAGAGCTTAATTGGACAACATTTTAGAGTCGCTAAAGAAAAGAGAATGCAGCTCTCCAGCTTTTGGAGCTGAGACAAATGCGAACTTACTTATTGATCCATACATATGATATCATATTTTAACTACTGTCTAAACTGGAGGTCATCTCTATACGAGATTGCTTAAGAATCTGTCTATCTTATCACATCTTGTACTCATTTATAGTTGTTTCCATTTCTGGCTTTGTTGGAGAGACAGCTAGTGTTTCAACCTAAATTAAAATCAATAAGAAGCAATTTCGTTTGTTTTTTAACTACTAGAGCAGACTTTTTTTTTTAGTGAGTCTCTGTATGTTCAACTAAGTCACTTGGTTCTTTCCTTCAAGATAATTGCCAGGCCTCATTAATTCCTAATTTTTGCATATGTAGGAATTGGTTTATTTTCCAATGTACCTAACAAAATGTCAAATATGATTTAAAAATAAGCACTTAGAGTAAGTCATCACTGAGAAATAAATGCAGTAAAAAAAATACTTGGCAGTTAGAAGTAGTTTAAAAATATCCTGGGGGCCATAGTGAATGCTGAGACCCTGGAGTCCTGCACTGGCAAGGTAGCTCAGGCTTTCCCTGGCACATTTGGGCAGTGATCTGCAGGGATGACTTCCAGTGGAAAAAGCAGAGTCTGGGTCTCTGTGCTTTCAGTCTTTGGCTGGGATATTTCTGCATTATGCCAATTCATGTAAGAAGCTGTTGTGTTGTCAGCTGGCTTTTACCCCACAGCCAGGAGAGTGCCAGCAATAACAATTACCCTGAGTCAAATTCTGCATGGAATTCACACTGCAGCAGTGCTGGGGCTTCCCAGGTAAGGCAGTGGTGAGCCATAAGTGATGTTAGAGAGAATGTCTGAAGGCAGTGCTCTGATGAAATGTCCACAAGAGGAAGTGTTGCTGCTCTTGTGAGTTGATCACAGGGTGCAGGAAATCCTCCTTGGTGGTTTGCTGGAAAAGTAAATGCCCATATTTTTATCAGTGGTTCTTTGGATTGCTGTGATCTCGCTCGGTGCTTCTTGTAATTTAAGGAATGTTGAAGAATTCCTGGAATGCTTAATTCTGAATACAAAATCCTTTTGCTTGGTCCACATCTCATTTCCTGTTTGACCTTCCTTTGAAGTGCCTAAGTGTTATGAGATACCTGTTGCTTTAATTTCTTGGGTTCATTTTTCTCTCACCT
The DNA here is from genome assembly GCA_013399455.1 of Anthoscopus minutus. NCBI lineage: Eukaryota > Metazoa > Chordata > Aves > Passeriformes > Paridae > Anthoscopus > Anthoscopus minutus. The sequence goes on from VWYI01011759.1 coordinate 10,046, forward strand.
TTTCTTTTCCTTCTGCTGGCTTTGATTCAGATATGTTTATGGGTTAAGGAAGAGGGCAAACCAAGGGCAAAAAAAGGGGCAGAGCTGGTAATCAAAGCAAGGGACTGTTATCCTAAGTTAACAGCCAAAGTAGTGCCTTGTAGGGACAAAACATAATTAGTAACTAGATGTAATAATGAAGAGCACATTTCCTTCACCCTTGGAGGCAGCATAGGAGTTGTGTGTGAATTTCTTGGATTTGCTAACAAAACTGCAACCCATTTCTTTTTAACTGATAACTTAAAACCACGCAGCAATTCATGTTTATGTGGCAGGAAGCCAGCTGTGTGTAAAAATACACAGCACACCTGGGATACAGTGGTCCAGGGACGTGAGGTACAAGTGACTTGCCCACACTCCAGTGACACCCACCTTAAGTGAATCCCAAGGCCTGGCTCAGTGTAAGTAGTAATACATCACAGCACAAACAGATGCTCTGCCAAAAAGGTAATTAATACTTCATGTCAAACACTACCTGCATGTACTGTTTTCCCTATTTCATGCTATTAAGCAGTGTGACCTTTTCTCTTTCAACAATTAGCTTCCAAGGTGAAAACCAACTTAGGAAGAAAATGAACTTTTTCCCTTGGCTCTGAGGAACCTTAGTTTCACAGCAGTCTTGCTGATACCCTCCCACTGTGCAGGTTTGATTTCTGTCTTGCTGGATGACTTTTCATTCCTGTGGCTTGAGATTGCATTCCCCTGTGCACTCCTGGACTGGGAGACACAATCAGGGTTCTGGGTGCAGACACACGAGGTGTGTAAGAGCACTGCAGTGAGCAACAACTCCAGCTTGTCTCATTTGCACCCTGTTAGTAACAAGTTCACTTGCTAAAAAGCTGAAGATCAGGACAGGATTATTAATGTGCCTGACAGTTGTGTTTTCAGCTGAACTGAGGCTATGAGCACTTCATGTATGTAATGAGGCAGTGCTTTCTTTGCAAGGCCAGGTGTTTCTGAACCAGGTACACCTTACAGGCCTTACAGTTTGAGTTCTGCAGTCTCTTTGCTCTGATTTGCCTTTTTGCTTCTATTTGTGTAGTAAAGGCCATCCTGGAGTTTGCTGCTTTTGGTTGTGTTCATTGGAAATGACATAGAAGCATGTGGGCTTTACTGAAAGTGTTCTTTCTTGGCGAGGTGGACATGAAATTCATGGCTCTGGTGAACACCATTTCTAGTGGCTGGCTGGGGCATGCAGTACTGAGTGAAATAAAGGATCAGAGCCAGGGGTAGTGTCCTGTCTGCTCTGGAAAGCTGATGAACTCTGCTTCCCTTGGTGCCTTTCACTGCCTTTGGCTGTGATTGACTCAAGCAGCAGCAGCAGAAGCTGGACCTTTCTGCCTGTCCCTCTGGCTCAGGCTCTCTGTGAGAGCCCTGCTCCCCTGGCTGTGCTCTGTGGTGGGACTCTGCAGGATGGCCCTGCAGCCATGCCCTGCTGCTAATGCTGGAGGTTTGGATGGAGAACCAAAGAGAGCTGCAGAGACCTTTCAGCTGGGCTTCTAAGGATAATGCAGTGTTCGTGTCTTTATATTTGCAGCATCTCATAGAATTACCTTAGACTGAGGAATTGTTGTTATTCAGAAGTGTGAATGACTTCAGAGAGCTGCTTTGCTGTTCCTCTGGCCTTTCATTCTTGTCTGTCTTGCACTGGTGACTTGTTCTGATGGTCACTGCTGGTGGTTCTTCTGGTTGTCTTTGCCATGTGGCTTCCTGAGTCATTCTCCTCTCCCTGGCTGCAAAACCAAACCCCAGCAGGAGGTGCAGTTCCTGCTGTCCTTGCTGTGGGCATCTGCCTCTCACCTGCAGGAATCCTCCCTCTGGGACTGGGGCTCCTCCCTTTGCCCCGTCCCTCTCAGGTGTCCAGGTGGGCTGCAGGGAGGAGTTTGGGAGGGTGGCTGTGCCATCCATCCCCCTGCAGCACTTCCCAGACACCTGGACCTGATTTCTCAGCTATTTATCATCTCTGGTCAGGAGGATGCTCTGATGCTCTTGGGTTGCTGTCTGGTCTGTTGAGCACTCCTAAGCTGCTATGTGTTGCTGTATGTATTTACTTATCAATACACCTGCTTTTAAATACTGGCATAATAATAATTAAGCTTAGGAATTCTATACTGGAATAGATTTCTTCCATTAGTAAAACAGTAGAAAATAGGACTAGAACAAATATTCAGCAGATACTGAAGTGCTAGGGCAGAGCTGACTTTTCCCTGGAGATTCATAATGTGTGTCTGACTCCATCATTAGAGACACTGTTGCAAAGTCTGTTTGGCTTTTTTTTTTTCAGAATAGTCTTGCCCAACCAGGCAATGAGGCTGTTTTATGGGGCAGGAAAGCTCTTTGGTGTGTGACACTGAAGGCAGATGGCCTTGTGGTTCCTTTGGCTGAAGTGTCTTTTGCTATTACTTTTCTGTTGACTTTGAAGCCAGAATTGTAAGTGTCCAAATAAAAACTGGTAAAACCTGTTAATTTTGCACCAGGGTTGAAGTGGCGGAGAAAGGTACATAGAAACAGGTAGCTGCTTACACAGGACTATTGGTTTTGGTCTTGAAAAAAGTCCCCCTTCAGGCAGTGGAGATTTCTACCTTGAGTGTGATGGTGCAACATCAGATGAAATCTGACTGAGGAATGATTTATTGCAATGCTGACAAGAAAAAACTTATCTACCACAGGCTATGCTGATAGAGGACAATGATATTTCATTGCAGTTTCTTCCCTGAAAAGCTACAGTGGCATTGATGTTTTATAGTTTACATGTTGCTTCATCAGTTTGGGCAGCTCATGTCATGGAAGGGAAATGTGTGGAGATTGCTTGTTTTCAAACACTAATGCCTATGGACACATTTTTTGCAATGAGGAAAAGCAGTGAAGAAACAAGCTATTTGGACAATCACATTCACAGCCAGATTTCTCCCTTTTTCTGTCTAGGCTCTATTTTGCCAACTGTATGTTTTCTTTAGTGTTTCAAGAAAAAGCAGTAGAAACAGTGGCAAGAGAGTCTGTGTAAAATACACACTGGTATTCTAAGAATCAGTTTAACATGTATTTTAATCTAAACTTCAGCTGTATTTTTCTTTGCCACTCCTTCCCTAGTTCCTCTGTGTTTGGTGCCATCCCAGGAGTGTTTGTGAATTCTCACTGTGGAACATGGGAGAATTCTGCAAGTGACAGCTGTAAGGAAATTGCATGGCATAATGTACCAGGTCACAGGTGATGTGCTCTAGCATGAACAAGTTGAAAGGACCTGATGATAAATTTGAGGAAAAAAGACTGAACCCTACCATGATTATGAAAGACTTTGTATTGGAGGATGTTAAACAGGATCGTTTCTGGTGTCCTGGTTTGAACCTTGCTGTGAAGAAACACAGACCTTGAAGAGTGATGGGCTGTGTTGCCCCTGAAGACCTCAGTGTCTCCTGATGTTCCCACATCCCTGAGAAGGGCACCAATGGACTGGGCCATAGCTGGTTTTTGAGATGATGAACTGAACAAACATGCTAAAAATACCTTCTTAAGTTGGCTTGTGTGTAACCAGCACTTCTCAGAGGACAGTCTGCATTTCCATCAGTTCCAGGATGCCGAGCCTGGTTGAATTGCTCTAGCTTTTACTTCTGGGGTTGGATCTGACAGCTACAGAGCAGCTGAATGTGATACCCCATGCTTGCAGTGAAGGGTGTCCCAGTGAGAGCACATCACCCCTGTGCCTGGCAAACTGGGCTCCTTGCTCTCCCTTCACCAAAGTCACTCCTGCTTAGAAGCATTTAACTTAATTAGACCTGAACTATTTGGACTGTGTTCTTCAGAGTACACTCATAAACCACGGTGTGCCCTGGCTCTTTGTGTCGCTGTGGCTGGTGTGTTTGGATGAGCAGCTCTGAGCAGTGGCTGTGCTTTCTCCCTCCCACACTGGCTCAGCAGGTGCTGGGTGGTGCTTTGAGGACTTGCTGCCCAAGGGTGAGAGCAGCCCAGGCTGACTGCCCCAGGATGGCTTGTCCCCATTGTGGCAAGGGAGGAGGTCACTCCTGTGCTGCAGCTGCGTGTGCTCAGCTCAGTTCAGGTGTCAAATGGCCAGACCTGCTCCTGCTTTCATCTGTGTAAGCACAGAGAGAGCAGCCAGGCCAGCTCCCTGGACCTGGGAGTGGTTCTGCAGGTGTCAGCCTGCCTGGTTCCCCTGCTTGGGAAGCAAGACAAGGAGAAGTTTGTGCTGCAGGGCCCAGGTTGCAGTGGGTGGATGCAAGGTGCCTGGGAGGCTCTGGCACCTTTGTGGGCATTGTTTATTGTGCCAGCAGATGTCCCTGGGGGTCCCAGTGTCTTGCAGGGCTGAGTATGAGTACAGTGACAATGAAGAAGACAACGTGTGTATCTCCAGGGGAATGGTTTTTTTCCTTTAATGGCTTGAATTCCTTTTGGATGCATCTGTCTTACCACACCATGCTACACTTCAGAATTAAGGAGCCTTTCCTCAGTGTTTTCTGAGCTGCTCTGACCTAGGGGATGCCACAGCTACACCTTCAACCTCTCGGCTTCTCTAAGGTTGGCTGTAGGATAAATCTGGTTTGCACTGGAGTTTCTTAGCCATGAAATCAGCGTTGATACTGAGCTGGTGGAATTTTTCAAAGAGGACAAATAGCAGTAGTCTTTCCATTTCTCTTTAATCAGATAACCTCTTCTGAGAGAGGCTGTGAGCTGGTAAACTGATATACACTGGCTGAGACAGATCAAAAATGATACAGCTGCGAATTACTGATTAGTTTCTGAAAAAGCAGTTCTTTGTGGTGTGTAAAATAAATTGTTTCTGTGTGATGGTATTGGGATGCTGTTGATCATGCAACAACCATCTTCACAAGCCTGAGTTTTCATTTTAAAAGGCATCATTGTCTGTTAAATATTTGGGCATTCGTATTCCCCCTGGGTCGATCAACTACTTGAAATGCATTATCTCACAGTGCTGCCACAATTAAAGAATGGCATGCTCAGGTGAAAGGGTTTGTCTCTTCCATAGATTGGAGAGATATGCTCAGTGAAAATGACCATCCTCCCAAGGTTAAATTAGCTATTTAAAGCTCCTCCAATTACAATCTTCGGTAGAAGGATTTTTTTTTTTGTTACATGGATAAGAGTTGGCAGAGGACAAATGACATAATTGGAGGGGGAGACAGAGACTTCATATGTTCTTTTTTCTAAAAGAGTGAGAGGGAGAAGACAATGCCAGGGAACTGCCTTCAGATCTTAGTCCTTTCTGGTTGCTTTTATCTCAAGCAGTCTTTGCAGGTCAGGAAAGAAAGAAAAAAGAGTTGAGTATTTGTGTGAAAATGTCCTGTGGCTTCTCTCAGGTGTGCTGTGTGAGGCTTGGTGCTATCTGGCCTTTTTTGTAAAAAAGTGACACTCATACTGGGCTATAGAAATCGTCTACTTTTGCTGGCATATGGCACAGGAGAATGTATTAGATGGTGAGCTGAAATGACTTATTCCTTTGTGCACAAGTTATAACAACTTAAATGAAAATTACACTCATAGCAAGAGAATGCACTCTGTTTAAATTAGATAAGGAGATTATGACAGAAAAAGATCATTGAATAAAGGGGGTTTTAAACTAGCCACTGAAATAAATGCATGACTTCAAACTTTGTCCTGCCAGAATGTATTAATAAAACACAATGAGGCTTTTGGAGTACAATGAAGACCTCTTCCTTTGAAGGTTACAGTGTAATTTGTGTAATTGTGTTTGTATAATTTGACTTCAAGATCTGTCCTTGTAATTTGGTAAACTGCAGATCTTGCTGCAATCCGCTGCATTTTTCTTGTGCCTCACGTTGACACATCTAATTGCCTCATAAGTACATACTCTGTTTAAAGCCATTGCACTGCCCTCTGGACCTTGAAAAATTCATCTTCTGGTCCGTAGTGATAATCTGTGTGTGGATCTTATCTGTGCAGCATCTGCCCACCCTTGCTCGCTCCCTTGCCGAGCACACACAGCTAATTGCCATTCCCAAATAGCTCGGCTCAGGACCTCACTGCCGAAGAGAGCTCAGGGGGTGATGCCTTCCCTCCTGCCAGCTGCAGCACAGGGAGTGCCAGGCACCTTGGAGCCAGCTGAGAAATGCCCTGGGGCGTGCAGGGCACAGCTCAGTGCTCCTGTGCCCTGCAGGACGGGCTCGGGGCACGGGGGACACGTGGGTAGGGCTGGGTGGGACCTGTGGGTAGTTGGGGTAGGGGTAGTGGGATGTGTGTAGTTGAGGTGTAGGGTGTGTGTGTGTAGTTGAGGTGTAGGATGTGTGGAGTTGAGGTGTAGGGTGTGTGTGTGTAGTTGAGGTGTAGGATGTGTGTGTGTAGTTGAGGTGTAGGGTGGGTGTGTGTAGTTGAGGTGTAGGATGTGTGTGTGTAGTTGAGGTGTAGGGTGGGTGGGTGTAGTTGAGGTGTAGGGTGTGTGTGTAGTTGAGGTGTAGGATGTGTGTGTAGTTGAGGTGTAGGATGTGTGTGTGTAGTTGAGGTGTAGGATGTGTGTGTGTAGTTGAGGTGTAGGATGTGTGTGTGTAGTTGAGGTGTAGGATGTGTGTGTGTAGTTGAGGTGTAGGGTGTGTGTGTGTAGTTGAGGGGCAGGGGGTGTGTGTGTAGTTGAGGTGTAGGATGTGTGTAGTTGAGGTGTAGGATGTGTGTAGTTGAGGTGTAGGGTGTGTGTGTGATGTGAATGTAGCATTCCAGTGATGCTCCTCTGCAGTGGGTTTCAAACCCTTGGGTTGTCTCGATTCAAAGTGGGTGCAGCAAGGAGGAGACTGAAAGAAGTTCCCGTGTTGGTGCTGCTTTGTTGCTGAATTCCTTTGGAATCCACAGGCACTGTAGGCAAACAGTTCCTGTTGTGAGGCATCGATGCTTTTGTGGGGTTTGTTCACTTGGAGAGTCTGAGTTTGCTCTTGGCTGATGAAGCAGGAAGAAATTTTAAATCTGGGGTAAAAGTTCAAAACTCTGCTGAGGGAGATAAAAGCAAATTGGATAAGAGATGCCTGTGGGAGAGTTGAGGGCAGAGAGTTGTGTTGAGGAGTTGAGTCACTGAACTCTGAGTGCAGGCAAAGCTAATTTAGAGATGGAGTTTTGTTGTATTACAGTAATTTCTCCAATGGATTTGCACAGCAGGGCCTGAAGAAATGGCTGTTGTGAAAACCATTGGAAACTTAACATGTCTTTGAATCTTAAAATTACAGGTTTTTTTCTAATTATTTAGGAAAGACATCTCTTCACATATGTATTGATTCTTAAATGAATGGTATGAGACTTGAAAAGAAAGTTTGTAATTTACAACTTATTTCTGCATCCTTGGATTGAAATATGTGTAGAGTTCAGAGCAGAAGATGTTGAGTGAAGTTATACAAGCTTAATAAAAATAAACCTATACATGACTTTGCATAAATGGGGGAAAAAATCAAAGGACTTACGAATTTGCATAGATAACATTTGAATTGTTAATTCACATTGCACTTCATTGCAAGGATGTAATTTTTAATTAAGAATAAAATGTGGTAGATATTTTAAATGGGAAATGATTATAATTGCAGATGGAAATTGAGGTAATGAGAACTGGTTTAATTAATTGTTAACATTTTTCAATTTTTTTTTTTTTAAGGCATGGTCTGTGGACATGACATTTGTTTTGTAGATGTGTGTATTTAAACATACAATGATTAAGGCATGAAATGCTGGCAGCAAACAGTTTTGGTCTGAAGTTTTATGTGTTGCTTGAAAGGCTCTGGGTGGATGGACAGTGGGGAATCTTCTTAGACTGATTTTGGTGTTTGTAGGATTGGTATGAAACTGAGGTATAAAAACTCTTTCCAAGATGCCCTTTTTAAGCCATAATTATCTTTCCCTGTGGCTTTCACAGGTGATACAGATACTTCACTGGAGAAACTGAGGTCGTGTTTGTCCCCAGCAGCCTCTGCCTTTGGGGTTCTCCTCGATGAGTTTGGCAGCTGACCTGAGCTCCCCCGGGTTTGGTGCTCTGTGATTTCCCTGACGTGGCCCTTCAGGAAGGCAGCTCTTGGTGGGGCTGAGCAGATCCCTGCCTGCTGGGGGGAAGGAGAACCTGAGTGAGCAGCTGCTGGGGTCAGAGATCCCGCAGGTGTGGGGCAGGGCTGCTGCAGCTGCCTGAGCAGGGGAAGGGAGGATGCTGCTGCTGGAGGCAGGGACTCCAGGTGTGTGTCCCCAGGGTGTTTCACACACTGCCTGCTCTGGGCAGCCCGGGGTGCTCCTGCTGCTGGGGAAGATCCTTTGGCCTGTGTGCAGCACCAGAGTATGGCACTTCATCATTTCTTCTTGTCAAGGTCTCTGAAGATTTACAGCCTTCTGTTTAGGGAAATGCAGCGTGAAAACCTACAGAACAACCATTTCCTATTCAGATGGCCGTGGCACTGAGGCAAAGAAAAATACTTGAGTAGATTCCTTAAAAGAGAGGTACTCCTGCCATCTGAAAACTTGGTAAACTTACTCACCAAGCTTAGAGCTCTGTGATCAGAAAGGATATTGAAGTGAACAAAATGAGTGTTGCCACTTAGGTTAAGAAGCACATATGAAGTCTCTGTCATCTTTGGTTGCGGAGGGACTTGGAGAAAACTACAATTAGCACTAATTGGCGCTGTGTCTGAATCTTCTGTGTGCTGGTGTGGGAATGGACCCTTGAAATGATTGGCAGCAACTACCTGCCTGCTCTGATTCCCTCAAGAGCTGTTGTGTTGCATTGCAGCACATCACAAATGAAATGAGTGTTTACCAGAAGCAGCCAGCTCATGCATGCCTGAATTATCCATGCAGCACAGATGCTGAGATCAGTGCCAGTTGCTCAGTGTGCTGGGTACTGGTGGCTGTAATCATGATGGAGTAAAAAAAAACCTCAAAAAACATTTTGAGGTTTTTTTCTGAGAAATCTAGAGTTTTGACTCCTGCAGACTTCATTGCTCTGTGATGCTCCACAGAATGAGTGGATGAGTTTTGGCACGCCAAGCAGTTGTCTAACCTTTTCAGTATGTGGGGGTGTTTTTTTTGAGTTTTAGATTATTTGCCTTGTCACTTGGAAAGCAGGATTGCCCCTGAAATCTAACTTGTTATCCATGTTGGTCATGGGAAAAAATTTGCCAAATTAAATAAAAACTACATATGTAGAAAGACACATGCCTGCTTGGTTTGGAGTAAGTACAATAGAAGCCTAAAAACCTAAAGTACAAACCAATATTCAGTAAAATGATAAAAGAATTTACTTGAATGGCAATGTAGTGGGTTTTTTTTCCCCCATCTGAAGTGTGCAACCAGAGATATGAAGTATGTTAATGTCACTAGGGTAATACACAGCTGATAGCAGTGCAGTCATTTGCATTTCTTCCCCTTGCCTTGTGTTTCTTTTTTTTCCCCTGAAGCACATGTTGGGAATTGAAAATGCAGTTTGCCTATTTTACACTGGCAGTAATCTTTCAATTTTTTTAATGTAAAAAATGAGTCCACAAACACGAGCAGCCACTGATGTATGGGGCTATTGATGGAAATTGAATTTGCAAAGGGAAAATGGGATTTGGTTGTAGTCTGAAATGATAATGATGTAGCCCAAATGGATTTGTAATGGTCATTCATTCATTTTTTTCTGCAATTTTGTGGTTTGACAAAACATTTATGCAGGTGACTATGAAAGTAGTTCAGGTTCAGTCTGTGTGGGAGTACCTTGCTAATGGCAAATAAAAGTATGCAAAGTGAGCTTGGGCCTGTGCCCACAGACTTCAGTAGGGAAGAACGGGCTGCTGTGATTTATTTTACTGAGAGGGGAAGAGTGGTTGGGGTAGTGCTTCCCTGAGATCTAAGAAATAACGAAAGCAAAACATACCTTGCCATAATTCTTAAAAAAGTATGGATTTGTAGTATCAGCCTCGTGGGTGCTTTGTGCAGCACAACAAACGTGTGAGAGACTTTGCACCGTGTCTGCAAAAGCCCAGAGCTGGCCCTGGAGAATTTCCAGTGCAGCTGTGACTGAGCTGCTGTGCATCACACGGAGCTGGCTGCTGTGCTCCTGCAGGCTGTACCTGTGTGACACTCCCCACCAGCCTGCAGCCCGGATCTGGGGCTGCCAGCAGACTGCAGAATTCTTTTTTTTATATCCTGGGTGCAGTTTTATGTGCCTTGTGATAACATCTGTATTGTTCTGATTTCAGTGGAGCTCTGCCTTCCCTCTTGTGAAAGCAAAGGAATGACATGCCAGTGTTCATATGGTCAGAATAGACTGGTGGTGACAGGGAAATGATAATTTAATGGTGTGGATGGGTTTTTGGCTTTGTTTTCATTGTGTTTCTATTTTTTCCTTCTTTTTATAGACCAGTGAACGTCACACTTGTAAACTGCCTTCCATTTTAACCAGAGCATAGTCCTTGTTAAATGTTGTATAATTTAAAAGTATGAATAGAAGTAATTATGGAGTATGGGAAAAAGTGCTTCTGGCTTTATAAATATATCCCTTTTAATGGTTTGGTTTTTTCTTTCCATTTAAAATCATTACAGCCAGTGGTTGAGATGTAGAGGCCCATTTGTACGTGCCCATGTGATGGACTGGGAGCATCCATGTGGGTCCCTTCCCGTGCAGCAGTCTGTGAATCTGCTGTCCAGCTGCAGAGGACAAGAAGGGAGGGAGCACGTGAGGAAAGCAGGGTGCTGATCTACCTGTACTCAATACTGCCCCTGTTTTCATCGTGCCTCTGGTTAAAGCTGGAGCTTTCTGAGCAAGAGCTTGGCTTTAATGCTCGGGAGCCCTTGTGGGGCTGTCCTGGGGGAAGCTGGGCTGGCTGGAGCCCCAGGGAACTGCCCATTGTGAGCAGGATTCCACAAGTATTTCCTGCAATGAAACTTAGGCTCTTTCAGCTACACCCCTTGCTGCCTTTGTGCTGATTTTTTTAAAAATTTTTTTTTGAGCACTCCATGAATGGTCCCGATGTGGAAAAGGCTGTGAGCATCATAAATCTGTTTATTTTAATTGGCTTTGCTATCCTGAGAAGCTCTGGGCAGAAAGAGCCAGGTGGCTGAGAGGGCTGTGGGTGGGGTTTGGTTTGTTTAAATGTCAGTATTTGGAAGCTGCTGGTTTGTTTTAGAACCAAGCAGGCTTCCTTGGTTGGACATCCCATTTGGGTGAACAGTTTGGGGCAGAGACTGCTCCCCTGTCAGCATCTGCAGACCTCTCCAGAGCCTGGAGTACTGCAGCACCATAAATAGCATTAAGGGACAGCACTGCTCCCTGTCTCCTTCCTTTGTGAATGACAGCAGCTTTTTTTTTGTTGTTGCTGTTTTCCATAATTTAGGATTGGTTGCTAAACAGGCTGATTTCTTCCCATGATGTAGTAATTCATGTTTCTGAAGCAGAGGAATGAAACGACCTGGACTGTGATACCACAGGATGGGCGAGATTGAAAAATTTGACAAAATTAACCTCAGAGGGAGGTGACCCCCTGGGAGTAATTTTCCAGTTTCAGCCTGGTGCAGTGAGTGCAGGGAAGGGCCAGGTGCCAGCAGCTGTGGGGTGCAGCTGACACAGGCTTTGGGGTCCCCTCAGCAGCAGCAGCAGAGAGGCAGGCACTGCTGGAAGCCTTGAGAACTCGCAGGTAAAACCAGCCTGCAGGAGCCCGTGTGACATTTTGACTTTGTGCTCAAGACAGAGAGAAATAAATGAGGATAGAACCATTGTGTTGTTGGCTTTGGAGCAGGATCCCTTCGCTAATGCAGGAGAGACTCCCACTTCATCCTGTTAAGTTTCATACTCTGTGCCCAGCTGCGTGTGAGGCTGCAGCCACCAGTAGTTTGGGTTTAATGCTCTGTCCTTTCCATGTTGACTCAACAGCCCATTTTTATTTCTTGGCTTTAAATCAGGAACATGCTTCAAGATGAACTTAACTCTTGAGTTCTTTAAATGTGTTACTGAATTAGAGCCAAAATGGTGAAAGTGAGAAGTTTTGCGCTAAACAAGTAAATTGTTGGTTCTGTTTGTTTTCTTCAAACACTAAAAGTAAGTTTTTTCTGAAGCCAAGTGGGTGATTTATTGCTTGGTGTTTCCCTTTTAATTTGCAAAATGTTCATCTGTTGCTGTTACAATTTGCTGCATGTACAACTCAAATGTCCATTCACACCCTGCAAAGGCAAGGAAATCGATGCATTGGTGCATCCAAGTTTCCTTGGATCCAAGTCCTGTGAAGTCTCTGGTTTGTTCTGAGTGAGGCTGGTTTCTCTCCTGTCTCCTGCAATTCTCTAGAGGATCACACTGCTGCAGCTCTATTATGAAATGTTTTTCTGATGTGGTATTAATAAGATGGAATTGTCAAGTGTAGCCCAGTAACATTTTGGTTGATCAATGGAAGTATTTTTTATAGTGTATCTATGTATGTGCAGATGTTTGCTTTGAATACTTTTATTCAGTGGCCCAGGGTTTCAGTTTTGCTGGAAGCACCAAGTATTTTTTGTCTTTTCCTTAATTAGCACCCACATAAAACATTGTGCTCATTAAAGCTTTATGGTAGTGATCCATTAAGAGGAAGACAAAGTTTTCCTCTAAAAATCAGTGAAATCTCTTGCTGCAGCGACCCCTGCTCACCAGGTGTGCCCTGCTGCTGCCTCATACTGCAGGTTTAAAAGGTTTAAAAGGTGCCTGTGATGTAATGCAGTGATGGCTTTGTGAGTCAACAGGAAAGCAGGGTCTTCTTAAAGCTGGTGACATATTAGTTTGTGATCTCGGGTATGAAGGAGATAGAAAGGGCAAGGGTTTGCTGTAGATTCTCCTGAAGGCGTGTGGAGTTCCTGAGGCAGTGATAAATGGCAGGTTGGAACTGATCTCAGTGAGACTTGCAGTGTTAAGCAGTGCCACAGAAGTAAGTGACTCCAGTTTTTGGCCGCTTCATCAAATGGATGATGTTGTGTCATGGTGTCAAGAAACAGCTTTGCCTGAAAATTTCAGCTGTTTCTGGGCCTTTCTGTTCTGGAACAGTCAGCTAAACTGTAATGAGTGACTGAGTGACTATTTGTGTGTATACACACACACATCATCCTAATGGAAGAGATAATGTTCCTGAAGACAACAGTAAGCATTCAGAAGAGCATTACAAGCAGAAATATTTTTTTCTAAGTGAAGGTGAGATGAGTATTTATTCTGAAAATTTTAAATAATAATTAATACTCCTAGGAAGTGGTAGAAGGAAAACTGTCTGGTTCAGCTGGTACAGATGAGCAGCTTTAAAACCACAATGTGCTGTGAAGCACTTCCCTAAAGAGACAGAATTTCCTGGTGTTGCTACCAGTGATGATCCTGTTGGCTTGGGTACTTTCCAGAGAACAAAGGGACAAATGTCTTTATATATGCTCTCTGCAGTGGAGGGCAGCTGACTTTGTGGCTGCTGGATGGGATAAGGAGCTCTTGGAATACAGAGCCTGCCCATGGAGCCTTGACCAAATTTCCAGCAGCCTCTACAGGCACATTTCTGCTGGTTGCTCAGTGCTGAAATACCACTGACTTGCACCCTGGCTTTCTGTGAGCCCATGGACCCTGGAACAGAGCCATGGAGAAGGGATGTTTGTAAGAAATAAACATGGGGGATTTTTATAAACAGTGTTTTCAGTTTGTTTGGGTTTTAATTTCTTATGGATGTATAGTCCATAGGAGATAATCTAATAGTCGTGGCCAGCACTATTATTACCTCCAAATCTCTTCATTTCTGTTTTTTATAGGAAGGCTCAGAGGTTTAATCTGCTTGTCCTAGCAATTGCTCAGAGAGCTCTAATGAAAGTTTTTTTTAAAAAGTATGATGTACTAAGGAGGTTATGGGTTTTGCTAGGCTCTATAGTTTCCAGAGGAAAGAATTTTAATTTTGTGAGTTCCCAAGTGCTTAAAATGTCCAAAATCTGATAGGGAAGTGCTTGGTTTTCTAGGGGAGGATAGAACTTGGTGTATTATCTTCCATGGATGAATAAAGCTATTCTATTTTTGTTCTGCCACACTGGTGTTAAATTCATGAAATGCAAATCTGAAGTGTACGTACTGTGCATATTTGCCTTAACCCTGGAGAAGAATAGCAGTTTATTACTAAGCACAGGACAATTTTTCAAGGTGTCAGTGTACATTCCTTTTGCTTACTAATGAACTATGGAAATTGGTTACTAATGAGCTATAGAAATGGAGATTCTGCCTTCTCCCAAGAATGAAAGTGCTCTCCACACAGTAGGTAAAATGACTTCTTACAGGTTGTGGAGAATACAAGCTGTTCAATATATTGCTTTTATGTTCTAGAGGGTCAAAACTCCACCAGCTCCCAACTTTGCTGTCACTGCCTGCAGTTTTCTTCTAATAACTCTGAAAAGTTGCTTCGTCATCAGCGTGTAAATGCTCAGCACTTTCATAAGCAGACTCTTGCAAATAGAAATAATAAGCCAGGAGATACTGGATCAAAATGGAAGCTGGGCAATTTGTGTGCTGGAAACGCTGCAGTTCCAAACACTGACTGCTGTCCATCAGTCCTTGTGTGCTGTCACATCTGGGAACACAGGTACTCCAGGGTCTGCTTGCTTTCTTTCAGAGCACAGGAGCTCGAAAGGGAGACAAGGTCTGTGAAGTCTATGGCAGGAGGCAGAATGCAGATTTTTCCAGCCACTTGCAAATCTGCTGGAGACAAAACTCTCAGCTTTGAAAAGAGATTAGGCAAGAGCAGCTCCACTTCTGTGTGAGTTTCAAGTCTCATGAGCTTGTAGCCAGCAAGTTTGTGTACAAATAGATGTTAACCCACCTTAGAGATGCTGAGGGTGTGTTTGTATACACACATGCATGCAGTCATACACAAAGGCTTTGGGAGGATTGTTGTTTCTATAATCAAAAAGCCATGCAGTGTTTGGTGATTGGGAAGAAACGAAATGCAAACAGAAATAGATGGAAACCATTTCAAATGCCTCGTTGTACACCCTTCTAAACCAAGCATTCCTTCCAGAGGAACATCAGTGTATGGTTTTTCAAAAGCAAATTCCTGGTTAGAGGGACTAGAAAGCATAAGTGAAAAAGGAAAGCTTAGAGGAAAAAAATACAAACAGGGCAGCAGCAGTGAAACTACTCATAAGGGAAGGTAATTGTCAGTTAAGAAGAACTGGACAACTGATTTACACTTAATGAGAAGAAATGTTTTGAATTCATTGAGACAAACCAAATATGAAATGTTATGAGTGAGAATGGCAAATTTGCCAATACTCCTATTTATATGATCCTAAATGAATGTTTTGTAGTAAGAGGGGAGCCAGCTGCTGTGTTTCCTATTGCAAAAATAATGACATGACTTTTCTCCAGCACATTTTAAGACACTGAGAAACAGGAGGTGGATAGAGAACAATCCTTGCTTTCAGGTGGCTGAAATATGGATGATAGCAATGGCCTGAGATCCATTCCAGGCAAAATGAGGAACAGTGGCTGTGGTAAGCCTTAAATAGTGTGGGTAGAAGGCAGGAATGTAACTCTGCAGATCAGTGCTGTTCTAGGGGACACAGTCAGGCTTCCTGCTGTGGAGCTGCACATTTCACCAAAACAGTGATGTGGTACTCTCTGATTTCTCTAAGACTTTTGATATTTTTCCATGTGACAGTTTGGAAAAGAAGGCAGGGTAGTAGGAGAACAATAGCTAAAACGGGGCAGATTCAGTTTGAAAAGAAGCAAGAGCACTTAGTCCATGTGTCCCTGCTGGGTTGTAGCATTTGAGTGCTGGCCCAGCAGCCTCCTGAGATGTTCTTGGGGCAGCAGGATCAGATTCTCTCCCTGGAAATGGGGATTTGCAGGTGCCTTTTCCCTGTGCATGAGCAGGAGGAAGCCAGGCCCGTGCGAGCACCATGGCTCTGTTTGTTTTGCCAGTGTAATACTGTCAAAGCTTTATTGAATGAGCTGACTCCAAGCTGTTGATATAGTTCAGACCTTGGCAGCTCTCTAATCTCCTTGAAGCTTTGGTGTTTGATTGCATTCGTTTGCCCTGCAAACAGTCAACTGTGTAAGTTATCTCAAAGTGAGAATATATTTTGAGCCTGTATTTATAATGGACAAGGTTCACAGGAGTGCAGAGACCTTGTAAAGCACACGAGCTTGTTTTTGAATATGCAGTGAAATATCGAGTCCTGCTTCCTGAAACCTATCAAACCATGTGGTTACAAGAATCCTTTGGACACTTAGCTTTAATTATTTAATGGTTTGTGAAATTACTGTCTGCTTGTTGTCAGGTCACTGCTTGACTGGATGTTGATATTACAGGGTGGTACTCTGCTTTATGTAAAACAACATCTATTCCTCATTGTTGGAGGAGAGAAAGATGAGACACAGCAAGTGTTTTGGGGCTTTATGTTTTGGTTTTTTAAATTACTGTTTGAATTTGGTTGCATTAGTTCACAGCCAGGGTAGTGAGTTCAAGAGAACAAATGCATGTAGTCTGTTCCTCATTGATAAAATATTTGCTTTCAGCTGCATGATAGCTGAGGTACAATGTGGCTTCTGCAGTTGAGGCTCTGTAAATAGTTCCATTTTAAATGTGCCCTCCTAGAGCATTATATCTTCTTTTGGGTACCAGTTTGGCAAACCTGTGCTTAGTGTAGAATTGCATTTCTGAGAATCTGGGTAAAAATATATTTGCTTCTTTTTGACACTATAAAAAAAAGTGTGTATTTCCAGGAAATGAAACTTTTTTTTCCAGATGTTTCTGTTCAAGTTGTTCAAACAGCTGTGCTAAAAGAGTGGGGGGATTAACTAATGGGGAGGTATGGGAGGATGTCTGCTTCCAAAAGCCTAAATGTAGTGTGCAGTTAAATTTCTGTGGCTGTTCCTCACTGTGCTGTAATAGGTCACAGAAGCTGGTGATCAATAGTACAAGCAGGTGATTAACAGTTTTAGCTCTCTACACTTCCTTTAATTTGGTTGATGCAGTGTGCTGAAAATAGAAGGATGCAGGACGAGGGTAGAGGTGGAATGAATGAGGGAAGGGAAAAGCAAGACACGGAGTAGTTTTGTGAACTGGAAGTAACACCAAAGGTATGTAAATTGTCAGAATGGACCTTGTTGCATTTTTACCACCAAACCAAAATCCCTTGGCTGCTGAGGATCGTTGCGTTTGCCAAGATCAGTCGATGTTCCATTAAAGGAAATATTCAGTGTTGGAAGAAAGCGATTCAGTGCACCAGATTGTATAAAGGAATCATTATCCCATTGATGACATTTTCATCAAACACCAAGGATTTAAGTTCCTGCTTCATGCCTCCTGATAGCGCCGTTAAAAATGTCTTTTTTCAAGCAGTGGGTATGTCTGTCAAAATTCAACTGAAAAGGTCATAAACATTAATTGAGAAGAAGCAGTAACGTGAGGTCTGTCAAGAGCAAGCTTTCTAAATTGCAGCACAACTTGGAACAGCATTGGATTGCTCTGCTAGAACATTTTTTCTACAGGTATAAAACTTGTAGGTAGTTTAGGTTCTGGTGGTGCATTCTTCAGTGCACCTGTTCCACTTTTGCACTAATTTTGGCATGGATCTTTTAAGTACATAGAGAATTCATCTAAAGACTGTGGTGCCATGCAGACACAACAGGCTCAAAAGCCCCTTTTGTCCAGTTTGCTTTAATGTTGCCTCTTGCACGTTTCAGTCTGCAGCCTTAAAATAGCTTTCAAATATAGCTTTCTGAATGGAATACATAAATAAATGCACTCTTCCTTTCCCAGAGAGGCAGGAAGGGTGTGTGTGAGTTTAACTATTCCATAATTCTTTCTCAGATCAGTTACTGACACAAAACCGTGCTTCCCCCCTGCCCTGTACAGGAGCTGAAAGAAACACCACTTGGTGGAACACGTGGTTGTATTGTGAAGTGATTAAAGACTGACTTCAAAACTCCTGTTTTCTCCCCAAGGAAGTAGAAGTTCAAATTAACATTGAAAGTTTGGCAAGTACAGGAATGCAGAAAGCCCTCAGGAAAGTTCTTACAAATAAATATATATATATATATATACATATATATAATTAACCTGTGCCAGAATTGCAGTCCTGTCCTTACCTCTGAGACCATTCCTTCAGCAGCCTGGGAGGCAAATGTGCTGACCCTCCTGCTGGATGGCTTTTCTCTCCTTGCAGTTTGCAATACTTAAACCCCTGGAAGTTAAATGGTTTTCAGAACATGTGAATTTCTGCTGCTTAAAAATAAACTAAGCAAACATGAAACGTTTATTTCAGTTTTGCAAGCCCCATTTATCTGGTAACTTTCTCCTTTTTTCCCTTCTCTCTTCTTTCTGAGTGTTCCAGGTTTGCTACTACAGACAATTTAAATTCCTTTCCCTCCTAATAATCTCTGGCTTGCACATACAAGATAACAGCCATATACATGGTTTTGCTGGATTGCTAAATTGACAAAGCACCAGAATAAGCAGCAGTGTGTTGCGAGAAGAATTAGCTGATGTTTAACCTTCTTTTGAATTTATTCACGTTCTTTTGCTCTGCCTGGCTCTAGGGAAAGCAGCCCAGTTGCTTCAGATCCTTTGGTGGCATGCAAAGTGATTACAGCAACCCAGCAAATGAATGCTGGGTGTAACCCGGGGAGCCCGGAGCCAGAACATTTGCAGGATTTCTTCGGCAGCCATCCAGGAGGAACCTGCTCAGTAATCTGGAAATGTGTAATCCTTTTAATGCGTCAACTTTGTTAGAACACATTAGTGTCAAATGTTAAGTGTAACATCTTAGTGCGTGAAGCATATTGCTGAAACAAAATTAAACTGGAAATATAACGTGATGATGGTGGGAGGAAAAGAACCACGTGAAACTGGAGATGAATCTGGATTAGCTTTGTTTGCTGTTCTCCATCAGCCTCCAAGTGCAAGTGGCATTGCTTTTCCATGAGGGGGTTTGACCTTTAAGCTGCTGGTGGCTGCAGGAGCCCTTGTCTGGTGTGAGCTCTCAGTGTTGCTGTTACTGCACTGGGCTTTCTTGTTCAGCTGTTAATTCACATTTGCAGTGTATTCTGATGTATTACCAGTAGGGATCTGACTGCTTTATGGAGGCACTTGATTGCTGGAGGCCTCAGTTAAAGGCATGTCCTTTGGCAGTGGGGTGCAGGGAAGGCTGAGGGGCTCAAGCTGTTGCAGCTGCTTTGGGCTGGGTGCTTTGTGTCGTTTCTGGAGGTGAGAAAGAAACGTTCTTCTCGGTCTGCAGACCTTTCCTTCCTCTGTAATTCTAAACCCATTTCCTCCCCTTTTCTCCATCAACAATCCAAAGTGCAGAACATTTGAATTCTGGGTTTTTGTTTTTTTTTCCCCTTGGCTGCAGGGCGGGGATGGGAACGGGGGTGTGAGCGTCAGCAGGAGAGGAGCAGCCAGGGGCCAGGGCCAGCTGTGTCACAGCATCCTGTGCTGCTGCTGGGCTCTGCTGGCCCTGAGAGCCCCCAGCCTGCCTCTGGCACGGGTTACTCACAGGTTCTGTACAGCGTTAGGACAGCTGCCCCTCCGTGGCATCCTCCAAGCTGCCTGTGTCTTCCCAGTGAGCTAGCCAGGCAGTGAGCTGGAGAGGTGTTAGATGGACACAGGACCTTTAAAACCAGAAGGAATTAATATAAATCAAAGCTTGCTTGGATTTAAGTAGCATGTTGGATTGAGCCTCTTTAATGCTGCATCCCTCAGCTCTGGGCAGACACTGTAAATCTCCAACTACAGCTCCTGAAACATCCCAGCGCTTCCTCTTCAACTTAGCAGTGCTTTGACATTAAATATTTCAAGTGGGTTTTATTGAGCAGAGTGTAGCTTTTTTTGCATGTTCTTCTTAAAGGTTACTTCTTGTTGGAATGAAATCGAAGGTTGGGAGTTCTTGGCAGATGTTATGATTAAATCTGACTGGTTGTAGGCTCCTTCCTCCCCCAGCTCCCAAATGTAACATTTGGGATGATGAATAGCAGAATTTATAAGTGATTTTGGTAGCTCTAATTGTTCAGGTTTTGTGTGTGTTTTTGTGTGCATGAACAAACTCGTTTCCTGTGAGCAAAAGCTGCAAAACTGATGGTTTTCTCTGGCTTGCAACTGTATTTAACATGTCCATAAGTCCCCTTCTTGTGGGAGTGTCCTGGTAATTGTGAATGAATAGTTTAATACACGACCTAAGTAGGCTCAGCTGGAGAGAAATCACATAAAGAACCTGCTGTGTGTTCAGCCTTGTCTTTTCTATATATCTGGTGGACGAATTGTATGCACTTACACCTTTCAGCTACATTTTGCTCTTTTTAAGTACAGGAAGTAGGTATTCCTAGATCTCACCTTTGAAGCAGTTCTGCTTATTTCTATTTATTCTCACAGTGAAATGGCCTACTATCAGGCTAATATTGACCTAGATGTCTAAAATGTGCCTGTTTGCTTCTGGCTCTTCAGCCTCCAATCTGTACAAACACTGTTAAATTGAGCTCTGTTGAACCTGAGTAGTCCACTGACTGCTAATCCATTTGATCATCTTTCATGTATTTGTGTGCATCTAAAGTTTGCAGGATCTTGTGGAGAAATATATTTTTCTTCTCTAGCCTTTAATTTTAGGTTGTAGTAGCTGTGTAACAAAAATGTGCAAATCAATGCCCCTATGTCTGAGCCCTAGAAATAAACCTTATTAATATACTGAAAAACAAGAATTCCATGTGTGTATAAGGCTTATACACTCAGATCAGGTGAAAACTGGGTTCTTTTTCCCACGGAAAGTCCAGCACTTTCAGAATCTCAAAATGGAGTCAGACTGTGCATTAATAACGTTTAAGCTACACAGACTTAAAAGCCTCCATATACATTGTGGTTTGGTTTGGTGGTTTGCTTTTTTCAGTTCTTGGGCTTTTAAGACATGTTTTCAAAGATAATTGCACTTCTTTCATGTGGTACAAAATCCTAGCAGTGTCACTCCTGGGGGTGTAGAGCTGTGAGTGGCACAGGTGACCCCAGAGAACAGCAGTGTGTTTTTTCCTTTCCTGACCTGTTCCTGCTGCCACCCATGCCCGGGAGCTGGGCAGGTGCCTCGTCACATTTTCCATTGGTTTGGGTTCATGCAGAGCCAGCAAAGCTGTCTGCAGCCACTGCAGGGAGTTCCTGATGCCAGCAGAGATTTCTTGGATGAGCTCTGTGGAGAAGAAACCTTTAGCTATGTTCTATTAACAATACTGTACTCTTGCAGTAAAACGAATTATTTGGGGCAGAAGTCCATTATTTCTGGACCAGTTTCATTTAAAGTTACTTGTTCACCTTTGAACTGCTCTTCATTGCCTGATGGCTTCACAAAGGAGCAGCTAAGGCTTACTGCAACTTAAAAATCAATTAAAAAAAATCTTGCATCTCCATTTGTGACCTCCAAGTGGAGAAGGCAGGCAGATGCCAGATTGAATCAATTTTCTTCTTGGATAAATATTGATACTGAAATATGTTTTACAAAGATCTGCTGAAATTCCTAGAGATAATGCCTGCCTACAATAGATTGTTAGTGCCCTGACCCAGCGTAAGATAAAGTATTATTAACATATTATTTACATAGGAAAAATTAGCTGGCTGGGTACAGCAGATTCCAGTGTTGTCTCTTTGCCTGGAGCACTGCAAAGGCTGCTAATGTGACTTAAATACTGCTGCTGCCACAGTTCTGGGTGTGCCAGTCCTAACTGAGCAGGATGTGTGCAGCTGTCAGAATGGCAGTAGACTCAACATTGCTTTGTCTTTTTTTATACAGCTACAATCTATATTTAGTGATCTTCAATCCTAGTTAGCAAGCAATACTGTTTAAAAGAAAGGAAGAAAAAAGACAGAAAAGGCTCTGTTCAACAGCTAGGGTAGGTGCTGGCCTCTAGTGCTTTCCTGGGCTCTAGACTGAGGCAGGTACAGCTGAGTAGGGTCAGGGCTGGTAATTGTTGTTTCTTTATTTGAAATAGCAAACAAAAATCCCTGAGTGATGGAGCAGGATTCCCAGCTGGGGTTGATCGTACTGTCACCTTTCCTTCTCACTCAAGTATTTGCTTAAGCTTCTAATTTCAGTGCTTCTGGGATAGTCTGTTATTTTCAGTCATTGAGTGCGAGGTGGAAACTGTAACATAAAGAGTTTCTGTTACTGCCCTCAATGAGCCCAGAATTTGCTTTGTTTCTTGGTGCTTTGCTGAAGTGTGTAGAGAAGAGAGTGGTCTCTCCTGATAGACACGACTGTCCCCTGTGCTGCTGCCATTCCAGAGAGCCAAACCTGTGTCAGAAGTGTGGCCAGACCCTTCTGTGTAAATGCTTCAGCAAGGGCTGCTGGAAATGGTGCTGTTCTTCAGGATGCAAAGGATGTGCTTCTGGGAACATCTGGCTGACTGCTCAGAAGGTGCCAGTGATCCAAGAGCTTGAATGAGATGTCCTTTTGGGTAAATCTGTGCTCATTATTACTTTCATCTTAATAGAATGAGACAATGCATGAAATCCTGGCTCCAGCATCCTGGATGGCAGAATGCCCACTGCTTTCTGTATGCCTGGGCTTTTTCCCTTCCATGTCTTGGTTGCCATGACTTCTTTTTATTCTGTCGATGCTGCAATGAGCTGTTCAAGGAAGGGAGAGAGCAAGCAAACCCCTGACAGTTTTGGCTGTGACCCTGCCTGGCAGCTGGGGGACACTGCAGTGTTCAGGTACCTTGACCTGGGGCCCAGAGACCTCTCCAAGAGCGAGCTCAGTCCGAGTTCATCCCCAGAGTTCTGTCATGCTCACTTCTGCCTCTGCCACTGCAGATCAGAAGCTGCTCTGCTGAAGTTAAAGTAACTAAATCAGTGTTAAGTGAGAGGAGATTTAAAATTGCGCCTCTTGATTTTAAACTAATATAAATAACAAAACCAAAGTGTGCTTTGGGTTTTTTTTAAACGCAGCTCTTTGAAAAATGACAGTTCTGGCATTTGCAACTGAGAGTAGAAGTTTTCCTGCTAAACCTAACAAAAGACTTAATTTCCCCTCCCTCAGATATCAAATATTGTCAGAGCTGAAGGTCAGAGATCAGTGGCATTTGCAACAGAGAGTACATAGAGCCTGTATTAATGACAAAACATGCTCCATCCTTTGTTTGTTGTGGCCGTGTGTGAGAAGTATTTGGCCACACATGGGAATTGCTGCAGTGCAAAGCTAAATAGTTTGAAGTCTTTGCTTTCATCTGCTGTGCCATTCAGCTAACATGCTTTTGGCTAGGCTTGCTGGCCTTTCTACTATGGAGTGATTTTTGAAAGTGCTTATTGCTGCAAGTAAATGTAAGCTGTCTCAAAATAAAAACATATAACCTTTTATTAACTTCTAACCATTGAAAATAATGCAAGGTGCCGAGGTAATTTGGCCTCTGACTTTCCTTAGAGCGTAAATTTCGCAACCTGTTCCTCTTGCTGCTTTGCTCTTTGTTATTTGCTCTTTGCTTTCTTTTGTGTGACAAGTTTGCACGTCCAAGCTTCTACTCTTTGCTGTAAACTATATTGAAATACCAGAACCAGCATTTTAAAAGTTCATGGGGATTCAGCAGTGGCAAGTTTCTGTGTGTGTGGAGCAGGGTGGCAGTCACTCAATGGTAACATTTACTCTAATGATGCAGACAAATTGTGCTTGCTCTTCTCTCTGTATATACATTTATATTTCTTCCCTGCTGTGCACAATTTTAGCGCCTGATTTATCAGCCTCAATTACAGTGGTAGAGCTTGATCTCTTTCCCTGCATCACTTCTATATGCAGCCAGATGGGTGCATTGGCTGCCATGTCTTTTAAAAACCAGAAACACTCAGCAGCCCATCTGGAATCTCACTTGGCTAAAGCCAGCACGGAGCAGAGATCCCAGATAAGTGCCAGCAGCAACACATTTCTCACTTTTATAAAAAATGCCTCATTTTCCTTCAGTTCTTGAGCTGCTGCTTAAGCCTGAATCAAAAGCTGTGTTAGGTCCAAAAGTTCAAAAGCATTGCAATGTTAATGGAGATGCTTTCTGAAAAATTCAGGGACTGCTCTGCAAATGTGCTGAGAGTCCTGCAGCTTTCTGAAGAGGCTGCAGTTCTGCTGCACTGAAGTCTGGGTTGCAGAATGTGCAGGAATTTGCACTGAGCTCTGGTGTAGTGAGTGCTTGTAGCACTGAGAATGAACCTGGGTAGTGTGGGCTTCCACATGGAATATTTTAGCTGGGAATCTGCTTACAACTTTGGGTGGCTTCCCCAAAGCAGAAATGATTAAAAGTGAGGGGGAGTGTGCTTGAAGAGTCTGATCATTCAGCTGCAGGAGCAGTTGTTCAGGATGGAGCTGGAAATGTCCTTCTGCTTCCCAAGTTACTGACAGCACAGGCACAGATTTTGAAGGGGATATGGTAAGCAGTGTCTGCATGGGAAGAATGCAGGGGAAAACCAAACAAAAAATCCCCCCCAATGTCTTGCATGTAGAGTAGATACTCTGTTGATCTTGGACTTTGCCTGTGTGATGGGGAGAAGAAAAAGCATGCCTTGACTTTTTAAAATAAATAGTTTCATTATGACTAATTTCTGTGAAAAGACATGTAGCAAGAGTGGGAAACACTCCAGGACCTAGTTTTAAATTTCTTTCTGCATGTTTTGCTCTTATTTTTCATGTGAAGTAAAATGGGAATGCTTTTGTAGATCAGTGGGGAAAAACTGACCCACCTGAGAAGGAACTCTGCCTGGCAAGAGAGGGAAAGCAAGGAAATTCTGTCCCTTCCACAGTGCAATTACTGTAGTTGTGCTTTTGGATTTCAACAGACTACTTCAATGTGATTTTGGACGGAAAGAGATGATGGAGAAATTTAGATCAGTAAGTAGCTGTATTAAGAGTTCAGATTTCTAAGTGTAGTTCTGTCTTTAAGCAAACAAAAAAAGCTAAACCCGAAAGCCAAATAAGAAAGAGGATTTTGTTTCCTTCTTAAAACTTGAGCCTTAATTCTAAGTTGTTCCAGCTTTGTATCCAGTTTTTCAACAAGGAGTGTAAATCTGTGAATATGTATTCTTTGGGTACATTGCAAAGCCTTATTATCATGTGCATGGGATTTTAAAGTTGTTTCCATTTTCATCCATGATGAAGTATTCAGAGACTGGGTGCTAACACAAGAGCCATAATAAAGTTAGATTTATTTACATGCAAGTACCAGGGTATAAAATTCAAGTTAATTCATACTGTTTTGCTGCATTAACTTCTTTCTATCCTCTTTATGAAGCAAGAGTATTTTTGTTTCTTTAGACTGGAAATTTACTTCTGTTTTTCAGATGTAGGGAATAGATGGAACTAGAGACAAGAACTGCTTCATCTGTGCAGATGCAGCCCTGCTGAAACAGTGCAATACACCTCTCTGGCTGTTAATGCTTTTTGCTTTTGGGAACAATTTATAGCTTTCTCTATATCCACTCTGAATTTTCCCTTGGCTGCCCTCTTACACACTTGTCACTGGAAATGCATCTGGTGTGAAGCACAATGGCAAAATCTTAACAGATGCTGTGCAGGCTGGTTCTGTAGGTGACTCTGCTGTGTTTGGTGCAGTGGCTGGTGGAGATGAGTGGGGAAGCCCTGCCCTGCCATGGGGCACTGGCCTCCTTGTGGTCAGCAGTGGGTGCCCGTGGGGAAGAAGGAGGCCTCCCCAGGGGCTTGCTTGCCTCTCCTTGTTCCTCCCATGTCCCCAGGTAACGAGAGCAGAGCACTGCTCACAGCCATCCCGCTGAAGGGAGGCATGGCTAGGGGTGCCAGGCTCCATTTTTTGTGTGGAAAGGAGGCTTTGATGCTTGGGCAGTTCAGCTGCTCTGGACAGAGCTGGCTCCTGCTGTCCTCAGTCCTGCTTTGGGAAGTGTGGTACTTGGGCAGGCTGAGATGTGGCCACCAAAACGTTCTGGTGCCCCATGATCTGTGAAGTAGGCTGGGCTGGGGGGCCAGTTTGTACAGGTGGTTGCTGCCTGGTTATTGCAAACAAAGCCAAGCTTGGAAGATTTTGGGCTGAACTTCTGAAAGCTGTCTGGCTTGCTACCAAAGGATGCCATTGACATGAGATGGTTCCTTAGCCTTTATTGTTATTGTCAGTGCTGTAGTTTAAAACAGTACTACAAAATGGTGTTTTATTGATGTGGAGCAGTCCAATATTTATTTACAGTTGAGGTACTCTGTTTTAGTTAATGTTCTTCATAGTCTGTCCATTTAGAGTGGTATTTGTAGAACACCATACATTTGTAGAATGTATTTATAGAAACTTTTTTTACTGTCTGTTACAGCATGGCAGTAGCCTGGTTAAGTTCTAGTTAGGCTTTGGCCCTTCTAATTTTCTCCCTGCATAACCTCCTGAAATCCTTGCATACATCCTGAGTTGCCTGCCCCAGCCTCCAAAGGTCATCAGCTTTCCTTTTTCCCCTGGATTCCAGCCAGAGCTCTCTGTTCAGCCAGCT
The DNA here is from genome assembly GCA_013399455.1 of Anthoscopus minutus. Lineage (NCBI taxonomy): Eukaryota > Metazoa > Chordata > Aves > Passeriformes > Paridae > Anthoscopus > Anthoscopus minutus. Next base: position 36,499 of record VWYI01011759.1, read on the forward strand.
CAGTGGTTCTCCCTGCTGGCTTCTCTTTTGGCATTTGAGAGCTGGCTGGGGCTGCAGGAGCACAAAGAGGGCCAGAATCTTCCAACTTGTGTTTTGAATTTTCCAGATTGTGTTTCTTTAGAACTTGAATTAATGTGAGCAGTGAGAAAATGCAAAAGCTTCAGCATAATGATGTGTGGGTGTGGTGCCAGGAACTGTTATTTCCCTTGAGAATATTTGTCATTCTTTGAATAGGATCAGGAATAGATTTGAGTGCTTACTACTATGAGTTTTTCTTCTTGGTATTTATCTTATTCTTTTGTTAGATGCTGTTCACCTTAGTGTTTCCTCCTCCTCCCAATGCCTCTTACCCCTTCAGCATGTTTAGTCCCCAGCTCGTCCTGTCTTCCTTGTGGGTTATGCCTTGTCTTGGCCAGGAACCAGTGAATTCCTGCAAGGGAAGTGGTGTCTCTTGCTGCTGCTCCTGCACCTTGCAAGGCCTGGGCTTGGGAGTGCACTCAGAGCCATTGCTCTCATGCAGTGCTCAAGATTCTTGACAGAGAAGCTGTTGCTCATCTTCTCACAGGGTGATTCTAACTTAAACAAAACCAATCAAATAAGCCCCCAGAAGCAGCTCCATGCACTAAAAATAGGACACAGCCCCCGTCCCCACATCCTTGCTGGACGCTGGCTGAGCTGGTTCCCTTGGAGATTTCCTGAAGAACGATGCCATGGCTAACTCTGGCTCCAGCATCCCAAGGGATGTGGAGGGGCAGTCTCAGCTGGGAGTCTTTGCTGGAACCTCTGAAACCTTCTCATCACCTGGGCTTCCTTAGCTGCTGTTACCAGAAGGGGAATTTGACTCCCAATTTATTTTGGTTGGAAGGAAAAAGGAGAGTGGCTGCTCTCAAATTTATTTTAATCCACTCCAGAAATCTAAACTTGTGTACACGGTTTAATCAGTGTTGTTGGCAGAATTCTGCTGCATGGGCACAGATGTGCACGTGGTGCCTCTTGAAATCTTGCAGGGTGTTTGAGACAGCCCCTGAGGGACAGCAAAGCCCAGGTGCTCCTGCTGCAGCCCCTGCAGCCCTGGTGGGTTACCTGGGGGCATCTGTGCAGGAGAAACCACAGATGTGGCTTGTGCCCACACTGGACATGCAGCTTCTGGACTGTGTGCTGATGGAGACAGGCAAGATCTTCATCTGTGCATTCACTCTTCATCTGTGCATTAGAATGAACCTGGCACAGCTTGGGTGCCACATAAGCAAAATTGAATCTCATCATCCATAGCTCATTTTTATTAACTTTGGTACTGATAGCAGCATATTGTGAATGAGAACAGCATCTCATATCAAGCCAGCTTTCTTTTCTGCTGCTCAGTTGATGGGATCTGGGTGGCAGCAGGCCACCAACTCAAGGCATCATTTTCCCTAATTCAGGAAGTACTGTCAATATACACATTTTTACTGGCCTTTTCTGTTTACATGGGCACTTGTTTCTTGCCTGTGGAAGACTACTCTAAGAATTTTCTTCAGTATCTGTACTTTCAGTGTTTCTTTCAACTTTTTTTTTACTTGTTTGCTTTCTTTTTTATTATGAGGAAGGAATATTCTTTGTACTTTAGTTCTGGCAGGATCATTAAAATGTGAGCTTAATTTTTTGCTGGTAGGGAGTTTATTGCTTTCTGCCATGGTAGAGTTCCTGTTCTTCTACATATCTCATTGGTTTTATTTCAGTGTCCCAAAGGAATTTAGAATATGCAGCTCTTAATCATGTCCTATTTTTCTATGCAATTATAATTTTGCAGCTTGTCAAATTTTTTTTTTTTGTGCATGTAGATTCCCAATAAACTTTTTTGTTGGTATTTTGAGAGAGGGAGAGTGTGTGTGTGTGTGTGTGTGTGTGTGTGTGTGTGTGTATTTCCATTTGGCTTTAGGAATGTACCAGACCTGTAAGAGGCTGGTTTGCATATCTGGAATTGGAATGATTCCTTTCATTAGTACATTTAGTTATCTGTAGAAAACCTGGGGTGGTGGTGACAGCTGCCATCCTGTGTGGGCAGGATAATGTGCCTTTGCTCAGCATTGTTCTCAGTCTCTGCCCAGCAAGTAGGGGATGGAAGGACACTTTTACACCGTGTTTGTTTAAATGGAGGAGCTTGCAAGGATCGATAGACACCCTTCAGCACAGAGGCCAGGTCTGCAGTACCCAGCAGATGTGGCTGTCTCCTGAGTAGCACGAGGACACCAGTAAATAAGCACAAATCCCTGAGAAAATGATGCTGTGTTTGAGGAGATGTGTGTTATCTCCTTTTATCAGCCTCTGAGCTGCTGCTGTTGTGCTCTCTACATGGGATTAGTAGCAGTGGGATTACTAATAACATGCTCTAAGTAGGCAGAGGGAGGGAGGGGAGATGCCACCCCCTGAAGCTGCAGAGTGCCTCCAGGAGGTGCCCTGATGGGGAAGAGCTCAGCTGTTCAGGCTGTGTTTGGTGTGGAGATTTTATTGAGGACAGAAAGGACAGCTGTTGCCATTGACAGTTGTAATAATGGGCTCATTTTAAATGGCCAAGTGCTTGGTCCTTCACCCTTCTCCTCCTCTGTGAAATGCTGTATTTTCAATTTCTGCTTTCCCCAGTGATTTGGGGAAGGGAAGAGGTTGTTTCTTAAGGCTTTGTTCTTGTCCCCTTTGCTCTTCACCTTAACCTTCAGGCAATTTCTTCAATTCACAGTTAAATCAGTGGTAGCTGAGGCTGTCATCTCTGTGCAGATGATTTGTAAAAGCGTCTTTGCTCTCTGCTAAACTTCTGCTTTTTGGTCTTACATATTGGCTTGTTTCTGTAAAATGCCTACAAATGTCTTCTCAGAGCAAGCAGAGTGTACAGAAACATCAGCATCTCATTTGGCTCAGGACCACCCCAGACAGGTTATTCTGAATTTCCTCCATCTCTCTGGGGTGTTTTCTTGTTCAGGCATTCTTCTGCTAACCTTTCGGATTAATATATGTTAAATAAGTCTGTCTTCTCAGTCCTAGTCATTACACCTGTTGGTCCAGCCAAAACACTTGTTCTAACCCACTTGTTCATGAAATTCCTGTCTAGAAATCCCCTGTAAGCTCCTCATCCAGTTATTGTATGTGATGGATGCTTTTTGTCAGCCTTGAAAGCTGTACACAGCCTGCCCCTCTGCATTTAGCATCTCTTGCTGGGCTTGCCAAGGTCCCTTGTCACTTCTGCTGTGCTCCTTGCCTGTCAGGTATTTCCTGATGCATCTTTGTGCACCATCTCAGTGACTCCCTGTGTGTTAATTCCTGACCTGCCTGCTTTCCTGTGCTCAGGTCTCTGTGCTGTGTCTCCCTCCTGAGGACCTGTGTGTGCCGTGCTGCTCAGCCAGCTGAGCTGACAGACATACAAATTGCTGACTGTTCCCTGAATCAAGGTTCAGGAGAGTGTTTGGAAGATGCTTGGCATCTATATTTGCTGGCAGCTCCCACAAAGCAATAATACTTGAAGTGGAAATCAGTCTGACTTCTTGGTACAACCTCTCCACTTGTAACTCCTGGCATGGATGGCTGAATCATCTTCGTCTAAATAGACAGTACTGTGAACAGATGGTAAATAATTCACGAAAAGTGAAGCTATGAGCAGGCCTAAGATTGAACTCTGTGTCATATCTTCCTTACTGTCAGAGATGTAGGCTTGCAGCTCTGAATCACAGCAGACTATACTCCATTTATAAGATGAATTTGAAATCATTCGAGAGTAAATGAGACAAAGCTGAATTTCTTGATTTAGGCTAATAACAGGCAATGATCCCCCAGAACAAAGGACTGTGAAGAGACTGAAAAGCATTGCCAGAAATTCATCTTCTGCCTTTACCCACAAGCCCTGGTCTGAAGTAACGCTGAAGCCACTTGCCATTTTCACTTCAGCTGTTCCAGTGACATGTTCAAACCCAGCAGTAGATGCTGTCACAAAGTTTCTTCATGTTTGAAAAAACAGCATTAGCTGTGAATTCAGGAAGATACTGCAGGAGGAATAAATTCAGAATTTTAGAAGTAAGGGACTATGTTGGTAGCTGTGTTCTGCCTCAGTAAACATGAGGTGAGTTTAATAATAGCCCTCACTGTCCAGGATCACAGCATCTGCTTCAGGGGTCGAGTGCAGGGTGTGCAGGGTCTGTAAATTACAAACCTCTTCCTGGTTCTAACAAGGAACTGAAAGTACTGAATGATGTTTTCCCCAAGTTTATTACAGGTAAACCTGTAGTCATGTGGTTTTGGTTGGTGTGTGGTGTGTACAACCCCCATCCCCTCCAGTTTACATAACACTGATTCTCTCTCAACTGTTTTAGGGGAAACACAGAGTATTAGAACTCGTTTGATGTCATACATCAGTAGGTAGAGCACAAATCATCTTTGAGTCCTCATGTGATTGTTTTGAAAGCAGAACCAAGATAAAAAGCAATGCATGTTTGTGGGTACCCCATTGAAAACTGCCTTGTCTTGGTGCCATATTCCCAATGTGCAGAACTGGTACCAGCACTTGTAGGGAGAGGTGTTCTGAGCCAGCATAACAGGTCTGGGAGAAAAATGAAGGGAAGCAGAGTGGTAGAGTATGTTTTCTCCTGGCTTTCTGCTCAGTTGAGTCTGTGCAGATGTTTTGTGTCTCCCACAGCAGTTAAGGTATTGGCTGGGAGTAGCTGCCCAGTTGCTCCCTGCAGCAATGTCAGTCACAGGAAGTGCTGGCTGAGGATGCCTGATCTGCTCTGTATAAAAATGAGTGTGCTGTGAGGGCAGCAGCTCCTATGGCTGGAAATCCCTGTTCCCTTGAATAATTCCCTCTTCTGGAGGAGACCATGACTGACCTTTGGAGGATCCTGCCGCTGCTTTTCTCCTGATGCAGACCCTGTTCCCATCAAAGATCTGATTTTTGGCAATGCCTAAGGATGTGTTGACAAGGCTTAGTGGAACCATTGCTTGATCAGAGGCTGGTGGCACAGCCTGCCAAGTCTGTGCTTTGGATCACTGCCTGCAGCTGCCCTGAGTGATTTGCTGACTTTGGGGTGTATGTAAAATAGAGGGTGTGCAACACCTTGGACAAGTGCTTTCTTATTTACACAGCCACAGCATGCTGGGGAAAAAATAGCTGGTAATGTTTGCTAGGAGCAAACGTAGTCCAAATGGTATCTGACATACTGTAGTCAGTGTTTAGCTCTGAGATGTCATCACAGAAGAGAGTTTTATGGTGATTGATATGTGAAAAGTCTGAGATTCACTTGTGGAGTATGCACTTCTTTTTTGAAGATTGTTTCATAAATTTTCTTTGGGCTTAAACCTTTTAATTAAAGAAATAATGGGTGGTAGGTAAGGCTGTTCCACACTAGTAGCAACGGCTCACTAGTTGTGAGGACAGACATAGATTTCAGTCAGACTGAAGTTTTGTTTAGAAGTGATGATGTTTTTTGTCTCTGGTACAACTTGGATGCTTGTTCCTGCACAAATAGAAAAAGAGTGTAGTTCTGCCAAATAAGTAGTTACATGACTCATTACAAGGATTCTTAATTTTCCTTATTAATTTTTTTAGGAGTAATTTATGAAATCTATTAAGCATGGTAGGCTTGATGAAAACAGTGTGATCTGAAAATCACAAAAATTCTCAGAATTATTTTTGAGATGAGTGCTATCCTGTGCTAAAAATACGTTGTGCTACTGCAATCATTTTGTAGCTGGATTCACTCCATCACACAAGCTCTTTATCTGAAATTGCTATAAGCCATAACATAAAGCTTTTTACTTGCTCACATCTAATTGAGGGAATATTTATTTGGTGCATATTAAATTCAAACTGACCTACTTCTGAAGGAATATTTATTACTTTAAATCTCAGTGCTTTGAAGAGAGAAGTTTCAGAACAACTCTTATTCATATGACAAAGTTAATTAGAAGCTTATATTTTAGCTCCTGTAATATTTGAAAGGGAGTAGTGTAGCATTTGACAGATAGGTATAGTAAATCATGATTTGTTGACAAAATTAAACTGTAAATGAAAATTTAACTTTTATTGTGCACATTTTGAAACAGTTTTCAGGATATGTATGGAGCTCCACAGACAAATCTGGTGTGTTATAGCTCAGAGCTTCTAACGCAGCAATGTCTGTTCTGGTTTTACAGCTTTTCATGCATTATGGATGCATTGGAAGATGGGGACACGTTCCCTGCTGCTGGCTTGGGGAAGCAGCGTGGCTAGAAATCCCAGTGTCTTTTTATAAACTCTTGGGTTTTGTGCATATGGAACAATGTCAAGAGCCAAAGCTGTGTCTCAAATATTTATTAAACACAAGCCAACCTGTTAGCTCTCTCTTTGGCCATAAAGTTACACTTGTGATCCTTGAGCAGATCCTGTGGCACACGGCCTGGCTTCTTCCATAGGGGATTTCCCAGCTCTCTGCCATCACAGCCACTTGTCTCCTGCTCTGCAGCAGCAGCACTGTCAGTGCATTTCCAGAGGAAGCATCTTCCAGTCAGCTCTGCTCCCTTGCTGGTGGTGAGGATCCAGCTTCCCTGCTGGAAGTCAGCAGTAATGAACAGCAAGTGCTGGGCAGAGCCAGCTGCAGCACACGTTTAAAAATGGGAGAGAAGCAGTGGTTGGTCAGTCAGATAAGGTGGCAGAGCTCTGGTGTTGCACATCTTACCCAGCTGTGTTGTACCGAGCTGCCTGAGCCCTGGGCAGGGCTGTGCTTTGGGCTCGGAGCTCTGTGCTCTGGTTGCAGCTCCCTTCCACACAAGTAGGAGCTTTTAGCCCTAAGTGTGCTCAAAAACCCCAATAAAAAAGTGTGCTAAATAACCCCCAGGCAGTGTATTTGGGATGCTGCTCATCCATGGTGGAATGGGCTTGGATGGAGGTTTGGTGCAGCTTATGTGAGGAGTTGTGTTTGAGATAGATCACTTGTTAATTTTTTCCCTAATTTATTCATTCATTTGCTTGTGGTGTTTTTAAAAAATGGTTGAAGTCTGAAATAGGCTCTTTGCTACTACTGAAGTTCTGACAAAGGAATTTTTTTTCAGTAATCTGGAGAGAGCTCAGGCCTCAGTGTGAAAACTCAAAGGGTTCTGTTTTATCTAGGCATGTCATATGTGTGCAGCTCTGTGCATTTTTTCATGATTTGTACTTCTCATTTCTGTGATGTCTGAGGTGCTGTGAGGTCCAGGCAAATTACAGATACGTGATACCAGCTACCATCTTGGCATGGGGTGTTGTGCCTTTGAACCTGCCCAGGTGCTGCTGACAAAATAGTGATACTCTCAGCCCCCTTTGTTTAAAATTAAATGGAAGCTCTTTCAGGGTATTTAAAAGTACAAAAATCAAAGACAACTCTTGACCCTCTTAGCAACTGATCCAGGCCAAGGAAAAGAAGATGCTGAGATGGTACCTGCTTAGAACGTCCAAAGTCTTGACCTGCTGTCAGAGAGCTCTGGAGTAGAGGCTCACATTATGCTGTGAATGTCCCCTAAAATATTTAGAGGCCATTAATGTATTGGACATATTTGAGACTGATTTTAAATATAAATGTAACAATTCAAATTGCAGTGGGAAATAGGATATGAAACCCAAGTGAAGGTTACAGTACATGGAAGGCAATTTGGGGTAGAAGGGGTGCAGCAGAAACACCAGGAAAACTGGACACATGTGAGAGTCTGTGGCAGTTTTTGTGCCAGCCTGTTTAAAGATTTTGTTCCTGGGATTTCTTGTGTATTTTTCTTCCTCTGGTTTGGTATTCTTGAATTTCACACTGCAGTGGTTCAGCTTCCAAGCTACTAAAGCAGAGCCTCGCATCTTGCAATGAAACCATCAAGAAGATTTTTCTAAAATGCTGAAAACCATATGCTTACAGAAGTAGCCTATCACAAGTAACTGGAAGGTGAAAGCCATACAATATGTTCTGCATCTTTAACTATGCAATCATAGCAGAAATGGCTCTGCTGGTAAAGCAGATATCCCAGCGACAAATCCAAGGAGCCACTGGTTTTTTGTTATTTATTTTAAAGTCAAAGCTGGATTCAGCCTCGGACTGTTATGGAAAAGGGAGCAGTAAATGGCTCAGTGATCTCTGCAGGAGGGGAGAATAACTGCAAGTAGCCAGAGAAATGCCAGGGAGCCAGCCTAAGCTGCTGAATAAGGGAAGGAAGAACCACACTCTGACCATTGTTACCAGCAGAGTCATTTTCCCGGTACAGGTTTTTATGTAGTTTATCAGAACAGGGGATGGATATACCTTTGAGTAAACACTGGCCATAACTAGATGGGAAGCAAACATGGGAAATGTAGACCTACTGTGGAAGTGCAGAAACCATGTTTGGTTGACAGGCAGAAACCATGTTTGGTTGACTGCTATTCCTGAGCAAGTTGCAGGTTTCAGATGCTGAATGTGTGGAGTTCACTGGCCTTGCTTTAGCTGCTGACTGTCTTTAGCCCTGTCGGTGCTTACAGGCAGCTGCCCTCCAGGTGGTTATTTTTCAAGTAGGAAGTTGTCCTCAGCTCTTGTTACATCCTGCTAGTTAAGGAACCTTGTTTCACTTTGTTGGAACATGTGACACTCGTTTTATGTCCGGGTCCTTAGAGTTAACTGTGAAATTGAAAGTTTCATAAATAAAAATAATGAAAAAAATCATAAATAAAAATAATAAAAACGTATCTTTGTTCCAAATAAAATTCAGTCACTGCTAGAGACAGTATGGGACTTAGAAATGTGTGTGTGTTCCTGGAGCAGTGTGAAGCAGAATGTGATTGGGGATTGAAGTCATGCGAGTGGAAACTCTCGAATATTCTGCCAACAGTAGCTTGGATTTTTTAACATCATGTCACTTGCACAGAAGTTACTTCTCCGAGTTACAGAAGGTATTTGAGGTGAAGAGAATGAGGGAATGTTAGGCTGGATGTTACACCAGTGCTGTCGCACACCGATTTTGACTTTTTAAAAAAAAAAAAATTACTGGGAGATGTGCTCAGGACATGGTTCAGACATTCCTGTGAGAAAACAGGGAGATTAGAAAGAGCCTCAGCACAATGGCTCGCTTCTCCTGGAACAGCACTGTTTTCCAGAGCTGCCTGAGTCAGGGGCTGGGGCTGTGAGAACTCAGGCTCTGCTTCCAGCACCTGTGGCTGCGCTCGCAGCTCTGTGGTAGCTGTGGCCATCAGGATTATTGGCTAAAGCGAGGAAACCCAGTTTGGCTGCACAGGCTGCAGCCCAGGCAAGCTTGGATGTGGCTGCTGATGTCTGTGAAGAGCCCAAGAGGCAGAGCAGCCGTCCCTGCTGCTCCCTCAGCTCCATTCCCACAGCCGCCGCCTGTGCCGGGCGCTGCAGGATGAACCCAGCATGGAGCCAGCACTCGTGTGCTGCACTGAGAAACAGCCAGAGCTGCATCCTGGCACCTCCTCAGGCTCAGAGTCACTTTGCACCAGGAACAGGCAGGGTGTGAGATCTCCACCCTCCCCAGGAGTATATGGAACTCCAGAAATCTTTCGCTGTCTTCAGTGGGGTTGTTTGTGATGTAAGGTGGTGTGTAACACAAGTAAGGGATAGCACAATCTGTCGCCCTAAATTAGCAATCTGTTACAAAGACAAGATTAAAATTAAGGTCAAATTCCCTTTCTCCCATGCATGCATTTGGCTGATACACAAGTCACCAAGAGTTCTGTGTGCGACTGAAGATATGATTTGGCCCTAAATTAATTTCATTAGTAAAGCTGAAACTCAAACATGGTGTGAATGAGACATCTGTTAGTCTGCTGATTCATGTCTAAAGAGAAATGTCATAAAGGATTTTTGGAATGCAGTGCTTCATACGAGGCAGCTGCACTGACGCTGCAGATCAATCTGTTTCAGATGGAGTCTTAAACAATAAACCCTTCTGTGAACCTTTTTGCTGTGAATGTATGTCTTCAAAAATGCAGAGAAATTCATGTGTAACAGTGAAAATAGGAATGCGGTGAAAAAAACAGGCAAGCTTCCCACTAATGTTGAACCATCAAGTAAATTGTCCCTGTCCCTGTCATCTAACTCTCCTTAAATCCTCTTGGTGTTTTCTCCTTGAAGAACAGGACTTTAGTTAGGTTGTAAAAAGCCGTGTGCTTGGGAAATACTAGCTTAAAATGACAGTCTGTTCTTGTTTTAGCTGACAAATCACAGAATGATCTGGGGTTGGAGGGGACCTCTGGAGATGATGTAGCTCAAGTCCTCTGCTAAGGTAGGCTGCAGAGGATCTCATCCAGGACTTTGCATATCCAGAGAAGAAGACAACATAAGGTCTCTGGGCAGCCTGTTCCAATGCTCTGATCTGCCTTTTCCATTCAATTTTGTCGTATCTATTTTGTATTGGTACTTTTCTTCATGTTGGAATTGTATTTGCTCCTACTGAATACTCACATAATCACAAACCTTCACTAATGGTGACAAAATGTTATTTATTTATGTTTATTTGTTTTTTATTGGCTTTTATAGCATCTGTTTCCTTTGGCATGTGAGCTTCCCTGCTACCAAAACAGGGATTTCAAGAACGTGAGCTGAAACTGCAGTGAGGTTGCATTTCAAATTCCCGTTTTTTAAATTTTTTTTTGTTTTTTTGTTTTGATGGGAGCCTGGGTGTGCAGGGATGGCAGGGTGGGTAACATGCCTCTTCCAGTGAGAATAAACAGCAGGAACACAAGGATGTCAGAGCAGTAACAATCCTGTTTTCATGCAAATTTCCCAGGAGTAAGAGGCATATTGTAGATGACACATTAACAGGCTTGTCTTTAAATAGAATTTTTTTTCAAAGTCTTCCTGGGGGCACGAGTGACTGTTCAATGCAACATTAATGGATGCATTCTCCTGATAGAACAACAAGGATTTGGAGGCTGAAAGAGACACTAAACCTGCTTCCTGCCAGATCTTGTACAACTCTGTTTTTCCTCTGAACGTGTAGCTGGATTGAGGAGTTGCTGTCTCATAGCAAGGGAGGATCCAGCCTCGTGTCTGCAGTGCCAGCAGGACCTCTGTGCACATCTGGGGGATTGTGAGGAACTGGGGAGCAGCTGTTCCCTCTGGTTTGAATCAGGAGCTGTGTGTTCCAGAGCTGGGGATGGGAAGTGGCTCCCTGTCCATGGATGCAGTTCCTGAACCCCCAGGTGCTGTCCATGGGCTCAGTTCTGCTCCATGCTGCAGCAGCCTCACAGCTCCCACCAGTTCATGCAGTGCTGGAAGTGAGAAGAAAATGCAACTTTGGCCTTATTTTGAAAAGTTATATATATTTCCTCTCCTCCTTCCCAAAGGAAATTTCCCTCTTGCCCCAAATGATTAGTCAAATAATTCAGCTCTCTTTCCCAAAATATTTAACCATTTATCTAGTCATCTTTCTTTTTCTTGGCTTCGTTTCTTTTTATACCTTTAAAAACTGGGAAATTTGAAGGGAGTCTCTTCACCTACTGAAGAGGGCACTGCAAATCAGTTTGGGCACTAGAACTCACCCTTTCACTCATCCCTTACCTCCTTGTGCTGGCCCTGCAGAGCCAGCTGGGACGTGTGCTCTCTGATCCAGCTGGGGGAAGAGTGCATGGAAAAGCATTTCAGCATCAGCAGGGTCTCGCTGCTTGTGATGATTTGGCACAATTTCCATCTGTGTTATGCATGATTTCCAGGTCTCTTAATGTCAGAGGGACAAGATGTGTTTTGTATTTTGACAGCTGTCTGTTGTTTGTGTTTTAATTTACTTACTGGGATGAAGCCATCAGCTTGTCTGGATGAAGGTGGCAATAGTCAGCATGTCCACAGATTGCTGCAGTAGTGTTCCAGGCCCATGCAATATTTCAAGCCCATGTTTTCTGCCTTTCCAGGTCAGATCTTTTGTTGGTTACGTTCCACTGAGGCTCTTCTATTTTACTTAGTTTAAATGCTCATCTTGGCAGAACCTGGAAATTGAGTTCTTGCCTCTTCCCAGTTTTCTGCCCATGGCAAATTATCCAAGCACCCGACAATTGAGCCTTTTTCAGATCCAATGAATATTTAAATATTTTATGCAAATATTTGCTATATATTATTTGAGAACAAGTGAGCAAACAAGAGTATCTCCATATGCTGATGCCTAGGACAGTGTACTGGTAGTGGGGGCACAGGAGCTCCAGCACATGCTTTTGCAAGTAGTTGTTAGGCAGAATGAGTAGCTTTGATGTGGGGCTGCCCTTAGAATATCCTGTACATCTGTAGTGTAAGGACATCTGGTGAGTAGGAGATCCAGATCTGCTAGAAAGGAGGTTTCAACATGCTCCTCTGCAGGTGAAGGTTGTAATTACCTACCTAAATTTAAGTTCATGCACAATTTTTGTTCCTCAAAACTGTATTTTTGGGGTTTTTTCGATTCTTGGAGGAAGGAGGAGTGATTTTTTATTTTGTACTGAAAAGGACCATTTTGGATCTCAGCTTATGCTACAGCAGTCACCTATAATTCTGAGGCTGTCCTTGCTTCTACAGAAGCCTGGAAGAGCAGGGAGGTGCTACCACAAATCTCCATAAGACTGAAATGCTCCAATACGCTCCAAGTACTCATTTTTAAGAACACAGAAATTAGAATGAACCATATATGATAATTTATGTTATATTGCCTATTGTATGACTTGGCATCTCTGAAGTGCTAGAGCAACCTGTAGAGAGTCATATCCCATTTCAGCCACTGATTTCTTTGCTATAACCCCTGAAGTAAAAGTAGCAAGAGGAAATAAAAGCAACTAAATGAAAAGGGAGCAGCTAACCTTTCTTCTGTTGTTTTTTTAATTCATAGCTGATGTGGAAGTAAAAATTAATTAGTGCCAGTGCTCTATGTTCCAGTATGTAGGTGTGTTTAAATGTCAGTCTCCTGTCACACAACCACCTCTGGCTATTACTGAGCTGTTAACTCAGAGTGAACAAAAAGGCTTCAGGGGAAGAAGTAACAGAGCAAAGTTCTTGTGTGTGGGGGATTTTGTTGACCTTGTTCCTTCACAGAGCTCTGAGGAGCCTGGTGAGAGAGAGTGCATGGCAGAGCACTCTGCCAGGGGCTCTGTGTCGGGGATGAGATCTGCCTGGGTTATGGAAGAAGGTTTCTTGTCTGTGCTGCCAGTCACAGTTACTCTGCATTGAATGGTAGGGTAGAGCCTTCTGGTGTTTTTCACTCTAGTCTTGGCCTTGCAGGATTGAAACCTTTTATTTTACTGTCTAATTCCTGCTGTTAATGGTAAGCAAGACAGACTTTTTTCAGCAATTAAGCGTGTATCTCCATGAACACACAAGTCTGGCAATGACCTTGCTAGCAATGTTGAAGGAAACAATAAAACATAAAGCAGGAATATTACTGGATGCCATGGAATTCAGCTCAGTGCTCAGACTCATCATTCACTGAAGGAAGGTGCTGCTACAGTTTGTAAATCTCCTGTTGTATAAAAAAAGACCTGAAGAAAACTCGTTCTCCTGAAGACCAGTTATTTTCCTTGGCTGAACCTAACAGGAATTGTGATTTGTTCTGCCAAGATGGGGTGGGAAAGAAAGGACACAACAAAAACTCTTCCCAAAACAAGTATCCAGTTTAGTAGATTTGTTTAAGCTGAAAGAGACATCAGAGCTGGCAAGTTTTGAAAAACTGTCTTTTCTAACTTAATGAAGCATTTTCTTTTAAAGCTAATTATTCCCCAATCTCAAGTTAAACCTCACCTTCAGTCAAAACCAGAATTCCAATAACACACTTGTATTGAGCTGGAGCATGGTCAAGGACTGAGGGATTTTTTTTCCTGTATTTTCTCTTTTGACCATCCTCCAGAAGGGCAACCCAGAACATGCAAGCCCATGAAGAAGTGAGACTCTCCAATCAGTAGTCAATTATGTGTTGATAAACCATGTTAGTTCTTCAGGGGATAATCAGGAGAGTTTCTCTATGGAAGTGGGAAGCACTGGATTTCTGTTTACAGCTCTTTTTCTGGATCTCTAGTACAGTTGTTTGACCTTAATGAGTTAATTAAAAGGAGAACTTTTAATAACCTGACAAAAGTCAAGAAGTTAACAAAGTTAAGAAGAATTTTTAGGTCAATGCTTATAGGAAAACTTCTTTTTCACAGTTTTACTAGTAAATTTTAAGAACAGTTCACTGAGACCTCTTTAGAATGCCTTTAGCACTCTTACACAACAGTATTATAGAAACAGTTTTGAGATATATTAATATTCAGCAGTAGATGATACAATCTCACAAAGTAATTGATAAAATGGCTCTGCAAATAGGAAATCTTAATTTTCCCATCTCTGCTAAAAGCCTCGAAGCTGTTGTTGCCTGAAACCCACATCAGCCTGGGAACTGTGCTGGCAGCACAGAGCAGGAGCAGCGTGCTGCTCACGGCAGTGCACTCCTGCCCCTGTATCACCACCTGAAAGTGCTGCATCAGAAACAGCTTTCCAGAGCAGCAGCGAGGTCTGGAGCTCCCAGGTTTGCTGCTTTGCCTTTTCCAGCTGCTGCTTTTCTGTTCTGAGACAGCTGCAGGGGACGGGGGAGAGCGCGGGGCTCTGGTGCTGCGTGCTGGGCACCTCCCAGGGCAAGAGCAGCTCCTGCACTCTGGGAATCAGGGACACAGGGAATATTTCCCTGCCTGTCCTGGAAGGTCCAAGAAAACACTGTTTATGACCTCAGTCCATAGAGAAAGCTTCCAAGGATTTGGGATGGAGTGCAAACAGCTGGTGTGGGAATTAGAAAGTGGTGTGGTTAGTAGTGTGTCAACAGTGTGAAAATGTGTATTTTAGATTTTGTATAATGTGGATGTAAGTAAAGACTCCAGATGGAGGATTGTGGGTGTTGCCTCAGTTTCCCTTCTTCTTCACCTACTCCATCTACAGTGTTGGAAACACAAAATTATTGGGTAGAATTAGCCGCAGTGCAAGTGTTACGTGAACAGACAAATAATTAGATATTGGTAGTAAAACAATAACAATAAATGTTTTAAGAACATAGTATCAAATAATGAATCACCTTATCTGGCATAAATTCAAACAATTTGCACCTTTCAAAGCTTTTACTAGCATATTTTCCAAGAGTGCAAAGCCTGTATCATTCTTAGCTCAAACTTGTGATAAAAAACAGTAAACAACCTCTAAAACCCAAAAAAACACCACAACCCATCGACTTCGTTTATAAATCACACAAATCATCAAAAATTACAAAGCTACAGCAGCCCCTGAATGGGGAGAAAAAAGCCCCACAATGCTCCAGGCAAGATCCTGAGCTGCACATGGATTTCAGACAGCAGCCTTTGCACAGGCTGGGCACAGCCAGCTCCGAGGGCAGAGCTGCTTGAGTTTCCCATTTCTCCCTGAGCCAGCAGCTTTGGGAGGTTTGTGCCACTGCCTGCAAGTGCTCCGTGCTGCAGGTTAACTTAGCCCAGCAATCCATGGCACTGGGGGCAGTTTTTGAAGGGAATTTCAACATCAGTTTAACATGAAACATAAATGTATGTTTGAGCAAGGCAGGCGCTGGCTGGAGCGATTACATGGGGTGTGCTTAGCAGAGGCTGTGCAGCTCCTGGCTGCTCCTCTCCCCAAACTGGGGGATGAAGCTGTAGTGCCTTTGTGGGAGAGCATCGTTTATTACCCAGTAGGTGCAATTTAAAAAGATCTGAGGGAGAGATGGCAGATGTATGGAGAACTTATGTCCAAGTAAGGTCAGTTCTATTTAGATGCCCTGTTATATTTGTGTTTTGAAATGCCTTTTTGAAAAGTAGCAGTCTTAAAAGGAAGAGCAAAGCCTTGCCAAACAACATGCTGTTTGATTTTTACATCAAACCTTTAAGACAGGATAATATTCACTCCAGGGAGAAAGAACAGCTAAATAAACATGTAGAAACTTAAAAGGTACTGAGGTTCGGAGTAATCAGTGTGCAGTGTCCAGTGCTGTCTGCTGAAATCCACTGAAGCAGCTCTGTGAATTTAGTCAGTGGAATTTAGCTGTGATTACAGGGTTTTGCAGAGGCACTTGCCTCTGACAGGTTTGTATTGAGGTTTGCTGAGCCTGTGCTGTTGGGTTTTTTCCAGTGACCCATGGCTCTGCCCTTTCTAAGTCATCAGTCTTAACCCCCAGCCAATACTGCCAAACATTTTCAGCAAGTCCCTCAAGTCTTTACCTTCTCCACTGCTTTGATGACCTAAACTGAGCACTTATATAAGTGCATCATGTGGTTTTCTGTGCCTTCTCCCTCTGGCATCTTCACCTGTTACCTTTGCTTCTGAAGGAGAGTAGCAGCTCCCTGGGAGGGCACCAGAGTGTCTCTGTGGCTGTGCAAGACTGAGCTGGTGGATTTCTGGCCATGCTCAGGGCCTGTGAGCTGTGAGTTATTTTTTTAAGAACGTGCTTTATTCACTGATGAAATAACTGAGAGGAATAAAACAGCCCTGATGGAATGAAAACAAGTGGCAAAGAATTAGATAAATACTACTAGGAGAGCAACAGGTGATCCTTCTGTGGTTTTCTTTGCCATTTTAATGCTTTGTGGTAGACAGTTTAGGGGTTTTTCCCCATAATGCAAAATTCTTGGCAGCCATATAATGAAATGTTAATTTTAATGGTGGTTTCTTGGTGTCCTTTGTTGGTTTTTTTTTTAATTTTAACATAGGGTTAGCCTGTTTGGCTGTGTGTTGTGTGCTGGTGGGTTTTTTTCCTAATTTATGCTGTGAGGGACTCTCAAATACAAAGAACCTTTCCCTCCCTTTTCATCGCTGGTACATCCTTGTGTAGTGCCCTAGGTCTGGCTTAGTAAAAGCCAGAGCTGGTTTTGCTTCTCCCCTGCTGTCCATCTGATCAGTGCTGCTGCCTGCCCGCCTGAGGGAAGGGCTGGGGTGCCAGCAGCACGGAGCAAAGCTCTCCATCCTCCTTGGTGTGAGCCTGCAGCAGGGATGCCACACGCTGCTCTCCCCCCTGCACCCCCCCCCTGCAGCTCATTTTCTGCTGCTTCTGTCTGCAGGTTTATTTACCACATGGTGCTGCTTCTTCCTAGCCACGGAGACAAGTTTGGGTCGCCCTTGGTGCCGGAATTGTCGCAGCCCTGGGTGGTGTTTGTGATTGCCAGCACGCCCTGCCCCAGCCTTGGAGCCCAGCGGTTCCTGGGGATCAGCAGGACAGAGGGAAGGGTAGGGAAGGAAGGGGCTGTTCCAGGGCTTAGTGACCCACTGTGGTGTGACTCCTTTGTACTGGTTATTCCAATTTTTGTGATACTCAATCAGAAACCTGCGGTCCTGCTTCCCTGAAAGCTCTGCCTCCTGGGGATGCAGGATTATATGAGAAGCCTGCCTGGGCTTTTTCTGTTCATGTGTGAGTTGTTTGCCTGTTAGTGGAGACAGAAGCCTTGGTCCTCGGAGAAAAACCTCAAAAATGTCACCCAATAAGGTTCTAAACCCAAAGGGAAGATTTAAAAAACTAATGTAATATTTCTGTACAAAACACACAACGAGGAAGAAACTCCCTCTGCAACTCTTGAGCTGTTTGTGAACAGTCTGGGCTATGGTGCACTCTGGGAGGTGGCTGTGGAGGAGACCCTGCAGATTTGTATCTGGTGTGGCTTTACCCCTTTTCTGAAAAGAAACAGGACGAGGGAGAAACAACAAAGAAGTCTTTGAGGGAGAATTGTTCTTGAGGAGAGTATGGTGGATATCTTAAAAAGAACAATCCTCTGCAAACAGCTGCTGCTCCTCTTTTAATTTTTAAGTAGCTTTAAAATCAGGAGCTGGAGAGGGCAGCATCTTTGCCTACTTCTAGCTCAGGAACGAATATTTAGTCTTGTAGAAAGGGTTTATGAAAGCAGATTCCCTTTGCAAAGATGATTGTCACAGTAGCTTAAATTGTCTGCCAAGCATCATAATAGAGTTTTACTACTGTAGGAAAACAAAAGCAAAAGATAAGCTTAACTCAGTGAAACAAAGGAGAACAAAGGAGGGAGAAGAGCAAAGAGGCTCGCTGATGACAGGAGAGCACAGTGATCTCCCTGCAAGTAACAACTCCAAGGGGCTCCCAGAATTAGGGTAATGCACTGAGCAGCTGCAGGGCTGTAAGAGGCTGAGAGTGCAGGAACAGCGTGGGCAAACAGGTCTGTGGGCTCCAGAGCAAGCCACCCTCCTGCTCTCCAGGCTGGGGCAGACTCTGAAGGAGCATCATCTCAGGCCACATGGCCACCCAAAAGTTTTCTTGGGCAGAGAAGGAAAGAAATTCCCAGGTAGGGAAAGAAGTGATGGGGATATGGCCCAAGACAATTGCTGACAATTTCTTGCCATCCTGGTTCCTCTGGTGGAACACTTGGGTGATCTTGCCCTTCTCCTGTTTTCAGTTGTACGAAAGGCATGGCTTAGGCCAAAAGATGGTTTGAGAGATGGTGCCTGGGTAAGGCAGTGGGAAATACTTGCCTTTGAGTCAAGCAGTTATGAGGCAGTGGCATTGTCAGGAAGCCAGAGCTCACTGTCAGTCTTAAAATGTCACATACAATTTCTGCCTAGCCCTTGCAGTCTCTATGGCTTCCTATTTTGTGCATTCCTAAAGTTGTTTATAAATATTCATTATTGAATGTGAAATGAAGGAGGGAAAATCAACCAGGTGAATAGTTCCTAGCCTGTAAGACATACTGTCTGTTGGGAGGTGGCAAGCAATCTTGGTTCCCAGAAATTCAGCTCTGATCCTGCATATGCTAAGACATTTAGGCTTTCTGTAGTGAGTATTTGTGTGTCTGGACTTAAACACAGGACATGAATCTGTGTGTTGAAATATGGAAATGCTGAAAAATGCTGAAACATGGAAAGAGTTGCCAGGACTGTACTGCATGTACTTTCTCCATGGAACACCCCAGGAGCTTCACTTTCCCTATGAAAATGGAAAAGAATATATGGTACAAAGCCTTAAAAGCCTAAGGACAGCCTGACCATGCTACTTCTCCTTTTAAAATGTTGTGTTTCTGGTGGGGTTTTTCTTGTTGCTTTATTTTTACATTTGCAAGCTATGCATTGAAAATAACCTCTAGCAGACTGGCAAGTGTGTGACAGCTGTTCACCCTGAGCTCTCCTACCCCACGGAGTCAGTGGTGATGGTGCAGGTAGGGGCTTGGATGGTTGGACCTCCATGGTGTTCAGACTTGAATAATTAATTTATCTCTTTATTTGAAAGCAGATCCCCAGCATGCACCCCAGAGCAGTCATGGTTAGCCTGCTGAGCCTGCCCTTTGCCATTGCCTGTGGGAAGGACAGAGATGTTTGATCTGTTGGTATCTGCTACCTGGGTTGGGGCAGCTCGATGCAGGGAGGCAGCAGAAGAGCTGCAGGGCCTGAGTGGCCCAGGCTGCTTTTTGGTGACTTGTGTGAGCAGCTTTTCCTTGGCCATTGCAATTCATGTGCATTCTCAGTGGAACTGAGTACCAGCTGATGCCTGCACTGCAGTTACTGTGCCCTGCTAGGAATTTGGCAGGTACATGTCAGATTTGCTCTACAGTAGGCTAATATCCTTTGGGGATAAAGGAGAGGCAATTTTTACAGATATTGACATCAGTGTCCTGCTTGGGTGTTGGACCTGGCTAGATAATGGTGATGGGAGGTTACTCAGCACCAATACCACCAATAGGTGGGTTTTTTTCAGAAATGTGTGGGATAATGTACTGAGCATGGCCCAGGAAAGGTCTGTCCTGGCACCAGTTCAGTATTTCTGTTTTCATCATGACTCAGATGATGCGGAAGGGAGTGTCCTTATTAAGCTTGAAGATGATGTGAAGCTGGGCTGGGCTGTAAATACATCCCATAAATAATCTTTTTAAAAAATGGATGTGATTCACTGAAATGTAGAAGAACAATGGCTTGGATTTGTGCAGAAGGCTTGCAGAAGAAGATGTGGAGCTGTGGAAGGTCACGAGCTGAACATGAGTCAGCATTGCTGCAAGAGCACTTTGCACAGAAATGAGAACTCCTAGGCAGAAGCAGCCATCACGTCACGTTGGCTGTGCTGCCTGCACAGCCTGGTGTCCTCCTGCTGCTCTGGGACCCCTGGGAATCCTCTGGCTGGTTTGGGGCACTGAGATTCACAGGAAAAGGTGGAGTGTCTGATGGGCTTGGCTTGGGGCTGGTTACCCTGAAGAAGGCAGGAGGTAGAGTAGGCTTCCAGAGACAAATCTGTTCTCTCTATTCCTGGTGCAGGAAACGTACATTTCATCAAGTGAGCAAGCTAAACAGTGAGGCTGGGAGGATTTGGGAAGAGAGTTTGAGAGGTGTGGGGTCTGTCTGGCAGCCTTTAGCAGCAGGCAGGTGGGGTCTGCCAGGCTGATGGAGAGCTTTGGTGCCGTGTTTCCTCGGGTGGGTTACAGTGGCTGTTCTGCAGAGGACAGGCACAGGCAGCTCTGGCTGTGCTGTGAACCCCAGACAAGTGCTCACTGAGCCTTGGGAGCTCAAGGAGGATGCTGCAGTTGTGAGGCAAAGTGAGATGAGGGGAATGTGCTCTGTTTCTCTCTCCCCACACTTGTGTCCAGCCCCAGTGCAAAGGGTTGTGTGGAAAGGTTTTATGAAGCCCCCCTGTCTGTGTGCTCCTGCTGTGCCCATAACCAGGGACGTCAGCTGAGTCTGTGTGCTGGGGGTTGCATTTGCACCTGTGGTTTCTGAGAGGGGCAGCTTTTGTCTTGAGAATGGTCGTGGCTGGGATGGGTGCTAGGATGCTGCAGGGGCTCTTTGTGCAGGAGATGCAGGCAGGGTCAGTCCCAGAGCTCAGCCATGGACTGCAGCCTGTCTGATCTGGGAGCAGTGCCTGTTCCTGCTGCTGCTGCCTCCCCTTCCCAGCACCAGGTGATGTTTACAGGCCCCCAGAGTGACCCCCGCTCAGTGAAATGAGCTCAGCTAAGCACAGCCATTAAATAAAACTGTTCTTTTTCTGAAGGCTTTTTTTGGCTTAAATGTGGTTCCCCACTTGAACCCACAGACAGCTGCTCCAGCCCAAGTGGGTTTTTGAGCAGGGAGAGGAATGAATGGAATGGGAGAGCTTGGAGAATGCCTGAACTTTCACTTGTGCCAGGAAAGCGTGCCTTGCTGCAGCCCAAAGGCTCCCACACCCAGAGCAAATGGCTCACATCCAACTGCTTTGGAATCTGTGGACTTCAGGTGTGCCCCAGAGGCTGTGTGTACCATGCAGGTGTAGTGTCTGTCAAGTAGCGAGCATGTAATTTGAATTCTGTTGCCTATGTAAGCATTAAATTACATGCTGTTAGAGTTTTGAAAGAAGGTATTTAAAGCCATCTAAACTTTAATAGAAACAAGATTTCAATTATTCTTGTAATGAGAAGGATGAAAGTTTTCTAGTTTATCTAGAAAAAGCCCTGTTCTTTAATGAACCTCCATAATTAGAAATGCACTAGTCTATAACTGAATTTCTAATGAATAATCTATAGATTTAGCATCTTCTCTCTTTTTTTCCCCTTGTCCTTTATAAAAAGTTCCCAGTAAGCTGCATATTTCCCACTGTGCAACCCATAGAGCATGCTACTGGCTTGCCATATGGTTGCTTTCCTCCAGCAATTAATAGGACTGCAAAGGCCCCTGAATCTTTAGGGACTGTGTATTTGCTTGTGGTCTTGTCAGAACATGCAGCATTTTGAAATGCTATTTCTCACACTGATGTCCACTGAATAACAAGTGGCCCAAAAAACAGCGTAGTGGAACTAAAACAAGCAATTTGGTTTATACATTAAAAAAAAAAAAGGCAAAAACCCCAAACTAGAGTTGCTGTATCATTTCAAGTTTCTCAGGTCACATTCAAGAAGTAGTTTTTATGGCTGGGTGCATGTGGCATGGATGCATGTAATCAGTTTCTTGGCAAGTGTATTTACAAGGACATTGTTTACAGTCATTTTTTCCCTGCATTATTTAAAAATTAATATGACCCCGAACAAGTAAACTTGAAGAAATCAGCTAATGTTTGTAGAGATGTAGTAAGGGATGGAGGAGAAGGATTATGGAAACAATAGTCAAAGGCCCCTGTTTAAAAAAGGGAAAAAGGGATTGCTTACCATTGCATTGAATTTGCACCTTTAGCCCAGCTACATGAGCACTGAAGCATTTGAAGAATATTTTAGATCCTTTCCACACAGGTTTTTCTCCAGATGAAAACTTTAGGCACCTTTGAAGAACAATCTTTGCCTGAATTATCCCTTCCTCGTGCTTCTGGAGCCTACTTACGTGGCACTGGGAAGTGGCTGTGTGTGATTTCCCCTTCCCCATCGCTGTGCACCAGCAGTTCTGTTCTGAGCCCCACAGTGTTCAGGGGCTGCAGCTGCTCTGTGGAGGAGCATCCCCAGTGCTGCAGTACCCAGCTCGCTGGGATTTTGTGTGGTAGGGATACCCAGGAGGTGTCTGATGGATCTGACCAAGGCTCAGTGACAGAAGTCTTAGTGCTCCTGTGCAGAATGGGCTGCTTGTTCTGGTTAGTGAAAAACCAGTGAGAGGCTCCAAGGCAGAAATACAATTTATTAGGAAAAGGGAAAAAATAGGGGAAAAAAAGGAAGGAAGCCAGTGACAAAGTCAGAATACAACCTGATGTCCTGTTGGTCAGGGTGTGGGTAGCAGCCCAGTTAGAACAGTGACTGCAGAACTCCTGGAAGGTGCTGTGCTGATAGATGGGCCTGGTCTTCCTCTGGGAGTCCAGTGAGGAAAGGCTGCTTGGTGTCCGAAATCTCAGCTTTTTATCCAGGTAGAGGGGCTTGGCTCCTCCCCCTGGATGCAGCATTTCCCAATGGGGTGATGTAAGTTTATTTATCCCTGGACTCAATGGCCCATCAGCAGAAAACCCCTCCCTGGAGGGAAGATGGGCTGTGGAAGGGATAAGGAAACTGCTCTTGCTGGTTTCTTGTCAGCTGGCTCATCAACACAAGATTGCATCACCTCTCCTCATCCCATTCCCAACAGATGGTGACAGAATAACACACCTTTGATTGCATTTTGCACTGCAACACTGCTCTTGAGGGAGAAGGGGTCTCAAGGGCTCAATTGCTTTAATGGAAATCTAAGAACCTGGATTTGTTCATGGCTTTTGGGCAGTCCTGAGTAAGCCTCTTGCTTTGGAACTGTTTAGATTATAAACTCCCCTTCTGCATATATTACTGTGCCTAGTGCAAAGGAACCTTTTTCTGCATGTCTCTAAGACAGTATTAAGGATATCTTTTTGGCTGGAGTTTAGTCCTGCCAGGGGAAGTGGGATGTGGGAAAGATTTATTGCATCTTCTGCACAGAAATCTGTCTAGCACTGAGCATGCCATGGGTTAACAAGGCTGGCACTCTGAGGGAGCCAGAGGTGTTTCAGTGCACCAATGTTAGGGTGATTTGAGGGCTTGCTTACCTGCCCAGCCTTCAGGAGACTCTGAGACCTCCTTTCTTTCAGTGCATCAGGAAAGAGAGGCAGAGGGAGAATGATGGCAGCTAATCCTCCTGAGGTGCTGGTGGTGCTGACTTCATTGAAGGTGTGAGGCTGCAGGGGCTCTGCCTGGAAAGGGCTTGGGGCAGGGTTCCAGAGCCTGAGCCCGTGTCAGAGCTCTCCAGGGGCCTCCCCTCAGCTCCTGCCTGAGGCCAGGGCAGCAGTCTGCTCTGTGTGCCAGCCTGGATTCCAGGACACCTCCCAGCACCCTGGGGAAGAGTTCTCCCCACACCTCCAGCTCCTCTCTGATAGGTCAGAATCTGTATTTTTGCCCTTCTTCCTCTGTCAGCATCTCTATTTTTGCCCTTCTTCCTCTGCTGGCCCTGCACCCTGGAATGGAAACAGGAGTGTGTCACATTCAGCTGTGCCCTGTGAACATCAGGTACTTTTGAGCAGATGCAAAGGATGCCAGGTGAATTTCTCTCTGCAAACCTGTTGAATCTCCATCAGAAAATTTGGCCAGGGATTTTATTACAGCAAATATAGCTGTTGCTCTGTTGTTGCTGTTAAAGATGCTTATATGATCTGACAGCGTTAATGAGTGGGTAACATCAGCTAAGTCTAAAAAGCTATTGCACAGGAAGAATCTTTTGCATTTCATGTTTATGGACACATTTTGCCTTTTTAGCTACCCTGATGAGGAAAAAAAAAGTGATTTATTGTGGGGTAACACAAATGAATTTGGAGCAGTTGCTCAGTTGATCTTTCCCACTAAATGCCTTCAGGTAATACCTGGGCTGGAAGTAACTGGAATGCTGTGGTGCTTCGAAAAAAATTGATGTGCTTATAATTATATCTGGTGCAAGAATATCAAACAGCAAATGATTGAATAGGAGCTGTACTTTTTATTTTGGGCTTTTTGGCATGTGAGTGGTGGGGAGGTGTCAGCCCCCTTCTATGGTGGCTAATTACATTTCCCACATGACATTTCTCTCTCCTTGACATATCCCATCACTCGCTTCAGTGATGATTGTCACCAGCCCCCCCGGCATCTCCTGTGCTTGCTTGAAATACGAAGCCATTTGTTTAGGGAAAAAAATTCCCAGGTTTTTTTTTTTTTTTTTCTGCTGTCCTAATTTTCTCACCAACTTAGCTGAGATGTTCTGTGAAGGTTTTATTCTCGTAAATAAGCTTACTCTCCACATAGGCTTTTTGCAGATGTCCCAGCCCAGTTAGGTACCTTGGTTTCCATGGTTTGTTACCTGCAAGAGGAGTGTGTTTGACATGGTATTTTTGTAAACAGAAAATCATATTTATATTCCATACTTAATAGAGTACAGCTGTTCTGTGTATTGAGTCTGAGCTGGTGCAGCTTTGTTTAAGAAGGCATTCTCTGCATGTCTGAGTGTCCAAACAGAAATATTCTGTGTACATAATGTATTAAAAAATGACACCAGCTTCTTGTCTTCTGGAGGACAAGAAGGTTTTTATAATTTTAAAGACCACTCAAGGAAATGAAACAATACAGTTGTAGTGATTTATTTATGTTGCTGCTGTTGTACCAGTATCCCATTTAAATGGTCTTATTCCAGAACAGGAATCCACATTGGATTGGAGGTAACAGCAATTGCAGTAGCTATTCCAGGAGCTGTAGTAACAGAAATGAATGCAGTGCAGCTTCCTGGGAAGATGCTGAGCTTTTGGTCTGCTACAGGGCAGCCCTTCTGCCTGGTCATCTTCAAGTGAAGTCTCATAGGAATGGGATCAATGCTGTGACTTGGACAAGAGTGCTGCCTACTTTCTGTGACTTCAGCATGAGCATTGCTAATAGCTGCTCAGAATCTCTGACTTTATTTTTATTAATGAAAATAATTTCCCTATGATGTTGCCAAACTATGCTGAAAAGTTGTTTCCCCTTTACTTAGTCCCTGCTGTGCCAGCAGATGTCCAGTTTCTTCCTCTCTAATTGCCTTTTAAACTCTTCTTCATTAACTAACTCCCACCTTCTTAAATATTCCAGGATATGTGAATTTTCATGGGGTTTTTTTACCTCAGAAGTCGGGACTGGCCAAGCAATGGAACATTGGACTTAGATCTGGGAAAGGGTTCCCTGTGCTCCTTACAAAAATGCATATAATGTTTGTTTGTGAGCTGAAAAAAGGGACAGGGAAGATTGCAGAATGACTTAGGTTGAGACTGAGGAGCAGGGGGGTCAGAGGTGCACTACAGAGGGTGGTGGGTGCAGTTCAGGAGGGTGAGACCCAAGGCTGAACCTCACTGACTCCTGATTCAGCAGAAGCCTCGTGGCCACACAAGACTTTGACATTAAGGTGAGCTGCTCAGTCCAACGTGGCAGTGAATTCTTGATGACAATTATTGATTCAGGTCTCAGAAACTGGCATATAGATTGGATTTTAGATGGGCTATGATATGTTGGGCTATCAGAGAGGAGAAGTTTGGGCTCTTCCCCTGACAAGTGGATTTGGCCATAAGACCAGCAATTGCAAGACCATAAGCTTGAATGGATCTACCTGGGGCAATTAGGGTGGTGCTCTTCTGGAGGCTGTGTTTGTCTGAGTAGGGAAAAACTCTTTGGCAGTTAGAAAAGCAAGAAAAAAAAGCAGAACTTAAAACCATTTGAGTCTTTGTCCCTTGCCAAAGGCACTGCTGAAAAATCCGGCAAAGGAAGATGAGGGGATCTCATGTATGTGTGTATGCATGTATATATGTATAAAATACATAGAAATATTTTAATTTAGGGGATGGCAGAGGGAATTTGAAAGGTTGTTAATCTTGGAAGCACATAGCACATCTCATCTCTTGAACTGGTAAATTGATACCAGGTGAGCTCCCATATATCTCTGAAGATCTTGCTCCTGAAAAAGTCTGTCAGCCTTCTTCTCATGTACTGAAGTGTAAGATATGTGCCATGCTGCATATCCACCTTAATCTTTTTTATTCCTAGTTAAACAGAAATGTTCCAAGCGTGCTCTTAGTCTGTCTGACCTTGGGTTCACATTCCCAGAGGATGTGTGCAGCTGATCAGAGCTGTGCTGCACCTACACGGTGGTGAGTGCCCCATGATGTGCCAGGGCAGTGTACTGGGGACACATGCTAACAGTGAGTTCCAGTTAACCTGGAATGCTGCAAGCAGGTACCAGGATAGCAGAGCTGCCCTGGCTGTGATAAATTGGTGGCCTCAGGGACTCGAGATTTAGTTAATGAGAAGCTCTGTTGTTGCCTTTTGCTGTTTCCTCAACTGGCATTGAATGCAAAATCCTTCAAGACTTTGAAGAGGAGCCTGGGAGGTCGGGTATGTGGAAAGGCAGAAGGGCTGGAGGTATGGAAGGAACCCCCAGGTGCACTTGCAGACTTTTTACATAATAAGGCACAGCACTAAAATACCATTCAACTGTAGTACAAGTAAAAGTAAAGTCTATGTAAATGTAATGCAGTGAAGTAAACTTTAACTGAGGTATAACAATGGTTTGGGGAATTCTGCTCTTACTGGTCTAAATCTGTAGATCCAGTTGAGCTCACTCTGTTTCAAACTAGTGCAGTTTAGGGAAAAACAATGGTCTGCTCCTCTGTTTCTTTAGAGCTTTGCAGATCAGAGCACTCAGGATAAATCACGTCCTTGTTGAAGTCAATGGCAAAGCTCATGCTTCTTTTGATGGTGTCAGGTTTTATCCATCACAAATTGCTGAACATTTTAAAATTCAGTCAGATGTAATCAAAATATAAATGCAAATTGGGATCATCTCATAATGTAGCAACTACAGGGGGAGTATCTTTCTAGTGGTGGCGTGAAAGACACATCTGTGCATATTTTTACTGCACCTATGCTGTGATGAACAGATTTAGATACTATGTCATTATGATCACAGGGGAGAGACATTTGCATTGTCATTGACTGATTGCTTCTGTCGGTTCTCCTTCCACCGTAAGGATTCTCGGGGTTGTGATGGACAAGGCAGTAACAATTAGGTTACTCTACAGTAACAATTAGGTTACTCTACAGTAACAGTTAGGTAGCTGTTTGCTGTGCTTTCAGATGCTGGTGACCTCCTCTCCACCACTGGGATGTCAAATGCACAGTGAATGGGGAGAGGCAGTGGGGTTTCGTTCCTTGAGAGAAGGGAGAAAAATTCCCGTGCATTATCTGGGTGTTAACTGTGATGATAAAATTACTGAGTGCTGATTTCAGTCCTGTGTGGATCTCCTTAAATCACTGTTATACTGGGTAGGGTTTTGAGATAGTTTCTCAAAATATTTGAGGTAATTTCTTAAAATATAAGAAATATTGTCAGAAGCTTAATCTGATTTTTCACAATGCTTTCCAGAGAAAAACTTCTCAGGACATGACGTGCTGATGGTGGGATTTAGGTTCTTTACTTGGTACAATCAGTCAATTCACTAATTAAACTCTTCTTGAACCTTTAGGAAAATCATAAGTTAAACAGAACTTCTATTTTAAAACTCAGCCTTTAAAAACATTGAGGGGGAAGACTACCTCTTCCAAGTTATCTGAGTCAGCGTGGGAACCTTTGTTAGCCAACGTGATTCATTTTAGGGAATGCAGCTCGTGAATCAGGAATGGGGCTAGGGTGTTAAAGAGGGGGGGAAGTATCCTATTTTATCTCCCAAGCAGGAATTTTAACTTGAAAGCTAGTTCTTTTCTCTGCTTCTCTGCTAATAGAATGGGACATAGCAGTGGAGAAGTATGAAAAAGCTAGTTGGCAGAGTTGTAGGCAAGTTGGACAGTGATGAGATGGTTTTGGAAATGGTTGTGTGAAGTTGCATAAGAAAATGGGATCAGCCTGTTCCTTCTACATGAACCAGTGTGCTGGATGGGTTGTGAGGAGGAGTGCAGGTGGGGTGTGCAGGCACTTTTGGATAAAATGAGCTATATATTTGTGGTCTGTTATTTAGGAAACTTTGATTAACAGCTCCCTGTGAGGTTTCACAGTCTGCTCAGCATTCCTGTCACCAAGTATTGTGGGAATGAGGAGAATGTTCCTGCTGTTCAGGCAGTCATAAAAGAATGTGTAAAGTAAGTATTTCTGGTTACATGGTGAGTCTCCTCACCTGGGGTTTTGAATTACAATTTCTCCATGAATGTGTATGGTGGTCAAAGCAGAGACATCTGTAAGACTTTTGAGAAAGAGCTAATACATGGTGCTGACACCTGTTACAGTGTGACATGAGATTCCTTTTGTGCTGTATCACCATGACCAGTGGTGTTCCTTTCCTTTGCAGTGGAATTTGGAAGCTAACCAGGAGATGGGAGCTGATGTCTCATTTCTGTTCTGTAAATTCCAAGTGCTGCTGGGAGGCTTTTAGTACTTAACTGCTTCCATGTCACCTCACTGGGCTGCAGGGTGTCCCTTAGGTAAATGCAAATTATCCTAATAGTACATTTAAAAATTATTTCATAAGAGTGTACCTACACCAGCAGGATAGGGAGTGGGGAGGAGGGGGAAAAGGAAGGCAGTGGGGGTTTTGGCTGGGCTTCTAATAAAACTTGTATAATTGAATATGTACTAAATGAGAGCAGCGTCTAATGAGAGTAGGTGAGCAGAATGACAATTGAGGCTATGTACTTCAAACTTAAACCAGCAATGAGGGCAGTAAACATACCTGGTATTAGGTAGCCAGATAACAGAAGGTTTAAGACTTAATAAAAATGAGCAATGTTCTTTCTTCAGGAGCACAAAAAACATTCCTGTAGCATTGTATCATGTCCTTTCTTTGTCCTTAATCAGCTGCAGCAGAGGCTTGGAGTTCAATACATATTGACTTAAAGCATATGCTGAAGTGTGAACTACTTGGGTTTCAAAACTTCGATTGCCGGGAGCAGCATACTAATCTTGGTTAAGTTATCTGTTCTTTTAAAGTTAATTCTGCAGTGTAGTCACACTTTTAATTCTAACATATTAAACTTTGAGCTGTTTAAAAATCCATGCATCCCTTCCACTGAGCAGCTTGTTGGAAGAGCAAGCACATAACTTATTACAGAACTCTGATTGCCTCGGGAGCAGCATTGCCTATGTCCATTAATCTCAGTAACATTATATACACATAATATATTGATAAAATGTTAATGACCTAACTTAATGCCAATAAAAGCTGGAAATGAGGGTGTAGGAGTTCAAAGTGTAGCACTCTTTAGCCTTCAGTCATTCTGGTTGGTTTATTTGTTTGCTTACTGATCAGTTTTTTAAAATCTCTCCCTTCCCTCCCGCGTTGCCACCAGACTGTCCACAAAAGCACGGGTTGTGCCCAGATTCTAAACTAGCTATTCACACATCAGAGGGTGAGAAATGTCCTCAGACTGGCCACTGCACAAACGTTGGGGATACTGTGCTCTCCTGTGCCAGCTTGCACAGTTCTGCAGGCACCTTGTGTGTGCGGTGCTCGTCGCTCAGCCAAGAGCTGCTGCCTGCCCAGCCCTGCCTGCCACCTGAGCCTCAGCTGTCTCCTGGCGTGCCAGTCCTGCCAGTCACTTAGTCCTGGCTTCCAGGGCAGCTGGCAGAGTGGCAGGCCTGTGAGAGGAGCACAGCAAGAGGAGAGCTCTGGTTTGAGCCTCTCTCGGGATGTCTGTGCCGGCCCCTGGGAAAAGCAGCGCCAGCGCTGAGCCCAGCTTTGCTGCTCCTGATGGGTTTCTGTGGCTGGAACTCAGGGGGAAATGAAACCTGGGTGTGGTACTAAGGCTTCCAAGTATTTCAATTAAAACTTAAATCTGGACTCTGCAAGGCATGGAATGGACTGAGGAGAAACAGAGCAACAAAAGTCAATATAAAAAAATAGTTCATGCTAATGATGTTTAACAGCCCTGCCCTGCAGTGTGTGATTATCTGGGGAGGAGGCTGTTGAAGTCTTACATAAAGTGTGAAGTGAAGAATGTGTGCTGGAGGGCATCAGTATAAATCTTGTAATATATTTTGAATTTTCTCCCTCTCAATTAAAGCAAATGAAGCTTATGGCGATCCTCATAGGGTATTTCTTGAGAAGGTGGAAAATAAACTGATTCTGGTCTGTATGTTGAAGGTTAATTCTAATAAATCAGAAAGCAAAGATCTTGTAATAGGAAAGTATTTTCTGCACTCACCCAATTAAATGTTAGAAGTCGGATAATGGAATAATTGTAGTTAGTCAATTGCTACAAAGTCATAATAGCTTCAGTACAACTAAAACTCCAAGGCAGTAAAATGCCAGTGGTAAAATAATAAAACCATTATTTCAATAATAATCTCAAGTTAATTAGAATAAGGCAGTGCAACGTATTTTTAACATTAGACAAAAACAATTAGCATAGTACTTACTAACAACAATATCCTTATTATCTAAAAGGCAAAATAGGATTAATACAGCAGTAAAGCATTGAAATCATATGTCAACAAAAGAACACAGAGGAAAAATGACTTTTTAAATAGCCCAATCCCCAACACAAGTAATGGAAACTTCCACATCCAAGGAAAGGAAAATTTGGCTGTAGCAGATGTATGGATGAGTTTCTTAATACAAGTATGGTCTTCTCCCTGTACCAAATGCTTATCTGTGTGGCTTCTTCACAAAACTACTTGAGTATGTTCTGATTATTCCTCCCTCTTCTTATTCCTGACAAGACTGAGACATGATATATTCCCACATGCCTGCCTGAGCACAAAATAACTAAAAGTTAAGGCTAGAGGGATTATTTAAATTACATTTGGCCTCCTGCAAAGCACAGACCAGAGAATTCTGCCCTGTTGCTCCCAGGTTATCGGGCTGAGAAGAAGATTGTGTTTTGTAGGTGCCCCAAGTTTCAGGACTGTTTTACAGCCCCAGTCAGGCAGTACTGTGACCTCGTCACCTCTTAACAGGGTGAAAGAGTGCAGTAGATGCTGTTGCAGTTGCCCTGGTGGAGATCTGGCAGGCTGAGAAAACATTTGCATTCAAACCAAGCTTCATCCTATGGCTGTAGCCAGCCTTCCATGGGGATGTGTGAACACAGGCTTTCTGCTTGCAGGGAACAGTCAAGAACAAAATGCTGATTTTTCTTCTTAAAATCGTTTTAGCTGCTTTCAAGATGATCTACTGAATGTTATGGCACTTCGGTGCTTTTGGGTTGTTGTTACATGCTTGGGTTTTGAGGTGGAGCAGACAGACCTGCTCAGCCTTCCCTGCACTGTAACTCCTGAGGAAAATGGGGAAAATGAGGTACTCTTTCTCCAGGAAGGAAAAACTAGTTCAAGTCTTCTAAGCTTCACTATCTTGCTGCCTCTGGGCTGCAGAGGGGGAACCTGGGCTGAGTGGGAGATGGAGATCTAAATGGGAAAAGTCTTGCAGGGTTGTGGTGTAGGGAAGGGGCTTAGGGAAAGTGAGCACATGCAGCTCTTGGACAGATCAGCAGTGATGGATGCCACTGAGCTAGATACAGTGCTTTGGAAAATGAGTTCTTCCTTGAAAACCTTGATTGTTTTGCTTTCTGTGTGTATTTTACTCAGAAATACATATGCTTGCGTTCCTGCAGCCTCCTCAGTAGCAGAAAGGCTCTTTTTTTGGAGAAACCTGTCTGTTCAGAGAAATACCAAGAATTCCTGCACAATTACCAATATCTGCATTATAATATCTGCCATGTTGCAATAATATTTGTAATTTAAGCCCAAAGACATAAAATCAGGAACTGCAGTAGAGTCAATAAACTAAAAAATTGCTTGGTGTGGGTAATTATGGCACTGATCTTGCGTTGCATTTTAACCTACATGAGACCCTGCTGACTTGACAATGTTAGTTACTTCCCTTTCTTGTAATGCATGTTACACTGCTTTGGGCTAGCATAGTGGCCAGAAAGAAGGCCATGGGTCTGTTCCAGTGTGCCTGGTCCTATTTTACAGTGCAGCTGCTTGACAACCACTCTATTTTACAGCACAGCTGTTTGATAGCCACTAACTAGTTGGTATTCCTGGAAAAATCCAGGAGATGCACTGTAGGAGGAAATGCTCTCAAAGCATAACTTCAGGTTGTTAGAATTGGCCCCTAGCATTTTCCTCCTCTTTGTTATCAGTTAAATTTTTGCTGTGAGTTGTGCATTCCCCTTGGCTTTTATCTCTGGGAATAATGCCTGACATTTTGCTGGGGAGCACAGGGTGGTGGAGAAGGTTAGGAAACCTCCCTGTTTTCAGCTGTGGCAGCTTCCAGTTTAATCTAGATAAAATAAGAATCCTAATGAGATGTGTCCTATGATTAATTTGTAGCACTTTGCCTCCTGTTAATTATAACCTGCTGTTGGGGAAAGAGGTAAGAGCAGACAAAAGTCTCACACAGACCCAAGCGCTTGAAAGAGTCAAAATATATAAACTAATTTCCACAAACCTATCTCAAAGGAAGAGGCATCTCCCAAAGGCCCTTTACACGATGGGAAAGCTCCTATTTTCTGCAGCATCCTAATGTCTGTGTGTTGTTTGAGATGTTCATGATGCTGTCAGCTGCTGCAGACATATGGCTCCAATTGATTTGTCCTGACAATAACCGTTACCAGCGCTCATTTCTCCACACCAAGAATGAGGCACATCTGTTATAGATTTGTTGGCTGTCAAGGACCAGTAAAGACCTATCTGAGGAACATCCTTTTTTTGACTTGTACTTCTCCCACCCTCTCCATCCCTTCTGGGACGTGGTTGTGGCCTGCTGTCCAAGCCTGGCTATTTAAAGGTCATTTCCATGGAATCGTGCATTGATTTTCATCAAGAATATATTGCTGTGAATAAATGATTTCTAAGCACGCTTTCTCATTGTATTCTGGGAATTCTTAGTTGTTCAGAAAGGGTTTTGGATTCTGGTTTGGTTTCTACTCAACAGTGATTTTGCCCCTTAGTCCCATTTCAGGCTATAGGTGATTATTTAAGTGTGTAATTTTGCCTTTGAAAGCCTAAAAATGTTTGTTTTATTTTGAGCCTTTGAATCTCCTGGGCTAGAAGATTCCTGCAAACTATAGTGGGAGCTAATAGAAGTGAAAAAACCGCATAATATTTTGCAGTATAGCAAACAGACATAGAAATGCTTCTCCAGGATAATGTTACTCCTCTGCCACCCAAATCCCTTTGTTTCGTGTACATTCTCTGTGGGTCTCTTCTGAGGCTGAATGCCTGGGTGCACCTTCTGACTAATGCAGCCTGTGAAATTCCTTTATCACCTTGGGTTTAACTTTGAAGGACAAATTGGTGCAACTGCCGGGATGGAATATTCCACTGGCACTCAGGTCTGATCCTGCATTTTAATTCTGCTTTGACTGATGGCCATCAGATGAATTCATTGATGGCCATCAGGTGATACCAGGCAATGATTTGTCTTCCCTGCACCTCTGGTTTCCCAGTGTGACTGTCTTTGCACAGTGCTGTGGTGTCTCACATTGTGCAGGACTGTGTAAGAACATTTTACCCAGCTGTGGGAGCTCCATGACGTGGTGGGAGCGAGGGGATGGGACTTTCCACTGCAGGCTCTAATGTGTTCCTGTTGCTCTCATTCCCCAGAATCAGAAAATACAAATATCTAACAGGTATGGGAAGTTTACCTCTGTTGGCACTGCAAGCTATTCCTGCCTTCCAGGTGGAAGGGTGAGAAGGGTGGAGAGGCACTGCAGGTATTTTGCTTCTTCTCTGACTGGCACAATTATCTGAGGATGATTTCTGCTCCTTTGCTCTGCCCTTCACCTGCCCCAGGGGTGGCTGTAATAACACAGAGCAATAGCACTGAATTGTTTCCCTCCCCTTCAGCAGGAGGAATGTGCACCATGGCTTAGGACCTTTACCCTCAGACTATGCAAAGATGCCAGTTTTGGCTTTACAGGTAGATATGAGGCTTATTGAAGTTTAGCTTTGACTTTTCTTTGAGTTTGCATAAAAATGATAAAGTTTCCTTTCCTGCTTCTCATTCAATTGCACAAGCTAGGATTCATAACACTGCAAGGGAAATATTAATTTAAAAGAAAAATCCTTTTCCTCCATTTTAAATTAAATTTAAAATGAAGAAAGACATCTCTATTCCTCCCATGGTAATCTTTCTTTTGTTTTTAATACAACGTATTATAATGTCATAAATAGAAATGTAATCTTATTAAAAGGCGTGCAGCAAGTGCTACTTTATTAAAAACTTTTTTTAAATAATCATTTACCAAGTTGAAATATTAATGCAGCTGGGTGGAAATTGCAGATTTTTGCTAGGGCATAGTCATTCTTTTAAAAAGCACATTAAAGTAGATATATTTTCAAGAAGTGAAATTTCCGATAGTGACAGCTTTTTATTAGCACATTCTGGCACCACTATATATTTTTAACTTTTTTTTTCTTAAAGTGCTAATATTTATCCAAATGTAAAGTTGAAAAAAATTTAAAATCTTTTTCCACCTCCTCTTCCCTCTGTATTCTGCATTGTCTGTAAGTGGAATACAAACAAAATTATCTTAAATCTCAATTTAAGTGTCACTTGGCTTTCTTATAGTACAAATAAACTTACATCAGCCCAGGGCCCTTGCCCATGAATGACATGAAGAGTGTGTAACACCTTCTCACTTACCTAATTCTAAGGGGCAGAAATGCAGGGTTTGCTGAATATTTCAGCTGCCTTGGACCTCAGTAGCAGTTAAGAACTTGCAGCTCTTTCAAGGATTTCTTCTTTCTCAACTTGATATATTCCTCACTGTGACCTGAGAAGCATCTTTTTCCTTCTTCCTTTCCTAGCTATACTGAAAAATAATGAATAGTTATTGATTACATGTTGCTTAATGGGCTCTAGTAAATTTACACTTAAAATAAAATTCTCCAGTGGAGTGTTTCCAACTAAATCAGGGTCTGGTTCCTTTGCATCAACACCACTCTGCTGCAGTGGAGTGGCTAAAACCTGCAAAAGCAGCCTCCTGCTCCTTGGGTGTTTGTGTTATTGTGGTGTTCAGACTTGGAGAGTGGGTGCTGCTAGGAAAATGGTCAGTGGCACTGTGAGCCAGCGCTGCTCCCTCCCTGCACCAGTCCCTGTGCTGCTTCTGTTGCTGCTGGGCTTGCCCTGGCTTTGGGGCTGTCCTCCTGGCCCTGTCCCCAGGGTGCCCTGGTGTCCTGCTCTGCACTGCCTGCAGCCAGGCCAGGCTCTCGTGTTCCTGTCCCAGAGCCTGCCTGG
The DNA here is from genome assembly GCA_013399455.1 of Anthoscopus minutus. Classification (NCBI taxonomy): domain Eukaryota; kingdom Metazoa; phylum Chordata; class Aves; order Passeriformes; family Paridae; genus Anthoscopus; species Anthoscopus minutus. Next base: position 72,025 of record VWYI01011759.1, read on the forward strand.
GAACCTCGTGCTCTGGGGCATCCCTCACCGTGGTGCTGCTGCTCCATTCCCCACCACACAGCTCCCAGGACTCTGTCCCTCAGCAGGGTCTTTGCTGCTCTGGTATGTGTTTGGAAGCTGATGGGGTGACTTGTTTCCAAGCCTGCCTCCTTGGGACTGGGTTTCTCTATTGCACCAACCTCTTTCACCTTCCCTCTGACTCAGTCTTGTCCCTGATTCCTTCTCCCTGAGGCTGGCTCTGGCCCCTTGCTGCTGTTCAGCTTGGAAGCCTCAGCCTCTGTGCCTCTTTTCTGTGTTTTTTGGGATGAAAATGAGGATTGTTTGCTGGGTGGGGTTTGTTTGTTTTTGTTGTTGTTAGTTTTTTTGGTTTTTTGTTTGTTTTGTTTTGTTTTTTGGGGTATTTGGTGATTGTTTTGGGCTTCCAAAATCCTGGCAGGTCCTAGTTTCATCTTAAAGCATACAATGAGCCATCTCAGTTGGAAGCTAAGCTTCTTGCAGTTTCTTGCAGCAGATCTGCTTAAACCAACTTCTTATCTCCAGTTTGTATCTTTTATTTCCCATCAGAGCAGTGCAGTGAACAGAGGGACACAGTCCACGTGAGCACAGATGATCTTCAGATACGCTGTGTTAAGATGGATCATATCAGTTGCCAACTGTGCTCTGCCTCACTCTTTATATCCCTGCCCCTTTACATCTCATCACACACAGTAGATGATATTTTCTAATCATTGTTACCCTTTTTTATAGCTGTGTTCCAAGTGCTGTGTTGAAATCGGATTTGGTTGTCAGTTGGCAAGTAGCTTGGGTACGTGGATGCCTCCTTGTAACACATCAGTTTGTTCATCAGAGAAATTACAATGTCAAGAGTTCTCTTCCTTCCCCTCCCTGAAATTTTGATGCATGTTTTGCAGAAGTCATGAAAGGATTTAAATCCAACGCTGAAAAGCCTGACTGGAACTGATTGCTTTGAGCTTCTTGTTTGCAAAATATGAATTAGGGGTTAAAAAACGAAAGACAACAAGAGGTTTTCTTCTGAATAGACTTCTGATCTCTCTAGCAAAGGCAGTGGTGTGTATGGAGAATGTAAAAAAGAATAGCAATAAAAGCATATTTAATGGTGAGCAGCTTTTTTTGAAGAAAGCTCATTTTTGATAGTCTGTGCAGTATTGATAGAAGTTCTTTGTAGTTGTAAGACGCAGCTTTTCTGATCACTGTCATGGACAGAAGGAGGAATGTTGTCACAGGGCAGACACTGCTGTCAATATTTAATGCATTTGTTATTTAAAAAGTAATTTCCTTATTTTAATGTATTTTTAAATTGCTTAGAGTAAGAGGGGATATCTGTTTTGATATGAATATATCCTTTTTTTAACAAACTAGAACACAGAATATCACCATGAAGAAATCTTCTGAGTGTTTGGTGAAAGGGTGAATCTGTTTCTCAACACTGACACTGGCTATCTGAGAGATGGAACATTCTTACAGTTCGCAGTGAAAGCATAAAAGAATCCTAAAATACAGAAATAACAACTGTGGAACACATGTGCACTCTTCGGAATTAACTCGCCCAGGGGGAGTTATTTTCTTGAGTAATTAAACTTTCTGTGGGTGTTGAGGACCATTCTGGGGCTTTCTGAGTCAAGTGGGGACTAAGCACAAAGCTGTAATTAAATAGCCAAGCAGTCTGCTTGGGGAGTGGGAAACCTGCAGCAGGCAACAGTTTCCTTGTTTCCTGCAGCGGGCTGAAGTCTTCACCAGGATCCTTATGACCCCACAAAAACAATTATATCTGTGGGCTGTACACCTGATTTCTCTGGCCTTTCAAGGCACAGGGCTTTTGTTGTGTCTCTCAGTAATTTAAGTGCTTGTAGCAACTGCAGGATGAGTAGCAGAGGAGATGGGCATGGGAAGGGAGCAGGGCTGGGTGCCTGAGCCCTGCTGGAAAGGGATGCTCTGGGACAGGGATGCTCTGGGACAGGAATGCTCTGGGGAGGGGATGCTCTGGGACAGGGATGCTCTGGGACAGGGATGCTCTGGGACAGGGATGCTCTGGGACAGGGATGCTCTGGGACAGGGATGCTCTGGGACAGGGATGCTCTGGGACAGGGATGCTCTGGGACAGGGATGCTCTGGGACAGGGATGCTCTGGGACAGGGATGCTCTGGGACAGGGATGCTCTGGGACAGGGATGCTCTGGGACAGGGATGCTCTGGGACAGGGATGCTCTGGGACAGGGATGCTCTGGGACAGGGATGCTCTGGGACAGGGATGCTCTGGGACAGGGATGCTCTGGGACAGGGATGCTCTGGGACAGGGATGCTCTGGGACAGGGATGCTCTGGGACAGGGATGCTCTGGGACAGGGATGCTCTGGGACAGGGATGCTCTGGGACAGGGATGCTCTGGGACAGGGATGCTCTGGGACAGGGATGCTCTGGGACAGGGATGCTCTGGGACAGGGATGCTCTGGGACAGGGATGCTCTGGGACAGGGATGCTCTGGGACAGGGATGCTCTGGGACAGGGATGCTCTGGGACAGGGATGCTCTGGGACAGGGATGCTCTGGGACAGGGATGCTCTGGGACAGGGATGCTCTGGGGCAGGGATGCTCTGGGGCAGGGATGCTCTGGGACAGGGATGCTCTGGGGCAGGGATGCTCTGGGACAGGGATGCTCTGGGACAGGGATGCTCTGGGGAAGGGATGCTCTGGGGCAGGGATGCTCTGGGGAAGGGATGCTCTGGGGAAGGGATGCTCTGGGGAAGGGATGCTCTGGGGAGGGGATGCTCTGGGGAGGGGATGCTCTGGGGAAGGGATGCTCTGGGGAAGGCAGGGCTGGGGTGTGGAGCGTGCAGCTCCTGGCTGCCTCCCCATGCCACAACCGAGGGATCTCCTGCTGCTCTCTGAGGCTGGGCTGCTCTGCCTCTCTCCTGCTGCTGCCCTGAGCCCCACTGCTCTCAGCTGGTGTGCAGTGGCAGTCAGGCAAAGCCTGGGCTGTTTCCAGCACGTGTGTGCACCGAGCTCCTCCGTTCAAACCTGCCCCCAAACCATGGTGTTCATCTGAGCTCCTCTGGGCTGGCAAAATGTGGAAGCATCCCTTTATTCCTTATGGAGCTCTTCACCTCCTCCTCTTTCACTCTTGTGCTGTGAGAGCACTTCTTGCCTGAAGATCACCATTCCTGAGTGCTCTAAAATGTAGCTCTTCATGAGGCTTGTTATGAAAATTGATGTACGAGACAAGGAGGTAGAGAGGGTGGAGTGAGGTGTTGGACAGCCAGGCATGGCCAGGCAGGGCTGAGCAGCCTGGCTTGAGGCTGCCCCAGCCAGCACAGAACAGGGGGGCACAGGGTTGGTGTTCAAGGTGCTTTGACTCATTTCATGTGTCATGTGTCACCCCCTGTCTTCCCTCCCTCCCCTGCCCCAGCTCTTAGATTTTTTGCTAGAAATGAATTTTACTCTTTTTTTGAGTAATAGGCCTCAAACAGCATGTGGCACTGCAGTGACAAGCTTGCCAAAAACTGTCTAAAACTGAATTATTGCTTCCAGTATCTCTGTGCATGTGGCCCAGGATAGCAATTGTCTTGTTCTGCAGTGATATTGCAGCATGAACCTTCATCTAATTCATTATCCACCCTAATACTCAAGTCTTTCTGCATTACTGCTTTCTAAACAGCACTCTCTCACTTCATTCCTGCACTGATTATTATTTCTCCCCCACTGCATAGCCTTACATTTATCTTCAGTGGAATGTCTCACTTACATCAGCCCATTTCGCTGAGCTTGCCAGGCAGCTGAATATTTTTGAGATGTTCTTGCTCCCTTCTCCTCCCCTTGGTCCAGCACCATTTAATTGTGTGGCACGTGGGGTTAGCTCTGTCCTCTGACTGTTCAGTTGATTGGGCAGGGAAGAGCAGTGACCCTGCCCTTTCAGCCTGTGCTGCATCCACCCCTGCATCCTGACAAAGTGAGCACCACTGCTGGTAGTTTTGGTCTATTTTCCTTCATCTGAGCTCTGTTACTGCTTTTGTTTGTTTGTTTGCTTTTGTTTTTCTGGGGGTTTTGTGTTTGTTTGAGTTTTTTGTGTGTTTTAGTTTGTTTGGGTTTTTTTGTTCCTGTTTTTGCTTCCAAAGGCTTTGATGCTCTTGCTCTTAGTAGTATGAGGTTCTGTCTCAAGATCATTACTGGATTCTCTGGAGACAAATCACCAATGAACCAAGTATTAGTTTTCGATTCTAAACAGCACCAGACCTTCCTGCTGGGAAATTTCCAGAAAAAAGTCTTGCCTGGGTGAAAAAGCTAATAGGAAACTGAAAAGCCAAGATGGAAGCTTGGTTCAGTGATCAGCTCTTTCGTATTTAGTGTCTTCTCCCTTTGAACAGCGCAGCTTATTTGGAAGGAAAGGAGACATTTCTCAGAGCAGTCGGTCATGTTTTTGGGGCACTGATCCCAGACTAACAACTTGTTCAGTCAGCACAAAGAAAAAAAGTCTCTATTTATGCCAGTTTCCACTTTAGATTTATATTTTGGGAAATAAGTGTGGATGAAAGCCTTTGCTACAAAATCTGTATGTAATGCAAGCTGTCAAGTATATATATATAAAAAAAAAATCTTGTTTTGTAGATCACAGGCTAAATTAAATACATTTTTACACAAAGAAAAAAGAATGTTTGCTTGCTTGGTTCTTCTCAGCTTTTAAGTTTGATCCCAGAATAATTCCTGTGGATCAGGCTAGAATTGCTGTCACTTGCTGGAAGCACTAAATCTGGCTACCTGGGCACTACTGATCTGTTTCAGCACAGAATAGTACAAATCTCAAGTTATTTCTGCTCAGTCCAGGGGAGCATGCACTTCTATGCTCTTCCATCTTTCCTCCAGGAGATTGTGCAGCTGTAGGTGGTGAGACCTGACTGCAAACGGAGAGGAAGACATCTCTCAGTGGGACTAGAGCATTTCTCCTTTCTTCTCTTACATATTTCTTTATTGTGCTTCCCACCTTCAGCATTAATTTGAGAGCCAGAACCAAATAACCAGGAAGAGATTGATGTGGCCTCACTTTATTTCCCACAGTCGATAAATTGTTAAATGGGCCAAAGGACACAGGTTAAAAAATCATTTTGTATAAAGAATGAGGAATTTTTATTAGCTGGCGAGCCCCTCTCTCTGAAACCTTCATAATGGGGCATGTTTGATCTGCTGGCATGCAGTGGAGCAGCCCTGTTGGCTTCATAAAGAGCCTCAGTGTTCTCCATGGGACTGAAATCAGCACTGTGCCCTGGATTTTCTGCTGGATGAGTGCCTGGGTGTGCTGCTCCTGCAGAGCTGGAGGAGGGTGGGTTTGGAGGGGGAGCTCTGTGAGCCCTCAGAGCAGGGAGGAAGAAGTTCTTGCACAGCCCCACCTGTCCCCTGGGGACTCTGCTTAAGTTTAGCAGAGACCCTGGTGTGTAGACAGATGTTTGTCTCTAGTGATGGAATGCAAAGGGGCTTTTAAAGGGATGTTGGGATGAGAAATGAAATTACAGGCTGCTAGAAGGAGGAAGGAATATGTCTGGAAGGATGGCAGTGGGTGGACAGAAGTCATGCTCAAAGCAGGTCTGTGTCCCGTGGTCCTTGCTGTGGTTCTTTGGATGAGTCTAATATTATTTTTTTTACAAATATGCNATGGTCCTTGCTGTGGTTCTTTGGAAGAAGTAAGTCTAATAATATTAGAAGAAGAATAAGTCTAATATTATTTTTTTTACAAATATGCTTCATGTACTCAGGGGAATCCATTTTGAAAATGTAATACGGCTGTACTGCCACACATACTGGCAATCAATACAAGCAAATTATTTCTAGAGCTGAGAGGTGGAACTGCTGATTTTGCATAAGTTTGTGTGTTTCTGTGAGTATTGCTGGATTTAGTGAAATGATAATCACATGATTCTGCATTAAGCAAGGCACTGGAAGTACAGAATACTCCATTAAGATCACGTTTATTTGCTGTTCAGAGGGTGCTCTGTTAACACCGTGCATGCTGCAGCACCTGATGAGGTGAGAATGAGAGTGAGACAGGTGCTGCTGGCCACGCTATTTTCTGTTGCAAATCCCTCAGCGTTTGGGTACTTGCAATAAGGCAAGCAGTGAAATAAAGCTCCCTCTTGCCATGGTTAATCCACTGTACAAACTCCATTATACGTGTGTGGTTTATCCATTTCCCAAATAATCCATGCCATGAACGAAGAGACCACAGCAGCCTCAGAGTGCCTGGGCTGATGGATTCAGTCTCCTCTGCACAAACATGCTGGGCTGCCTCTGGATTCCAGCTTGTTCCAAGCTTGTCCTTGGGGAAGCAGTGCAAGGTGTTGGAGCTGGCTGTGTGAGCAGTGACTTCACCCCCACACCTGGGTTTTCATTGCCTCAGCTCACTCTGACCAGGCTACCCAAGGTACTGGAGAATTGAGTTTCTGTTTTCTCCCAGGTACCTGCTGTGTTTCTGTCAGTGCTGGCTGAGAGAGCATCAGCTTCTCTGTGGAGGTCAGCCTTGCATGTGAACCTCTGCTCTGAAGTTTTATTTCTGTGTTTGCATCACTCCTTGCTACAAATAAGATTCAGAGGTGACAGGACCCTTGTGAAGTGCAGTGGGGAGAGATGATGAACGAGGATGAGGACTCCTCTTTTTAAGAAATGCAGATAATGATGGTTAACAGGAGTCTGAGGGACTGTGAAGGATGCACAGACCCTCAGAGTTTTCAAGGTTACAGAGTTTTCAGGTGCTCTCAATTATTTTTCTGACTACCAAAATCAGAAGTGTCTACAAAGACTCCAGTGTTTAGAATATAATTTGCTTTAGTCTTCTTTAGGGGATCTCAGTTTAGATGCCTAGAGTACCACTCTGTCTCAAACCTTTGTCTTAAAGGTAAATGGAGTGTATTTCTGCATTCAGTGTTCTCTGGGAAGTGTCAGAGAACAGTCTGGTGGAATAAGGGTTTTGCAAACAGCTGGTTTTGATGTGTCTGCAGTGCCCAGAGTTGGGACATGAGCGTTCCTGGGGTGCTCAGAGTTCATTTCTTCAGCTGCTGCAGTGTGACATGAACAGCAGACCCTCCCTCCTGGAGGAGCACTGCAGATGTCTGGGCTATTTTTTCTGCACTTTCTTCAGGAGGAAAAATACCAGACAGGATTTTTTGGTTCTTTTTTCATTACATGTAGCTCACACATGGGTAGATGGGAGCTCATGTACAACAGACTGAGAACCCTTAGTCTCATGGTATTCTGCAAGGGAGAAGCTTTGCTGCAGGGCACCATCCTCTTGGAAGGGGTGGTATTGCAGTTGGTTTATATAGTGTGGTTTTATCTTGAGGTGGAGGTCGTTGGCACTATTTGTTATCTGGCTGACTGCTTGTTCTGAGCACAAGTGCTGCAGGTGATGCTGGTTGACATCAGTGGTCCAAATTTACCAGCTATGTCACATCTTGCACAGCTGATGCCAGCAAAGTGTAAGCCATGAACATGCAAAATCAAGCCCTTTCTAATCATCCAGCAGCATCTGTCTCCTCCTGGCCTCCCAGGCTTCTTTTTCTAAGTCCCCTTAATGGAGCATCATTAATGCAACTTGAAGTTGCCTCCCTGTCTTGCTAATGAGCTTTGCTCATCTCCTGCTAAAGGCAGGCAGGCTGAGAGCAGGAGCCTGGGAGCTCCTGGCTGAAGGGATTGGTTTGCTCCTCCTTGAGAGGGCACCTGCCCTGGGGGACAGTGGCTGCTGGCCCTGGGCTCTGCAAATCTCTTTTCCATTGCTCATCCACACCAGCTCTGCTGCTCTGGGCCTTGCATTGTGTTGATACATTGGAGTATTACAGAATTGCATTGCATTTAACTCATGGCATTCAACACAACAGGTTAGCAGGGGTCAGACCTAGTGGTGCTGTATTTGTGTTTGGGATAAAGGCTTTTAATTCTGCTAGTTAATTTTATCCCCACCGTTTGACAGCATGTTCCTTGGACTATTTTTCATCTTCAGATTGCATTCTGCTGGTTAGTTCCTGTAGAGGCCTGCTGTGCTCTGCATTCATGCTCTTGTTCTTAGGATTTGTGCTGTGACCACATCATCTATCAGGCACATGACCAACAGAGAATGAATGGTGTGAAAAGTCTGCGTGTGGGTTTTACAAACAGACCTGTGGGTTCCACTCACACAGAATCAAGGGGCTGTTTCTATCTGGGAAAGGGACATATGTGTCTTGGCAGAGGTAGCATCTGGGTATCTGTTATTTCACTTAAGTTGTGAGAAGCTCATCATTTTTAACACCCATATTTCATTAATGGAAAGCTGTGAAAATTGCCTGTGTGTTCATAGGAGAACAGATCCTGCTTTTATCTGATACTTGGAAGAAATCTCTACAGCATTATCAAGGGATGAAGTCTCATTCAGAATATAATTTGTTGATGCTGCCTGACCACTATATGTTGTTGTAACTTCCATTCCTCTTTGGCAAGATATAAAATAACCTGCAAAATATAGAGATCCATGTCTGAAAAGTCTGTTTAAAAGTAATGCACTATCAAAATGGATTAGCTGTGCCTGAAATATTTCAAGATTTATTTACTGTCAAAGGGTGGTAAAATATTTAAGGCAAATAGCCTAGTTGTGTTTAGGAATTTGACCATGAAAGAGCCTAGGGAAATGAATTTAAGTATTATTTATACTAATTGTGCAAATTTTTTAAATTATCCGATATTATAAATTTATTATCTATCCGTTTCCTCCCCCCCCTCCTTTCTTCTTTCCTTCTGGCTCATTTGGCAGCATTTATTCTAGGAAATTGCCCAGAAGCCTGAGCTGGTTTCAGCAGAGTGTGTTACAGTGCACAGCATTGCAATGTCTGCAGCTTACCTGCTTCTCTTCAGCACAGGCAATTAAAATACAGTTAAGGCACCAAGATAAAGGTGCTGCTTTTTTCTGGTGAGGCTTGCATGAAGCTTTAGGCTTGCAGATGGGTGTCTTGGATCACTCATCTCCAGCTCCATTTAAGAGATGGTATAAAAGCCCTTCAAGTAATGCCTGTGTGCTTTCATGCCTTTTCAAAGTGCTGTGCCGTGCAGTCTTCAAGAAAAGAATGGTTTTCTTCATTTTGAAAAGTTGCTTTTCTGCAGGCATTGATTTGCTACAGAACTAATTGCTAGAATTCCTTATGATTCGGTGCTTTTCTTGCTGCACACTAACAAGATCTTCTCTTTAACTCCCCTGCTTTAAGTGCTCTCATAGTGTGACACTGCTCCAGACTCCAGCAGTCAAGGCTCTGTCCCAAGGCTGGCTTGGAGCTCCACGTTGAGCTACTCAGTTAAGGAGTTCTTACACATTAGGGACGAGGAATAAAACTGTGATTCAGCTGCCACCACAGTCCATGGTGGCAAATCAGGATGATGGTGAGGTGGGCAGTGTGTGTACCTTTGAATTTCTCCTGTTTTAATCGCAACAGCTGCAAACAGATTTGTGTGCAACCCTTGTCTTCGAGGAAGGCTTAAAAGAATGTGAGTGTGGGACACAATCTAGTTAATCTACCATTAGAACTCATGATTTCACCATTCAGACATAACGTATCGATCTTAAAGGAATTTTCTTTCATAGCTGATGGCTTGATACCTTTTAAACACTATTGCCGAGGGTGTAATCTCTCGGAATAGTGTAATAGCTTTATATTTAAGGTAGATTGGGGATAAAATTTTGTGTTTTCATGTGAGCTATGAATATCAGTAAGGTATTCAGGCAGGAATTACCTTATGGTACCTTAGAGGGCACTTATCAAATAATTTTTATTGGAAAGTTAATATGTTGAGACAGTGAATGGAAAGCTGCTCAGGATGCTGAGTGTAGCCAGCACTGCATTGCTTTTGCCATCTGCAGATCTGTGGCTGATTCATTTAGCACATCATCAAAAATCGTGTAGCGTTCAGTGCCGCTTAAAATGATGGGAAATTGTGTGTGAGAGATCTCTGTCTCCATGCTGGCTTTGGAGGGTCCTGCCCTGCCTTTGGAGCAGCTCTGCAGGGCCCAGCACAGCTGCCCAGGCTGCCAGGCAGGCGCTGGAGCCGGGGGAATTGCTCGGGGTTTTGTTCACACTCGGGATTTCATTCATTCACTCTTGGGTATCTGAGTGTGCAGCCTCTCCCTGCCTGTTTCCATCTGCAATCCTCAGACCATGCATTAGGGTGTTCACCTCTCCTCTGCCATCAGCACTGGCATGATGGATCAAAGGAAATCTTGCAAGGCAAGGGCTTCTGCTGTGCCATCTCTTCATCTCTCCCTGCTGCTCTGAGTGCCTCTGGTCCACCCCTCTAATTTGGCTGCTCCATGCTGAGCCTTCCTGGAGCATGTTAGTTCCCCTCCTATCGTCCTGATTTCCACTTCCCCAACTTTTGCAGGGATCCCAGAAGACAGGAGCCTCTCCTGTTTGCTCCCTGTCAGACCAGCCTGTCTAATTGCTGGCTTTTCTCCAGCATCCAGCTCTGCAGGAGTGGAGCAGGAAACCACTTGGCTGCTCCCTGTTCTGGAGCTGTTGACTGTCTCCCAGCTGAAAAAAGACTTTTGGAGTCCTGTAGTGATTGGTGCTAATATAACCTAAATATTTTCTCAAAAACCTGAACTTCCATTAGTGTTGTCAGGTTGTTTTGGTCAGAAGGTACCTCCCCACCTCCCCACCACCAGATCTGGAAAAGGTAGTGATTCTACCTGAAACATAAGATTGTTTTGATGTATGAAGCACTTCCTTTTTTGAAAGAAATTGATTTGAATGCTTTGGCTCCTCCAGACTTGTATCTGGAAAGCTGCTGCCTGCTCTGCTCTGTCCCTTGCACCCCTTGGGGATGAGCGAGTCCAGTGACCCCGGTTAACAGCACAGAACAGAAGCACCATGAGACAGAGTCTGGTTTCCTGCTGACTGTACCAGTATGAGCTGTGGCCAGCAGTATCTGTTCCCTGGCACAGCAGCACTTGTGTTTTCTCAGTGTTTTCTCATGAGGAGATGCCTGTTGTCCCGGGGCTGGGCTGAGGGAGGAAGGTGGTGTTGTGGCAGGGCTCTTGCAAGAGCCAGAACTTTGCCTTTCCAGTTCTCAGCATGGCCAGAGGTCCTGAGCTGCCATCCTCCTCCCAGAGTCACTGCAGCCACCCAGTGAGTGAATACCTTCTCTAAATTGCTGGTGACTGCTGAATCACTGCATGTTTATAAGGAGATTATTGACATTAATGTTGGGCTGTCTAGCAGTGGTGCAGGATTTTATTTGGAACAGGATGTGCCAATTTGTTTGCTTTTCAGTCCTACAGAAGCTATTTAGCAACCAACAAGTCTCTTCTCATAGTTGTCTTGCAAAGTACTTGAGCACCCTCCTGGTTTGTAATAACTTTTATGGTGGAAATAAATTTGTGTACAGCATGTCTCTTCACCTTTTTAAAATATAGATAAGTGCACAAATCTCTTAAGTATCTATGCAGAAAACTAAAACTTCATATTTTCATAAGAATGTCAGGTTTATAATTGCATGAATAAGATGCTGACCGAAGCAAATGTTCAATTTCATATTAAAGTTAGGCATTCATAAAAGCTTGGACTTGCATAATTTAATTTTCTGCACAGAAGACACTGAAAATCAGTGGTATGATTCATGGCCATACCATGGTTACCATGAGGGTTTCTGATGGTTCCAGCTAGAAGTACACAGGTCTTTACAACCTGGTGTGTTTTGCACTGACTGGGAGCCCCTGCACCTTCAACAAATCCAGATTATTAGATTTATAGATTATTGAGACTCTGTGCCTTTCTCTGGCTGTAAAGGAGGCAGTGTCCAATCTTCTCCCTGCCTGAAAGGTTCAGACTCTTGCAGCAGCAAAAATCCCACAATTACTTGCCTTCTCTGTAGGGAAAGGAGAAAGCTGCTTTCATTTTCTAACGAGGAGAGGCTTTAGGTGTGTTTGTCAGCACATGTGATTTTTAAGTGAATAAATGGGCCATTTTTTTCTGATAGCCTTTCCATATTGGTGGCTCGGCTATTTCATTGTTCTCTTCCTCAGGATTTTCATGGTCTCTTATCTTTGTTTAGTTTTGCTTTTTTTTGCCAAGAATTTTTGGTTCTCCACATCCCACACCCATTCTTTCCTGTTGAAATGAGTGCTTGTTGCCTCCCAACCATGTAGACATATAAAAGTAAATAAAAAAAATACTAAAGTAAAATCTTTCATTTAGTATTTGAGAGAGGAAAACAAGGTATGTGAGGTCGTGTTGCCTACAAATCCTGGTAGCATGGTGTGCTCCAGCATTCCTTGTTTGCAGCCTAGGGTGAATGAACATTTAGAAAGTTGCCGAGGAATCTGGAAAGCTCATTCAAAAACGGCACAATTAATACCTTTGCTCACACCAGTGAAGATTTGGCAGGGGCAGACCTGTACTTTCTGAAATTGCACAACTTTTCCTGCCACTTCAGGATTCCAAAACGTGCAGAGATCCACACTGCAGAGGGAAGGGTGTCCACAGGGCTGCGTGGATAACCCTGGGCACAGCAGGCTCTCTGCTGCTGTGCTGCAAGTGTGGAGCCTCCCAGGAGCTTTTCCAAAGGGAAGGAAAGGCAAATTCTGAGTTACTGGTGCATGATGTGCAATGAAGTCCTGCTACAGCCTTCTCTCCAGCCCAGCTGTAATTGGCCTGGGAATAGAAGGGAATGCAGAACTTGGTGACTGCATGTGGGTAGCAGTGCTTTGTGGGGTTTTCTGAAGCTTTAATTTGAATTATTCAGCTGCTTTCTTACTGATCAAATAAGCACTTTGGGAGAAGTTGGGCTTAAATTTCCATAAAGCCATTTGGTGCATACTTGTTCCTCATGTTCCATGTCTATGGACCTGAGGTGGTTTTTGTTTGTGTGCATTTATTATGGTGCTCTGAGAAATGTAGTTGAATTTATTACAGATTTTTTACTGACATTTTTGAATTTACACACCTCCACTTTGGTTCAATCAGATGCATAGAAACAATAAGCCAAATGTGCACATAAAAAGCCCCAATACCCCACATCCTCATGGTAGCAATTCATTCCTTTACAAAAGAAAAAAAAATATTGGAGGTATAAAAGAAAAAATCCTGGGATGGAATTAGGATGTGGGTTTTTTCCTGGTTTTCTTGAATTTAAGACCTTCTAGCTGGTGGAGTTTTACAAAGACTTCTCCATTCCTGCCCTCTCAGGCTGGCAGTCCCTGTGTGGCTCCCTGGGTGTTTGCACAGACATCGTTTGGAGATCCCTGGCAAAGTTAAACTTATCTTCTGGCTCTAAACTGAGCAGGTCTGCTCACATGTCAAGGCTTGTATGGTTTGTGTACATCTGAATTTCCTTATGGACATTACTGGAGCTGCACAGACCAGAATATTGGCATCTGTGGGTGCTGGCTTCTGCTGTGGACGGGGCAGGTTTCAGGAACATGCCTGCCAAGTTCTTCGGAGCCATACCCAGTTTGTAGTCTCTGCTCAGCTAAGATTTAAGCTTCGCTCTATAAACTCCAGAGAGCCAATACCACCTTCTCAATGATTCCTGCTTCTTTTCTTCCCAGCTCTGACTGAAGGCTACGTGGGCTCTCTGCACGAGAGCAGGCATGGGAGTTCTGTGCAGATCCGGAGGAGAAAAGCGTCCGGGGATCCCTACTGGGCCTACTCGGGTGAGTGCCTTGTCCTCTTCAGAGCACTGGGACACCAAATGGCTCCAGAATCAAACTGGTCACTTGATTTTATTGCTGCTGTGCTCGGTTTCAATGAGTTTTACAGTGTATCTTCTTCTGCTGCCTTGTTTGCAAGCTCCCCCTGTACACACGCCTGCCTTTCTTGCATTTCTGCCATTGACCTGCAGGATTTGCCTTATTATTCTCCTCCTTCTCTCAGTCTTGTTTTAGTTTCTTGGCATACCTTTGGTCAGGCATACTCCCAGACTTCCCTTTCTGCTCCAATCAGTGCATTCCCAAGCTCATTATTTGCTTACCATTTTGGGACTTCTAGGAAGACTGTTAGCATCCATATATATATATATATATATATCCTGATTTAAAAAACCAAACTAACCCAAAAACCCAACACCCCAGAAGTTTTACAATTTTTTGCTTCTGTGCATGTATTTTTGTGGTAATGTATAATGACAGTGAGACTTGCCAGTGCATCGAGCCAGGATGTGAGGTGCTAAAAAGATAGGATACTGGAAGGGTATTTTATTGTTTCTCCCACTGCTTTTGTAAAGTCTTATGGAAGAGCTCCTGTACCTGCACAGTTTTGAAATACCACAAATAAAAATATACTTCAGAAAGATGTCTTTGATTTGCAGCTTGCTGTGTTCTAGAAATGATGTTAAGAGCTGTGTTGACTCTGTGGAAGATACCCAATATCTAAAAAGTTTTAATGAGGGTTTCAAGCATTGTATTGAACTTGGGTGTGCTTTTCTGGAAGATCTGAGATACTTTTCAGACATTTGTTACTTGTCCAAGAGGGTTGCTGTGCAGGGCTGATTTTAGTTGAAGGAAAAACATGACTTTCTAAGAGGTCTGAATGCTGATACCAGATAAATATGTAACTGTTACTTTCTGACTGCCAACACCCCTCTTTTATCCAGACCATTTATTTCATTGGGAATGAATGATTATAGGTAAGTGTAGATGTTTTTTCTATCAATATATACAAGTTATCTCTATTAGATTTCAAAATACAATCTACCTAATTTGCAAATGGGGTCAGGCAAGTGAAATAAATCTAAACACTTTAGCAGTGTAGGACAAATGACCACTTTTGATTTTCAGCCAGTTCAGCCTCTCTTACCTGTTGCCATTTTGTCTGCATTTGGTCACTGAAGGGACCAGAGGTAATGAAAATGCTGAGCTTCTGTGTTTAGGTTGAAAGTGGGAATAAATGGTGGGTGGCAGAGCCCAGATGCCAGACAGATGTTTGTTCCTGGCTGAGCACAGTGAGGAGGATGATCATGTTTTCTGTTTCTTTCTCTTTGCTTCCTCATTCCCCAGAATATTGCCCAGGAACCCTGAGCAGGGCTTGGCTAAGCAGTTTATGCACTAACATTTGTCCTGTGGGGAGGGTTTTGGACATGCCCAGGAAGTTTACATCAAATGAGCCTACAGAGAGGGGAAACTTCACCCTGCAGTAAGCAATTAGCCCATGCCAGTGGTTTCCAAGCTCTTTTACAGACATTATCTGGTAGGCTGCTTCCCTTCCCTGTCCTCAGATGGCCAGGCCAGCTCCCCTGCAGTTATTTGTGCAACAGCTGCTGGCCCAGCCCCAGCAATTATGGGCAGGGAAGGAAGCTCTGCGGGGCTGAGGGCTGGTGAGGCTGGAGTTCCTTCTAAGGGACTTTGCCAGCAGGACAAGAGCTGGATATCTCCTGATAGGCATCAGTGGGCAGCTTCTGCTGAGCCCCAGCACAGACCATGTGTGTTAGGCTGAGCTGTGGCTTCTTATTGATTTCGGTGGAGCAGAACTGATTTACAGCAGCACAGACCTCTCTCTTTTTATGGCTGTTCCTGCCTGCTTACAGAGCTTTTGTATTTTTGGGGCTTAAGATTTCTCTAATAAATCCTGAGGTGGGGGGCGGAGAGGTGCAAAAAGCAGCTGGCCAGTTATGGTTTCCTGCTTGGGGGTGGAAAAAGGGCACAGCTGTGTTGCAGACAGCCCTCAAACATCCATCTTCCACAGGATACATCTGTCTCATACTGTGCTTTTAGAGTAATTCCTCAGTAGCCTGTAGGAAACCCTTCTGCTGCTCCGAGCTCTTGTGCAGGGTGAATGGTCTAGGAGCTGCTTTGAACTCTGGAGATGAGCAATTCTCCTGGTTATATGAATGATCTGTGGCATTACCCTGTGCTGCCTGGTCTTATTGATGCTCTCAGGCACGAGAGTTTAGAGAGGAGAAACTTCACTCATTGATCAGGTGTTGAATAACCCTCGGACCTGTAACATTTGTACAAGGTTCCCACATCCTAAAGGGGCCTGCAACAGGAACCTGGGAGCTCCAGTGCCCTGTGCACAAAACTGCCCTGCACTTCTTTCACTGGCTGGAAAGGAAAGGATTTTAAGCCCTGTAAAATAACCCTGTTGTCTACAGACACAATTCTGACTAAAACATTTATTCTAGTTCAGAAATAAAACTTGCAAAAGTAAAGACTAGATAATTAAATGAAGAAGGCCTGTTTTGAATGGATTCTGTCAAGAAGACAGCAGGAAACACAATCAGCCCTTTAGAAGAAACTTCATTAAGTCTCTGCTAGCAGCTCTTTAAACCAAATTCAGAAGTGAGCAAACGCTGAAAACAGAAGACTTGCTTGTCTTTAAATAGGAACAGCAAGACTGAACAGAGACTGAGATCTCCTAGATGTTCTTTTTAGGGTTTTTGAGAAGCTCAAATGACATTTCTAGGGGGAATTCTCTGCGCATGTGTATTCATGTGTTTTTTGGCAAAGTATTTATTCCATGATCGTGTCTTAGAGTTTGCCAAAGACTTCCTGAACTGGGACTGGCCCCATTACTTGTAGTGCAGCAGAAATGTGGAATAGGCACAGTCACAAGAAATAGGTGTGGATCCTGAATGTGTTTCACTACAGTCTGCTTTTCCAAGTCATCTTTTCTGTTAGGCTGACCACTGAATGGACAGGTTTGAAATTATTTTTAACACATCTTTATAATTGCCACAGAACAAAATGTCTTTCTAGTTCCCTTCATAGTGACAGATAGGTAACAGTTCAGGTGCTTTTTCATCAGTGTGGACATATTTTTGTAAATATGTAAACTTTTCTAAACAAAAAACCAAAACAATACTTGAAACAAAAGCCTAAAGAAATCTGAAACTGAAACATCCACTAGATCCAGGGCCTTCTGACCGACTCTGCCTTGTGTAATGTATGCTTCTTCACAGAGCTTAATATTCCAGGCATTTAGAGATGCTTCTCAGTGTCAGGTGGTGCCAGTGCTCAGAACACTTTGCTGGTAACCTGAGCAGACCCCAGTTTGCCTTGCAGTAGCCCAAAAATGAGTAGTGTCAGGGCCTTAGGAGGAGATTATAGTGTGGGATGCTGATGCAGGTGCTTGTACCATAAGTGATGGTAGCTGGAGGATCTGTATCTACTCACACCTGTTTGTCTGAAAAGCTGTTGTGTAAAATTAATGTGACAATCACTGCATGAGATTGTGGAAAACCACAAGTAGCAAGCAGCTTACCCAAATCAGGAAACTCCTTTTTAAGTCTTCAGTTAAAAAATGTGATGTCTAATTATTCCCAGTGTTAATTTTTGTGATTAATGGTACGGGATGGGTCTGCACTGGCCTGGGGCAGGATGTTGTAGACGATGGTGCTTTTATCACTGGAGTTTCCCAGCTGAGCTGGGGTGTTGGCAGTGCCCTCCTCCCTTGATGACTGTTCTGCTGATCAGTGTTGTGAGCTGACTCATTCAAGAAATACGCTTTTGAGTAATCAAAACCATTTGGGCTTCTCAGGGAACAAAAAGCCAGACTTTGGCCAAGGATGTAGATGTGTTCTTTTTAGATTTTTATCTATCTGTGGCTTTGTAAAGAGAATCCTGTGTAAAAACTCATACAGTTGTTTTTTTTCTCTTTAATCTTATGATGCATTCAAGGTATCTCTTTGTACCTTTAGTCTCTCATATTCTATGTGAAATTATTAGCACTGCTTATAATGCATCTGTTATTTGTGCATGTCCTTACTGATGTTTTTTTCTGTCTAATATGTTGCACCCTTTCTCTCCAAGATTCTGTGCAACTGCCATGAACATTAGAAGTTAATAGAAGAAAAATAGGCTTTTCAAGAGTAGAGATGACCCTGTGAGTGGGGAAAGGTGTTCATTAAGAACAGGAACTTTGGCCATGCTGTCAAGCTAGTGGACACTATCAGACTGTGAATGCTTTGTCCTACAACACTTAGGCAGTTACTTCTGTCCTTTAAGATGCTATTATTTAAAATATAACCGGTGGTGAATGTAAGAATTGAGTGTTCTTCTCAAAAGCAATTGCTGGCATTAAAACAGAATGATGGGTAATGGTTATTTCCTGAAAGAACAGCAAATGGTGTTAACTGTGATGGAATGTAGCTCGGCCATATCCTTTGTAAATGCGTGGATTTCTCTCTTTGCTTGGGTTGTTCTCATTAAATAAGCTGCTAATGTGAATTGGACAGGAAATAATCGGCACACAGTAAGGAAAGCATCGAAACTTATTGAACTGAGAGGTAACTAATGGGCTATTTGCTGTGGTCAGTGTTTCACTCCTTCAGTCCCTCAGAATAATAAATCTGGATATTGACCAAAACTCTGGTCAATAAGAAAAACCTGAACACTATGTGTTCGGTTATCGTTCCTCTGTAGAAGTACTCAACTCCTTTAAAAGCAGGATAGTCAAAATGAGGAGGTTCTGGCTCTCTTGCTTTTTCTCACTTTTTTGAGCTGACTTTCTAAAGAGGAGCTAAGCCGAGAGAAGTAGGAAAAACATTCCCATTAATATCTGATCTGATCAGAAAACTGAGCTTTGAATATTTTTATCTGCATTCATCAGAGATGAATAGTAGTCTTCAGTGGGCCCTGCTGGAACCAGCTGCAAGGTGTTTGTTTCCATATGCAGCTTTTAGTGGAACAGTTGTTCCAGGAATCAGCGCTGCTCTCCTTCCTAAGGGAACACAGGGAACCAGAGCTTGCTGCTGCTGTCTGAGCTTGAACCCTGATTTTGAAAGTGCACAGCTAAAGCAACTGCTGTGTGCTTTCTCAAATAAACAGGAATTACCATCTGTATATTTTGATTGTTTGTATTCTGACGGTTCTGGTTCATGAGCCTTCATGTCCATGAGTCTGCAGATGTGCATGAGACACATCTGTCTGCAGAATCTGCCTCTCAGTGAGAGAGGATATCAGGGAGAATGCCTTTTATCTTTCCTTGGCTATTCTGCCCCTGTGAAGGAACCAGTACAAAATACTTTTGTTTCTGTTCTGAGAAAGAAGAAAATGAGTTGTCCCATTCCTATCCCGGGGAACAGGATATATCTTCCTAACCACAGCATGAATAAGGATTTCACAATCACACTCGTGCTGAGTATTTACCATCAGCAGTTCCCTGAGGAGAGCCAGCCTTGCCAGGAGCAGCCCAAGCAGTCTGCATCGTTTTTACTGAGCCATATTGCTGGGGAACACAGCTCTGATTGAGAGTCTTGTCATTTACTTTGTTTGTCTGTTGGCAAGTTTCTAAATAATCTGCTAAGGAAACCTCAGATAGTAATTTAGTTTCTACTTAGACACAGACACTATTTCATTATTGAACACCATTAATAGTGTTTACTCTCTTTTGCCACCTTTTATTGTGTGCCATGCTAGCAGTTTATTCCAAGTACTGTCGGAGTCAGTCCTGGTATATCCAGTCTGTATTGAAATGCTTGACTGGATAGTTAAAATTTGAATGCAGATACGGTGAAATTCACTTTTTTTCTGTTCTTTTTGGCAAGGTTTCGCTAGAATTTGATTGGTTTTCATGCTTAAGTGCACTAAAGCAAATCTCTGATTTTTGAGTGTTCTGATTTTTTCTTTACTGTTTTTACCAGATAGGCCATTGGCAAATGAACAACTTTGAGAGGCTGAAATATAAGATGTACAAGGAAGCCATCCCCTCATATTTCACTCTTGCATGAATTTTTTTCCCTAGTACAACACAGAAGGATAAAATAACAGCAACAGATGCTAGATTAAATCTTCAGAGCTTCAGATACAGTTTTTCCAATGGTTCATCACAAGTATTTTACTTTGCACTGTTGCAGTCATAGCTGTGGCTATCTCCCCTCACATGAGGGAGCACAAAGAGCTGCTTTAGCTGAGGAGGGAAGACCTCTCACTTCTTTAAAAGCTTTTTGTTGCATTTTCTTTCAGTGTGAACACTGGGACATTTGTGGAAAACCTCTGGAATTACAACAACCAGTGCACTGTTTCAAAGGACTGAGAATGTGCTGAAGTGCAGCAAAAAGTTGTCAATTTAGTTGATCTCTAGGCACTGAAATAAGCAACAGCATAAAATATTTGAGGTTCTTTACACATAAGAACACGTGAAATGTGTATATTTGAAGCATGCAAAAGAAAGATGGAGTATTTGAGTAGCAGCTGTGATACAAGCTGAGCAAGTGGAAGGGAGAATACTCAGAAAGTTGGAGTCTGCTGGTTTTGAGGTTCTTGAATGATTGCATTGATACATGGACGTTCCAATCTTGATTTCGTATGTAACTGAACACATATAGGAGAATTACAGAGAGGAAAAAAGTATCTGAACAGCAAGGATACTTCAGTGAGAAACAAAGGAAGCAAGGAAGTTCTGAATAGTCTTGTAGTGTGTGGATTTAAAAAAAAAATAGCTTGGCACAAACATTATTGCAATAGTCCAAGCATGAAATAATCAAAGAATGGATCAGAATTCTAGTTGCAGGATATAAGCAGAGTCTTTGTATGAAATGGCTGAGCCAGGCCAGTACTGCAGCTGATGCAGTAGATGTAGAACTATTTCCATTATTTTTGTTATGTCAGACGGCTTCTTTTTATCTTTCCAGTCACTGCTCAGAATCTCTTGTTTGGTATCTCTGCCACAGGAATTGCCCCATCTCTCCCTGTTCCCAGGTGTCTCCATCCTGCAGAACGTGGCATTGCAGATTTACAGTTTCTGACCATGGTGGTCCCTGGAAAGCAGCCCCTGCCTGCCCAGGGAGCAGATGTGCATGGCTGGGCTCCCTTGCAGGGGGAGCAGTGAGTGGGGCAGGGCTGGGCGTGCCAGCAGCCCGTACAGGTGCCACGTGTTTGTGCTGCACCAAGCACCACCAGTCTCCCGCAGAAAGGAAGGGTCAGATCTGTCCCATCGAGATCCTTTGGTCCTGCAGAATGGAGGAGTTGTGATTCTTTGTGTGTCTGAGGGGATGTGTCTTGGGGTTCCTGTGCTCAAGATGACCCTGAGATGTGTAAAAAGTCCCTTTTCTCCAGCCCAGCTGCCCAAGAACGAGTCTCAAGTCTTCGGCTCTCGCTCTCAAGGTTGTTTATTGTTGGTTATCAGGAAACATTTCCAGCCTGGCCTGTGGAGCTCTGTTCAGCAGAGCAGACCAAGGCACTCTCTCCTCCCATGGGGCTGCTGCTCTCTTTTATACTATAAACTACAGATACTTTATTTACAGTTACTTTCCAATAGCTGTCACCTGTGTCAGACTGTGTCCCTTTACCTTACACCAATGCCAAAGTGCCACCAGCACCCAAGAGATGGAGGCTGGGAAGAAGAAGGAAGGAGCACAGGACAAGGCCCAGTTCCCTCTCTTGCCTCCCAGCTCACCACAGCAAGAATCCTAAATCTCCACTTTTGTGACTTTTACTCTTCACACAGAGGTGGTAATTTGTTCCATGGATCAAACTCAAAGCCACAAGGATCTCTGGCTGCATGCCAGGGTCTCTGACCCCCCTGCCAGGGCTTCAAAGCCCCCTGGGCTGGGCTCAGATCAGCCAGGGCTGGCACAGGGATGTCCTGGGTCCCCACAGGTGTGTTTTCCTGGGGGCCTGGGGACAGGGCAGTGCCAGCACTCCTGGGTGCCCCCTCGGTGCTGTGCTCTGCTCTGAGGCCACACATCCACCCCATCAGATGCTAACTAAAGACCTTGGTTGCCTTGGAGACTGTCTCCTTCGGGGACACCACCTTGGCAGCACAGCTGTTGTGAGGCTCCTGAGCTAACAGGAGGTCTTCTGGAGGTGATCAGGCTATGGAGCTTAATTCTTCCTTCATCAGAAAACCTGATTTCTCCCTGTGCCAGTGATTTGTTGAAGCCCTTAGACAGATGCTTTCGGTTTTTTTTCCAGTGGGTTTGAGGAAGATCACGTTCTTTTCCTATTCAGTATACTTGGCTTTAAGCTACAAAGTTTTTTTAAAGACTGCATGTGCCCGAAAAGTTGGATGGGCACACTTTTAACTTGTCAAATTAAATAAATATGAAATCTGGCAATGGAGTGCAGAGCTGTGCATATAAATTACATCTTTAAACAGCACTTGAGTGATTTTTCTGGAAATGTTTTCAACTCTCCTCTGAACTTTTAAGGGTCATCTCTGTAGATTTTCTGTCTGAGGGAGGCTATTGGCACTGGAATGATTTATTCAAGAGGTATATTGCTCTGCAGTGTAAAAATAATGTCAAGCCTTACTGAGAACCTGAGTATCAAGCTTCTGTTTTTGTAAAGCTGGGAAAGCAAGTGGGTTTATTTAATTCAGCTGAACCCTGAATGAGTATTTCCTAAGTGTGTATTCCCACCCATTCCCATCTCTTTACACTGCCCAGTTCTGAGATGAGTGGGACTGTGGGTTGATAATATTTTCAGGATAATTAGTGAGATGAGTGGTTTCATTTGTGAATAATTAGGAACCCTTTGTCCCTGTTGCAGAGATACAAAAATTGGCACTTGACCTGCCACAGTAAGGGCTGGTGGGTACTGCTTACTCATGGAGCCCTTGTGGCTGAACCCTCAGTAGGGTGAGGTACTTTTGAAACACATAACTCCTCTGAAAATATCTAAGACTTGACCAGCAAGTAACTCCCACTGAAGGAGCCTGCTGCCATGGGTATTATGCCTTCAATCTTCCTCCATCCCCATCCTGCCTGTTTTTCCACGCAGTTCTTGCTGAGTTGGCCCAAGCCAGTCAGCTCTGGGTTACTGCAGAGCCCCCTCCCCTGCACTGCTGTCTGAATGCACTCTCACTCCACGCTGCTGTAGGATTGCAGCCCTGCAGGCACGCACACAGCTGCACATCCCAGCACAGCTGCTGTGAGCTGGGCTCATGCTGTGAGCTGTAGAGGCCAGGAGGGCACAGGGAGGCTGGGTGCCTTGTCTCACATCACCCCCGGGCAGCTGAGCTGGGCTCTCTGTGCTGGCCCATGCTGCTTTTTTTTAGCTTGATGTAAATTAAAGAATTCAGGCCAACATCTAAGTTGTGCAGCTGGCAGAAAGTTTAGGAGGGGCTGTTCCACATGGGGTTCTTGATTTCAGACTCTCTTGCGAGCTTTTCTGAACTGTCTTGGTGTATAAATTTCCTCAGAAATGAACAAAAGAGGAAAAGTCCCTGCAGTTGAGTGCCTGAAGGTGATGAGTATTGGCATCAGTTTCTGTTGCTTTCCTTATGTGGAATAGTGAAATAAATGTTTCCTATGTGTCCCAACTCCCCTTAATACACTCACAGCTAGAGCTGAGGTGACAAAAGTCCCTTAAATGTTTATCATTTGCTTTTGCACTGTGCTGGGACCTCCCAGGGCCCCTCTGTTGTATTTCACATCATCCGGTCCTTGAGCACTGGGGCCCATCTCGGGTGTCAGCCCTGGATGAGCAAACCACTGTGTGCATGTGCTCAGAATGAAGAATCAAAGTGATGTGATTTGCTTTGTGTTGCTGGGGATGTATTTCCCAAGTACCAACATCAGCTGTAGCCAGAGCTGGCGCAGCAGTGAAGTCATGGAGAGTTTAGCTCACTTCATGTTCAGTTCTCCATGCTGCTGTCTGCTCCTGAGCTGTGCTGTGGCTCAGGCTGCTGAGCTCAGGCTGCTGCCAGAGCCTTCTGGCCCCTTGGGGTATGAAAAGCCATTTTACATGCCAGATGCTAGTCTGCTCCTGCCCAGAGGTGACGTGAACTTTTCAGATAGGTTCCAACTTGGAAGCTTCTGTGGCACTTCAGATCGTGTTTTTAATTTATATTTCTGTTGCTGGAGACATGAAATTGAGAAACTTATCTTCATGATACACTATTAGCATATGCTGATCTCTGAGGAAGGAGATTTGCTCTGTGAAGGTGATTGCAGAGAATTGGATGTGACTTTAGTACAGCAGGACTCTCAGTGCATGTAGTTCAGTTACTGCTTATATTGCACAAGGGCTCCCCAGATGCCTGTGGGACATAATTGCTCTCAGTGCAAACATAGAAAGTTACCTCTACCTTAAATTTGTGCAAGTCATCTGAGAGGTGGCTTGGTGTAAAACGCATCGATGGCTGCAGCAGAGTGTAATGAGGTGAAGACTATGAGCTGGAGAATGTCCTAAGAGCTTCCTTTTCTCTGCTGTTAAAACACCACTCTGAACAGCTAAGTGCTTCATATTCCTGTGAAAAGTCTCCAGTGCCTGAGAAGCTCTGAGCTTATTTCATGGCCTCTGGTTGTGCTCTGTTCCCCGTGTTGCTGCCAGTGCACCACGAAACCAGAGCCTGTGCTGTGTCTGTGAGGTCTCACACTGGGCCACAGTTACCCAGCCAGTCTGAAAGTTGTGCTGGGAGGGAAGGGGACTTGGTAGCCCAGATGTAGTAGAGGGCTGAAATACATAAATGTATTTTTTTAGGAAATTTTACTAACCCCCTGTTCAAAATGGCAAGAGCTCACAAGTAGCTTTTCAGAGCACGTGCCAGTGAAGTTCTGCTTCTGTGAGGAAACCCCTGCGAGTTCGGCAGATGGGTTCTGAAGGCTGAAAAATGTCTGGGTGGTTCAAGTGATCAAAATATTAGTCATAATTCCATCCTGTTGTGCTAAGTGAAGTATAACTGTTCAAAGGACATAGTCCAAGTCCAGCCTTTCCATTTGATGCCCTGACCATACGTGCCAGTGGAGGAGGTCTGCACAGGAGCCCTTGGAAGAGGGATTTGCAGGCAACCATCTGTTTGGCATTAGCAGAAGACCTTAAATGAGGGAAGGAGTTGTGGTGTGGCCCCTGAACACATCATTCAACGCTGCATCTTATCATTGCAGCATGAGCAGGAGTGCAGAGCATGGTAAACATTTTCAGCTTTTCTTCCCCAAAGTACTATTGGAAACTGTAATGAAAAGTAACTGCTGGGAAAGTAGTTTTGCTGAGTTATGCTATTTCTGAAAATGCATAATGCTCCATAGGCTTTTAAGAGATACTGGGCATATTTAACATTCTTTGATGTTAATTTCCTGGCATATGGACATCTCTACTTATTAAAATAAATAAGTACTTTCAAATTTAATGAAATGATGGAGGAAATGGCCTTTTTTCACACTCACGTCCGCTTCACTGGATAATTTAATGTTTTAAAATGTAAGTTCATATTAAAGTTTAAAATTCAAGTATTGGTTTTTGAAATTCTGTAATAAAAAGGTTTTGCTGTGGGAGAGCTGTATGAATTGCTGAGCATGATAACACGATTAGCAAAGTCTGGCTGGTGATTTCTTTGGTACAAAATGCAAGCTGTAAGTCCTTCCTAGCAGGACCCACAGCACTGCTCTGCTGCTGGGAGCTCGTACTGGTGCCTGCTGCTTTGCTGGGCATTTCTCTGCAGCCTGGCAGATGTGCCACGTGCCTGTGTTCCAGAGTGAAGGTGCAGCTGTGGAAAGCTCTCCTACAGCGCTGACCTTCCCCTCCACTCCCCATTTTACTCTCTCTTGGAGCCTACGCTAAATTTAAGCTTCTTGGGGCAGAGATGAGAATTTGTTAATATTGGCTCCCAAAAAGAGCTTTCTGTTTTCTTTTATACTAAATGAGTGTCTTTGCTTCCAAGGTCTTTGCATATAATGGGAATGATTTTCTTTACAGGTATTACTGTGTTATTACTAAGTACAGGAAGTGCACTTTGGTCCTCTCTTCTGTGCTAAGGGAGAGCAAGAATTCCCTGCAGAATAAGTAATGTTCAATGTAACTGCCTGGATATAAATATTTGAGTCCTAAATATTTAATGGAAATCATTGTGTTTGAATGTAGCAATGTGCAGATGATGGAAGTTTGCTCTGTGTCTTGCATGTCTTCAGAGACTGCTCACGTGCTGTGTTGAAGCCATGGGTGGCTTTATTTCATTTCAAGGCAGACTAGAAACAGAAGAACTTATTTTCAGGGAGAAAAATGGCAAGAGACCCGAATGAAAAACCTACTCAGCTGAAGCAGAGGTGACAAAGTTCACTGTGATTATATTGATTTTAAATTACTGTGTAGAGCTGGGACTAGCCTGTGTCTAGTCCTGCTCATGATGAGAAGAAGAAAAGAAAAAGGCATGAATTCTCTCCCCTCTGCTTCCAAATGTTTTGTTACCAGTATGAAAATCTGAGAGCAGCTTTGTCCTCCTGACATTCCCAACAGGCAAAATAAAGGTGTTCCAGCATCCTCAGTGGAGCTGAAAGGGGACAAGAGGCACAGTGAGATCGAAACCTGTTTTTTCTCCCTCAGCAGCCTACCCCTGTGCCCTGGCTCCTGCAGGGAGGACACACAGTGCCCTGTTCAGTGTGTGACAGATGCCTCCAGTCTGTGTGTGCCCCCAGCCCTGCCAGAGATGACGTTAGTAGGAAACAGAGCATGTCTTGGGTTTGATGCACTTTTGGTGAAAATTACTGCAACTGCCTATACCATAAATTAAAACTGAGCTGGAATTAATAGCAATTAACAGCATCTACTTTCATCTACTAGAAGTTTTACAGAAGAGTCATTACTGTTTAACTTTATGTAGTTTGCATCTGTTTCACTGTCAGTGGGAAAATTATCCAGTCATTTAGAGTTAACCATGTATTTTAGACCAGTCATGGGTTTTAGTACCTAATGTGTCTTTGGGGAACAAGAATTTAGAGCAAATAAGGCTAATTGTGGCAAAAATGGATATATTATTGTAGTGAAACTGTTAGTTGCCACATGACTGAAAGAGCACAAGGGTCTGTCTTGTACCTGCAGTAAACCCAGTGAAATTTTGAGGGGAGATGTTGAACCTCCTTGTTTGTTGTGATGGAGAGAACGCCTGCGGCTCTTGGGTAGGGAAGATGACTGTTTCTGATCCTTCCCCATGGTTCCCCAGTCTGACATAGTGTGCATTCCTGGGCCCATGCCAAGCAGAGATGTGGCCTCCAAGTGAGACTTTATTACTTCAGTTGTAGATGATTAATTCTGTACCAAAGCGTATGGGCCTGATTAACCCAGAGTGCTGCAATAATGCTGTTCTAAAGATCTTTAGTGCATCCATTACTTCTGTTTCCAGTCTGCTTTTTCACTAGAAAAAAACCCACATTGTTTCTTACCATTGAATTTTGAGGTAGGGTCTGGGCCATAAAAATTGCACTGAGCCAACAGTGGCTTGTGATGTTTGACATTGTCTTCAGTGAGGGAAGGTCCAAGATGTCCTCATTTGGGGCACCTTTGTAAGGCCAGAGGTTATTGCTCCTCTGGGAGAAAAGCAAGCCATTGTCTGTCCTGAGCCACCCAGGAGACTCAAGAAGCAGAGACTGGGGTCCACAGAGGGTTTGTTGTGCCTCATCCCTTCCCACACACAGCCCCTCTGTGTGGGGTGGCACACCTGGCTGAGCCGTGCAGGTGTGGTGTCCTGTGACTGGGAAAGCTGCAGCTCTCTGAGCAGGTTGTGCTGGCACTGCAGGAGGATGCTGCCTGCCTGGGAGCCTTGGGGCTGTGTGTGTGGAAGGTCTGGGGTGGTTCTGCAGGCAGGGCTGGATGCTTTTGCATTCACAAGTCTCTCAGCTTTTTTAATAAGGGGCTTCAATATCTTTGGGGTGTGCTTGTTGGTTTTATATGTTTTCAATTTTAAATTCAAAAATACTTTGTAGCTCCACTGTAGAAGTGCAGGTTAAATAATCTATCCATATTTTGCAAATCTCTGAACTTTAATACCTTTATCTAAAAGAATTTTTGGGGCACTGCTTGGCTCTTAGAAACCTGCTGTTTGTTAAATCACTCTTTAGGTTTTGTATAGTTCAGGCCTTCAAAAAATAAAAATAACAATCTCCTATTGTCCCTGGAAAAGCCTTGTACCCTTATCAGCATCCTCCAGCTCGGCTGGGGAAAGCAGACACTGCCTCATGCCAGTGCCCATGTACAGACACAGCCAAGTGTTATTTCTGTGGGATTGTGACTCCTGTGACCTCTTGCTGGTGGAGTATTTGCCTGAATAAATCCTGTGGTGATGTGCTGCTGCCAGAACTTCCCCATGCTGGGGCAGCAGCCATGCTGTGGAGCAGGGAGCACTCGTTCAGGCTCTTGCACTTGGGAAAAGAAGCATTTTTTGCCAAATCTGGAAGAAGGAGAACAGTGTTTGTGGGAATCACTTGTGTTTCCCAACTGTGGCAGTTCTGCTTTCTGTTTCTCTTCAGCCCAGCTGAAGCTGGAGGTGATAAACTTTGGTCTCATTTTCTCTTCTCATCAGTCCTCAACTTTCTTGCCTCATCTTTCTTCCTTGCACATCCATAGCAAGTCAGAGACCTCCAGCCAGCTCCACCGTTCAGTCTCTCCCACACTTTTTGAATAGTTGTGCCCTGTCTCCACAGGACTTGCTTTCACAAAAGAATCTATTGCTGACTTTTATAGACTCTAGATTGCATTATCTTGATCCATACACCTTGTCTCCCTAGATGAATGGGAAGTTATTTTTAATCAATGAAAACATAAATGCCATTCCTGTATGGTTTTAAACCCACAGTGCTGGAAACAATCTGACCGTGTCCTGCCAGCCAGTGCCCCAGAGGCATTTCTTAAGCAAGCTGCATGGCCAGGGACTGACAGGAAAAGCTTCCTTCTTAAAATAAACCAGTTTCTAGAAGTCAGGTTTTGGCTCCCTGGAAGCCAATATTTTTGCAGCCACCTGTCCTGACTGCTTCCTGGTGTGATTTAAACCTGTGCAATCTGCCACTGTGTGCTGACAGAGATTGCTCTACAGTAGGCTGGGCCATGTCAAGATGTTCTCTAGGAGTATTTCACTGCCTCCTCTGTGTGGAGGTGGGCAAAATCCCAAAGCCCTGAGCTGGAACTCCACGTGGTTCATATGAAGCTGTTAAGGCTGCAGACTTCAATGGCAGAGAGACTGAACTGCCAGAAACTGGGTCCATCTTCTCTTCTTACAAAAATGAGAGATAAAGGAAAAAGTACCTCCCACAGGCAGCTTCCATAAGCGGAACTGTGTTACGTGCAGACCTCCAGGACCATCAGACAAGGATTTTGATTCCTGAGCTAACAGTTGCCTTTAAAATAGGGAAGGTTGGATGCAGGAGAAGGTTGCTGTTAGATTAATTAGCATTGGTAGAATTGACAGGGGTAGAATTGCTGCAGGGGATGGAAGTCACCAGAGCCAGTGGAAGCACACTGGGTTACTTGTGTGCTCACATTATCTCCTGGCACGCAGGTGACTCATGAACAAACTTGTGTCAGTGTGAGATCAGTTTTTCTGTGTTTGATGCTCTGATTAACAACTAAATACCTATTCTTTTACTATATCTAGGAAATGCATTATCAGTTAATTTAAATGAAGTTCTCCCTTTGATAGTTTCTCTCATATTCAGCCATTCCTGTTGGGCTTTTTTACTGCATGTCTATCTTAAAGCAAAGCAAACTGATGGAAAAGAGGAATATATATTCCACAGCATTAAAATAGATTGAGAGTTTTGTCTTCAATGCCTTAAGGAGGCACTTTCAAGACCTTGCAGTATAAATAAATTCTGCAGACATAAAAACTTTTTATTTTTGCTTGTTCAATTCAAAACTATGCCAGTATCTCCTACAGAAATTGATAATACAGAGAAAATGGACTTCATTTTCAGGGAGATGAATTAGGATGAAAAAATGCTACTGGAAGGGGGAATTTGAGAGAAATCTTAATAGAAATCTCCAATTAGTTGAATGGCTGGTTATCTGTGACAAGACATAATATTTACTAGACAGTGCAAGCTGCATGTACACTTACAAAGAAAAATGTAAAATAATATTTAAGTTTGTGTACTGTGTGTTGTAAAATGTAGGTGATCTTTGCAAGGCTTTATGGCTTAAATAAGTTTTTGAGAAAATATTGGGAGAAACGTGTTAGTGGAGTATGAGATTATGGAAATCACTCTGCTTGGGTGCCTTGTTAAAATCTTTATCAAACAGCCATGTTATTACACTTGGCTCTAATTTGATAAGCAAGGCCAGCAGAATGAGGATCTTATATTTTTCGCAGTAAAGGCAGTTCTATAAAATAAGGAGGAAGAAAATCTATCCCTTTCAGCACATAAATAAAAAGTGGAAGGAACTGAAAGCTAGACAGTAAATGCTATGAGGCCTGAACCCCTAAACTCCTTTCATCAAATGCTTGACATTCAAAAAAAATAATATTGAAATCCCACTGGAAGTAATTTTATGAAAATTAGAAATCCTGTTCTCAGTCCTGGAGATGGTTTCACTCTTGCATTGATTAGTCATAGGTGTGAGGAGCAGGTGAAGTGTCATTAGCTTGTTTTTAATTGCAGAGGGAATTTTATAACCTAAAATGTCTATATGAGATGGAAAATGTAGAAGAGAAAAACAAGGCAACTCTTGAAGCTGAGTGCCTCATGTGAAGTACTTGCTGCCTTGTCCACCTCTGGCAGTTTTCCAGTTAATCTCAAATCCTGTGCTGGTTGTCAGCAGCATTTCCTCCTGTCCATGTTGCAGTGCAATATTCATTTGGGGTTTCGTGTGCTTCTGCATCTTGGGTTTTGTTTTCCAGGAGAGGAGGAGCCCCACGGTGGCTTCCATGATGTTTTGATGATCCTCTTTTCACCTGGTGAAAGTGGAGGACATCCAGGCCTTTGAACTGATGGGGAGTAAAGCTGGGGGATGGAAATCAACCCGAGCTGCATCTTGTATGACCTGAGGTTGATTTCTCTGAATTCTGCAGGCGCCTGCTTCCCACAGCGTTTGGGAGCCGAGTGTCCTGGGATGTGCCCCTGCCTGAGGCATTGCACCAGCTGTACGAACCAGAGATGGACAGGAAAGGAGTGAGAATGATTTTTATGGGTTTTTTTTCCAGTCAGAGGAGAAAATAAGAGGCTGCTGAGGTGCTGGACAGTGACTAATTATCACCTGTTGCTCCCATAAGAGCTGAGCAGGGGATTGGCATTCCCTGTGCTCCCCCTGCTACTCCTGCCCTCAACTGGAATTTTTTCCAAACCGTGTTTCAGATGAAAATGCAACAGTCTGGCATGAATGAACACCGATATAGATCTGTCTAAGCTCCTTTCTCACTTCAAACTCAGTGATAGTTAAGACAGGATTATAAAGAAGCAAGAAAATTCAGCTCAGAAGTCTTGAAATCAAAGCAGTTCAGTAAAATGAAGGTATTCTCAAACCTTTGTGCCAATTAACACTGGGCTGTGACAGCAGAGTCTCTTTTACCTCATAAAAATTCTAACTGGTGCTTATTTGGGTGGGTGGATTTAAGTAGGGGGAACATATAAGGGTTACTTTTGATTAGCTTTCCCTGGGTTCTGGGTCAGATCAAGCAATGCTTGACAGCTGGGTTTTTATCACTTCATAGAAGAAAACATTTAGCATAGAGATTAGATGCCCATGCTGATGCTGTTAATTGTGCTGAGGACACGTTTTTTCAGCCAAATACGTGTCCCAGAGGAGACAATTCTTGCTACCCATCAGAAGTATTTAAATTTGGAAAAATTTCTACAGATTTTGGTTCAAATTCTACTTACAGAGAATAAATTCCAGAGGTCAGTTCTTGCAGTCACGAAACAATCATGAAATTTGATTCATATCAGTAATTCTGTAAAGCTATACCCAGTGATTATGAATTACACTGCATATATGCTCTTAATAATCAGGCAGGATGTCAGGGCACTGACATCCAACTGTGCATGAAATAAATAAGTATAAATACTACTGTAATCTTCTTCAAGCTTGTTTAAATATTGATTCAACCCAAGTAACATCATTACTGATACAGTAGGTGTTTTTATAGTGGACCTTTCCCATTTTTAAATTCAATTAATCATAGTATGGTGTAATTTTTTTTTATTGTGTTCATTCCAGAGAGAGAAATAATTGGCTGCTTTTGCAAGATATAGCTGCTTTAAAGAAAAAAAAAATCCAAAATTAGATTAGAACATTTTCCAACTACCTGGGATCCTCCGAGAGTAATTACATTACAATATACAGAGTTCACTCCATGCACAGCTGAAATGTGGTCAGCCAATTCCACAGTGAAATGAAAGAACCATTTAACAATGCTTAAGAACAGCACAGACCAGATCAGTACATGGGGTGAAGAATATTAAACTTCACTAAAAGTTTTAGGTGTTTAGACATCATTACTAAAAGTGAAATTGTCAGGCTCCTGGCATTAATACCTCTGCACTTACAAAAATTGCTGTCATGTCAATGGCCACAAGTAGTCATGACCTTGGTTCTATTTGGAGGGCTTTTAAAGGTCTCCTATTGACCTGAAAAACCCAATTTCCAACATTTGAGGCAAGCCCATTATTGCAAAGATAGGAACAGAGGCAGATCCATGCTGGAGGAACAGCCAGGTGCCTGAGTTCAGCGTTACTGCCCAGCTGTGGCCAGTGGTTTGTGCTTGTGCATTTTTCATGAAGCAGAAGCAGTTGGTACCTGGCTGCAAATCCCCCCCTGTGCTGCTGCTTTGTGCAGTTTGCAGAGAGAAGGAGCTGTTGCCATGGGAATTCTGAAAGCTGCCATTGCTTCCCCCTTTGCCAGCAATTGTGGAGAAGCAGGGCTCGCTGGAGCAAATTCTTCCCGAGGTGTAACTGCTCAGCAGTGCCGAGATGCCTGGCAGATGTGGAGGCTGGGGCAGCTGCAGAGGTGGACAAGAAAGGGGAGGTTTCCTTTTCCCTGCCCAAAGCACTGGCAGAGCTCACAAGTGACAGGGCAGATTGGGAAATCCACGGGTGCTGGGGTTATTGGGCAGCCTTGTTCTTTTCCCAGGGCTTGTGGTTCTCCAGCAGTCTTCAGGAGGAGGTTTTCAAAGGAGTTCTCTATTGCTATAGAAATAGGAAAATGTGAAAATGAAAAACCCTTTTGTAAAGGTCAGCCAGAGCAGGGTGCTGGGTTGACATTTATGGCTTTTAGGAGTTCCTCTGAGTTGTTGCTTTGCTATACACAATGAAGAAACTTACTTAGAGGGCACTAGGCAATTTTGGTTTATTGTTTTGTTTACTTGTCATTTTTTTTGGTTCTAGCACCTGTTCAATACCTCTCTGGGCAATACTATTATAGGCAGCTGCTCTTGTGGTGCAAACCCAGACTTCCCTGGCAATATTCTCTTTCAGTCTAACACTTCACAAGCTTTTCCCAAGCCAGAGATGAATGAATACTCTTGGAAAGTCTGCTAAGGTTCTTTAGCCTGCTATTTTCTGTGCTGTCTAAGAATTTAATCCAATAACCATTCCTAGTGGCTGTGTCAGGCTTTTGGATCAGACCCAAAGCATGCCAAAAAGAAAGGTTTAGATGTGCACAAGAAACATTCCTCTGTGGCAGCAGGGCACTGGAGCTATGTTTGGGTGTATCCTCCTAATTTCTTGTGTTTTGTACGTGTGCTCAGGTAAGTTTGGGTCTATTCCCCTAATTTTTTGTCTGCCCCTTGGCTCAGAAGAGATGGAAAGAGAACACTGCTTTTTCTCCCTTGCCTGTTACCTTTGGTCTCCTAGGAAAGCAAAGGTTTGACCTCTTCCTTTTTGCTCCCACTTTTCACTTTTTTTTTCCTTTCACTTCTTTTCCAGTTTGCTCACTGGCACTAGATAGATAGTGTAGTGAGGCACAGAAGTGGTTCCCCAGTATTTTTATTTAAAGCCTGAAAACTTTCAGGTCTTTACAAACCTATTTATCAGGCTGCAAATGGATGTCATCACCAAGCTGTTTGCTAGATGGTTGATACCTGGCTCTTGCCCCATTTTCTGTGACTTTGTGGCTGGATGGAAGTTTTGGTCTTGCTCTCAGCACATCCTACATATGAATTCAGAAACCAAAAAGAAATCTGAACCTGTGTTTGCTTAGGCTGCTGCCTTCTTTCTTACCTACAAAGTATTTGTGGCAATGAACTTAAGCAGGTGAGGTTGCTCAAATGCCATTAGTCCATGAGAAAAGGCAGAGCTCTGCTTATGAAGACTTTTGCTCCAGCCCACACGTGCTGTGGGAAGGAAATCAGTGCCTGACCTGCTGATTTTATTCGTGTATTTATCTGCCCATTTTCTGTCCCCCAAGCAAAGGATGACTTCTTCACTGAGGGTTGTTTTTCCTCAGTTACCAGAGCACAAAATAAAACAGCTGTTTATAGTGATTTCTTTTACACTCTAAGGCTCGTTTAGTATGCAGGAGACCAAAAACTTCACATGCACCACAAGAAATCATGTGAGTCTAATGATGCCATTTAACAGAGAGTGTTTTTCTTGGCATAAATTAAGACCCCTCAGAAAAAGTTTATAGAAATTTTAAGAAGCTGTGTTGTCTGAGGATGATAAAACAAAGGAGTGGAGTGAGGAAGACAGTTTTTTGGCTTTAAGAGATGATAAATCTTCAGCTGAGTAAGAAATTTATGTTGCCATACACTGAAGTTCAAGAATTGCTGTTTTCTCAGTTGAGATGAAGTTCCTCTGTTTATGGAGAAGCATTAAGTAGAAGAGGATTTTTTAGTCTAGATTCCCACAGTTCCAGGGCATTGACTTTTGAGAGAAGACATTGCAGAGGAGGCAGTGTCTCAATTGAAAGAGCTTTTCAGAAAGCAGGTAGGAAGAATTCATATTTCTAATACAGACATGCAAAATATATGCTAAAAAGGTTGATTAAAGTGGCTGCCCACATAAACGTGACAGCTGGAGCTCTGTTGTGCCTACAGCCTGAATTTATAAAGGGAAATCCCTTTCTTGAGTTCACATTCTCTATTTTTGTAGATACACCTGTCTGATGTTTCCATTGGTTTTGGTTCCCCACTTCACTGGGCTGTCTAGGATTTCAGGAGGTTTCCCTTTGCTGTCATATGCAGCACCTTCTTTACAAGACAATCTTCAAAATCTCTTTCCTTGGGCTGTCATTCAGAGCAAAGTTAGACTGATTCAGTGATTTTTAAAAATATTTTTTTAATAGTAACATCCCAGAATTCCATCCCCTATCCTGGCATCAATTGGCTCTCTCTTAACCAGGGGGTGCTGTTACTTTCAGCACCTCTTCAGAACTTGTAAAAAGATAATTGTTAACATAAATGGCAACAGGACTTTTGCAAAGGCTTGTTTAGAGCTCAAAGGTTTCAGCAGCAATCGATTTGATAAAATAATGGCTTCTGTTCCCATGTGGACAAATTTCAATCTTTCAGGCACTGTGTGTTGAATGGAGGAAAATGGTCATCAGATCTATGTTAGATCAGTAGAAGATGCTGAAAGCAATTGTGGCTTGTTCCCTATAGTTTGCATCTTTGAATCCTTTTCATTCTGGAAGTGAAAGAGAAGCAAAAATTTTGTGTAAATCTCTCACTGTTTAGATGCTTATCAGAGCCTTCTATGCCACATGTTTCAATTCAATCCAAGAGCATACAATTTTATTTTTTTACTAAGGCTTCACTGTTTAAACTCTTGACAGATGTAGGTGCTGGCTGTATTCAGCATGTTTTAAAACCCGGCAAAAAACTGTCTCTAATTGACATCTGAATGTTCGTGCACAGCTCCTGCACAGCCTGTGAGGGATGTCTCCACACTGCTGTGCCAGTTTGATAATTCTACAATTCTCTGCAGTGGCCTGCACGGGGAGGAGAGCCAGGGGGGTGTGTCTGTGCTCAGTGCTCTGCTGGCACATCCCCTGTGCCGAGTGCTGATGCTGCTGCTCCTTTCCCCTTTAACCCTCACGTTGCAGGTGGTGGAGCTGAGCTCTTCCCTGCTGCTCCTTGGTGTTGCTCCAGGGGGCCTCTGACACTGGTTTGGCTTTTTCATTTCAAATCCATGTGTTGTAGCTCAAAAGGTAAAATGCCCAGTTCTAGCTAACTTTCTGTAGGAAATCACTTGTCTGCCCTTTAATTTGCCCTGGGTGAGAAGTGAGAATGTGATGTTGGTTAGGTAGCCAGTGTTACCTAATGTTAGGCTGGGGACTGGCTAGAAGATTTGAGGGAAGCAAACAGTAGGAGAAGGCTTTTCTCAGCTCCCTGCTCTTCCCCCAGATTGCTCTTCCCTCAGGGAAAAAGTTTCATTTAACCTTTGCTTTTGTGCTCCTTCTAATTGAGGTTGTTTTTCTGTTTGGGACTCACTCCTGAGACCGAAGTCCCACACATGGGAAGTTTTTCCGTGAGGAGGAGTGAAATGGTGCTGGAGCCCTTATTTCTGTGTTTGGCAGCACAGCTGAGCTTTCTGACCCCCAGTCAGGGATCAGAAGCAGGAGGAAGTACAGGAGCTGATCACTCACCAGACACTTCTCTCTGCTCGACTGCTCAGGGTCGAGCTCTGACCATAGGCTACAGAGTCCTTCCAGATTTTTACTAGCACAAACACGTTTTTGCAGACTACTAATGCATCATAGTTTGTTTTGACTAAAACATTGCCAGGAAAATTTACCATCATAGTGTCTGTTTCTGTGATGCGACAGAGAAGGGTTTAATAGTTTGAAAATGAATGAATTCGAAATTGCATAGTTGAAGGTCAGAACTTATAGTGATACCTCAGCTAATGTAATATTCATCCCTTGGTCTAAAATAGTGCTGTATATCAATATGTTATCCCTGTCTGCCGTGATTATCTAGGGTAGAAAGACATTTGTGTACTGACAAATATCTGAGGGAGAAAGAGACAGGGTATTATACTAACAGCGTGCAGGAAAATTCAGGAGTGAGCGAGGCACCTGGAAGAATTCATAGGCCACAGCCCATCTGTCTCTTCTGACTAAAGCAAACTGTATTGTGCAAGCATTAACCACTGTCAGTACTTGCCACAGCAGAATTACCTGGACCATCCTTCAGCTGGTTCTATGCTCCAGATTAATGACTTGTTGTTTTTTTTAAAAGCACTTAACTGGGAAGGGGAAAATAGCTGATGTTTCCAGTAGGCTTAGTTCTCAAATCAACCATGTGGCCTAAGAACTGAAAATTATTCCTGCCTCTCCAATACGGATGGAGAAAATCAAACAGGATCATGAGATGTGGATACATTAACACCAAACACCAGCCTAATACAGGTCAGCATTCAGTCTGTCCTAGGTCTGAGAAACAAAAGTTCATGCAGGGATGTCTTTCTTAATTTTTGACATTTTTAAGTCTGACAAGGTTTGTGCTGGCAAGGATTTAATGGACACTGCTTCATTGGCTGCTGTCTCTCACTGTCAGCTCAGAGCTGTATTGCCTGGCTAGGAAATTATTCAGTGTGTTCAGAATCTTTGTTATCCTTCGTCATCCTAAAGTTAAAGGTGTTATATTTGTTACCACTGCTTAAATGAGAACAGTCTGCCTCCTTGGTTTTAAGAAAAGGAGCATGCCTTGCCCTAAAGAGGCATAAGGTGAGACTGCAGGACAGGGTCAGTTTGGACCCCATGATTTCCAGACAAAGAATGAGGAGCAACTGCATTTACTTGGAGAAAAATATAAAAAAATCAGCGTTTATCTACAAACCCCAGTGAACTGCTGACCGACTACTTAGCCCCTGAATTAATTATAAACACCCAGCCTGCAGCTGGCCAAGTGAACCTTCTGTGTGCATTTATACTGTCCTGCTCCAAACAGAGCACATGCTCCTTTACTTTCATCACAGGCGAAGAAGAGGGAAATCCCCTGGGAGAGAAATGTAGGTTTTTTGCTGAGTTGGATGTGGTGGGATCAGGATTTGATACTCCTCCCCTTGGTGTGCTTCTACATATTCAGGGGAAAAATTGAATTTGTGCTAAAGGTTTTGTTTGTTGCATGTTGGATGTTTGGGTTTTTGTTTGTTTTTAGTGAACTTGAGGTTTCTCTAAAATCCCATGGCTCTGTGTACCATTCCTGCAGGTATATGGCCAACCACATTAGTGAGGTCATTGCCAGGCTGGGAACTGGACACCTCTCTGCTGTCCTGACAAAAAGGGTCGTCTGTAAGAGCTAACCCCCTGCATGAACAGGAGATGATTTATTTTTCCTGGCTTTCAAAAGAACACATATGACAAAAAAAACATACGACAGAGAATCTTCTGCAAAGGAGGAGAAGCATTTGTATGCAAAATGAGAACTGAAAAAAAATCTTCAAACATGTTAGACAAACTAATTTATAAATAGAGGTATTCTTCCTCTCTTCCTGTTACCAGATTTCTCAAGAGTCAAGAAAATTAAAATCAAAAGTAAGCGTCCTTAAGAGGATATTTAAATAGATACAGATTTTTTTAATGCACCTTGTATTTTGCACAGTTTTCTGGTTTATAAGGCCCTTTACACTCATGAAATGGGAGAAAACTCATTGTGATCCTTGACAGGTGGTTGCAATAATGATCAAATACCTGTCACTTGTGATTGTGCAGCAGTAAAGAAGGGGTAGATGTGCTCTCATGCCATTACCTAGACTACTATGGATTATTTGTGTGGATACTTCAGAAAAAATTATATTCATGTCCTGTATTTTAGGTACAACGAGAGTAAGATGGTCCTTTCTTTTTGAAAAGGTTATAGTCAGCTACTTTAAAGACAACATTTGAATTTACAATAATCTCTGGGGATTTATCTTCTGGATTTATGGAAAAATGTTGTTTCTTACACGACAAAGACAGGATTCAAATAAAAGCAGCGGATTTATTAAAGTGTACTCTGCAAATTCTGATGGCCAACAGAGAAGGAAGAAATGAGACACTTTCCCCCAGGTTCTGTGCTTTGCCAGGGTCTCCTGTGCACCCTTTTACTCCAGGCCAGGGGAAAGCAGTGTGTGAGATTTTGGGTGGCTTGATGTCCCGTTTGCCATGGCTGGAAGCTCAGACTGAAGCTGCTGTCATCTCCCTGTTTGTTCACTTGGTCCTGAGTGGCTCAGATGTGTCCCCAGGGCCTGGGGATTTCTACAAGGAGCAGAAACTGAGGTTCATCATAGTCAAGGCAAGAGAAATGGGGCCCGTAGGGAGCAGCTGTGTGCCCTGTGACAACAGGAGATGCTAATGCCAGCCCAGCAGGGAAAAGCTCACAGGAAGAAAGAAACCCTTAGAGTAAGGGTTTCTTACTCTAGAAATTAGTCCAAGTCATTTCTTTTGCCACTTGCTGTGAGGAATGAGTTCAAGGTGCATCTTCCAGTGGGACCTGTGTGGTGTGG
The DNA here is from genome assembly GCA_013399455.1 of Anthoscopus minutus. Classification (NCBI taxonomy): domain Eukaryota; kingdom Metazoa; phylum Chordata; class Aves; order Passeriformes; family Paridae; genus Anthoscopus; species Anthoscopus minutus. Next base: position 111,043 of record VWYI01011759.1, read on the forward strand.
CCATGTTGGGAGGAGTTCAGCCGTGTCCTCCCTGTGGGACCAGCCTGGGGATGCTCTCCCAGAGCCTTTCTGGTGCTCCAGAGGGGATCCCCCCAGCACTGCAGGCTCAGTGTCCCACGGCACTCTGCACATCCCAAATGCCATCCCCTTCCTGCAGCAGAGGCTGTGTCCTGGCCCTGGCCCTGGGGGAGCTGTGAGCTGCAGCTCCCACACACTCACTGTGTGTGCCACACTCAGAGCATGGCTGCTGCTTCTCCTCTCTGCCACCAGCACAGGAATGCATAAATAAATAAATAACGAAATAACCAACTCAAAAACAATTTTGCGAATTTATTGTTGGCAGCTGCATTAGAGAGAGAGTGTAGCAAAGTGGTAGATAATATTTTTAAGCTCCTAATGGATTTTTTTGAAAAGTTCTTTCTGGTTTTTTTTAACTGCAGGCTGGAAAGTCACTGCTGCAAAATGTCTTTGAGAGCCATGAGATAGAACAGATAATTTTCTTTCACACAAAGCTTTAATGTTTTCTTTTTCCTAAAGTAAATAACACCTTGCTGAGCCATCTTTAAGTACGCCAATTTCTCTCTGGAAAGGAGATTGCAAAGGTGTTAATTACAGTGAGCAAACTAGTTATTAATGGTATTTTTACATTCTTGTCATCTATTGGTGCCTAAAGGAGGATGGGGGAAGAGGGGCTACATTTTTAATGGAGGTTCCTTTCCACCAGCAGGAAAAGGGCAGTGAGAACAGAGAGGGGTTTCAATTATTCTGTAAGGGTTAAAGGAGCTGACATTTGGGCATGGCTGGCTGGCTAATAGAAGTTCTGGAGAGTTTGCCTTTACTGCCTTCCACTTCAGTGATCCGTGAACTGAAGTGTCCCCAAGAAGGATGTGACACAACGACCTGTGACTTGCTCATTAAAGGCTCATATGAGGGCCTGTCTGGGAGCTCTCCAGTGCCAGATCACTGAGCCCATGGTCTGGAGCAGCCCCTTGGGGCTCATCCTGAAGGGCAGTGCCTGGAGCCCGCCCCACAGGCAGCATCTGCAGCACTCCTGTGCTCTGGGGCTGCTGAACACTGCTCTCAGAGCCCCTTGGAAATGAAGATGATTGGTACTGTGGGCTTTAGTTGGTTAATGATCTTTTTTTTTTACCAGAAATAATCATCAGATGGCAATAGAGCCATGAGCTGACAGGTGCTGTTGTAGTAGGGTAATGCTGTATGTGTAATTAATCTCCTGGCAGCAAAGTAAGGCCAGACTAGGAGTTCTGTGAAGGGCTTACCTGTGTGCACTTTATATTGCTGCTACACAGAACCTTGGCTTTCCTGAGTCTTGAGTGCCCTGTGAGGCTCTGGTGTTTGCACCTCAAGAAAGGCACTTACTAAAAGAAGCCACCTGTGAGCAAGTGTTCAAGGGAATGCACCTTAAAACATTCCTCACTCAGTTTTGGGCACTTCCTAAACAGCTTCCTTCAGCTGCTGCTGCAGGAGAGAGGAGAATGGGCTGGCTGAACATCTGTCTGAGCCACCAGGACACCTCCTCTGTCCCCACAGCCATTCCACAGTGTCCTGCTGCAACCTGGGCACAGTAAAATTCGACCAAAGCCAAATGAGACCAAACAGCAGGGAGTAACTTATATTTGAACATTAGGCTGCTTTGATCATCTGTGTTATCTCAGTATTTTTGAAGATTTAGTTGTATGGTCAGCAAATGTGACTGGCATTTCATGCTGACAGAGCATAGAATATAGGCTGATTCTACTGAGAGGCCTTTTTTGGGGAAGAGCTGTGACAGAACGTGGGTACAATCATTATTCAGCTCACAACAACTATATATGGCACTGTCTCTAACAGAAAATGGTTCTGTGGAGAGAGAGATGTGTTGTAAGGAATTCTATTACATTACAGAGAGATTAAATGTGAATATAGATATTTGTTGAGGGGGGTTGTTTGGGGGTTTTTGGGAGGTTTTTTTTTGTGTGTGTGGCTATTTTCCTGGATAGCAGCATGGACTGTAGCATTTATGTGTTAGCAGGAGCAGGGAGAATCACTTACATGCAAATGGAAAGCATTATACCTGTGCTGTAGGTGTGTGTAAACTGGCCTGTGCTTGCATAAGGAAATCTCTCCAAATTGCTGCATGTTCAGCAGCTCCTCAGGCCACAGTTTAGGTGCTGGTAGTGAAGCAGCAGCAAAGCTCAAAGCTGGGGTTGCAAGATGAGTTCTGGAAGTGTTGAACCTGCCTTGGACACGGGCAGGACTGGGTGAACCCCTGGAGCAGTGGGCTGCTACTCCTGCTGGCAGAAGGTTTGATAGGTGGAAAGTAATTTGGGGACTTAAAATATGTATAAAAAAGGGATTTTGAAGCCTGTGGTCCTTAGTCTTAATTTCCTGGTTTGAATGAGGAACGTAATGAAGATGTATGTTGCACTTCAGTATTTGATGAAATTGTGTTGGTTCAGGATCAGGGTTAGCCATTTATTTATTCTTACTGGTTTTTCTTGCCTCCCCTAGTCCCTCTGAGTTTGGATGTTTTCTCAGTATTACTGTATTTTCTTCCCAGCTGCAGCTACTCTGGTTTGGCCCTGTCTGTGTCCTTAGCACGTGTGCTGTTTATTCCTGTGCTGCTGCTATTGAATGGTCATTGGTTTTGATCCCTCTTATTTTCTTAAAGATAGTTATTGCTTTGATAGTTATTGTTTGGTGTTAGTTAGTTAGAGGTTGTTTAGCTTTAGGTCTTCCTCAGAGACTGTGGGTCAAACCCTTAGCTGGGTAAAATCAATGTAATCAATAGAGCACTGCTGATGCACATCAGCACAGATGAGCCCTTGTGTAATATCAGCTCAGCAGAATCCTACTGGAACCTTTCTTTTATTTCCTAGTTCAGCTTTTGGAAGGCATTTATGGTCACAAAACACTTGTTTTCTTTCTGCAGATCCTGTGGTTTTCAAAGCATAGAGCAGACAGAACTCAATTAAGAATGATAGCTTTCCATTAGGCATGTCAGAAATGTACCCTTTTTTTCTGTGCAAATAAATTGAACTTGGAATATATAAGAGGAAGAACTGTAATCTTTTCCCCAAACACTGAATGTATTAGTTCACAAATCCCATATTTCAGGCGTTAGCCATTTCCCACATCACGACACTTTCAAACAACAGTCTATCTCTTTGTGCAGAGGATAATTAAGAAAATATCTGATGCCTTTTTGCCTTTGCCTTGGCAGTAAATCCCACATCCATGCGTGGGAACAAGGAGAGCCAGCAGTACTTGGCCAGCCAATTTCTCAGGACATCAACCAGCAAATGTTCCTTCTGCAGTTGGTGTTCCACCACCCAGAATTTAAAACCACAGCTTTAAATAGGTGACCCAGCCAGCACTAAAGAGGCAGCAGAAAGCTGCCAGTGGAGCCCAGCAGTGGTGACTTTGTCTCCTTCTCTAACCTTTATATGTGCTGCCTCTGTGTGTCAAGAGACAGTAATACATCAGCCTGCAAGAGGTGGCTGCAGGATGTGCTGGCAGATTGCTTGGCTGAGAAGATGAGCAAAATCATCAGGAGACACATGGTTCTAACCAGTGCCCTCACCCTGTCCTGGAGCATCCATGGGCAGGTAAGACTCCAGCAATCTGCAGGGAATTTCAGAGATGTGGCTCCTTTTGGAAAATGCCCATTGTCTGCAAAGGAAGCTGTTAGGGTGGTAAGGGAGGATCTTTCAAAATGTGACAGTAATTATGATTTGTTCTTGATGAAAAGCCTCTCCACTGCTGGGTGGGTGCCCTGCACGGTTCCTAGCACACCCACTACCTGTCCCTGTTTCAAAATAGGAAAGGCTTAAAACAAAGAAGGGAAGAGCACTGATTGCCAGGAAATTGCAGCAGAAAATGAAGGAACAGCAGAAGAAAATTCTGTTCCAAACAGGGCTCCCTTCCTGACCTGAGCTGCAGAGAGTTACAGATCAGAGCACAGAATCCAGTCTGGATGCTGCTGGGGCAGGCTGGAGGGGAGTTTAGCAGGTTTCTTCTGGTGGAGGTCATATGCCAGATGAGGTGAACTTGGCACGAAAGAAGCGAAAAAGCTTAAGTTTGAGATGTGAGAGATAGAGACAACATCATATTAAATATTTGTTTTGCCTCAGTAAACTCTGAGTCTCCACCTTTGCAATATCCTCCACAGTCTTTGCAAGAAGCAGAGCCATTCTTTTCCCAGAGCACTTGTGCTTTTGAGCACGTCTTCATACGCTTTGCACATGCAGATGGAAATCTGGGCAGAAAAGTTCCTTCTCCTTTACATGACCTCGCCTTCTGCCTCAGCCTGGCCTGTTGTCAAGCTCCCACAACATTTTTTAGAAATCCTGTATTTTCTCTTGGTTTTTCATGGTCAAGGCTGCGTTGTCACCAGTGAAAGAGCGCTGTTACACCATTTACTTGATAGCTTGAGAAACGGGAATAGGCTCGTGATTTATAGGAAGCTGCCCAATAGTTGTACAGAACCCAAGGCAGCATTTTCTCAAATGTTTAAGAAAATGTTGTATTTGTTGGAGGCAGCTGGGCTCCTGCCCAGGCTCTGAAATCTAAGTCCATTTTGTATATGAAGAACTAATATGTGAATAACAATTAAGTGTTTAAAACCTTTGTGAATGTAACTGGGTTTTCTTCTTGTTTTGGAACATTTTCCTTTTCCTTGGTTCAACTCTGAGCTTTGGTTTTAAGTGGTGCCACATTAAAGAAATTTTTCAGCTTTAGAGAAACCACATCTTCCAATCTGAAAAACAGTATCCAAGCTTGTATTTCAGATCTGTCTTTGAAGTTACCCTTGATGTAATTCATCAATACCTTTAAGGAAATAGAAAGGAGACTGTTCTCAGTTAATTACAGAAAAAAATATCATTACCTAATCATATACACATAGGAAAATTTCAGAGCTTTCACTGTGATTAATCATATAATGTGTAATACTTGGCAGTTAGTCTAGACTGACTTTAAGGAGTTCTGTGTCGCAAAATTTAGGTACAAAAAACCACCACTTCGTTGTATTTTAAAAAATAGATTTGTTTACTTCTTTTAAAATACTCTTTAAAGCTCTTTTGAGTGCCTGAGTGTGTATTACAGACCTGCCAAGGTTCTTCCTGCAGTTACACATTCACTTGTTAATGACTTTGTCTTAATCAATACTTTCTCAAATGGAGATGCTCAGATATTTCAAGAGTCACCTTAAAAGACCTCTGGCAGATAAATAATTAAACGACCTGCTGGCTGCCTTCCTGCATGCAGAGAACTTGTGGTAGAAACCTAATTGTTTGATTTCAAAAATCAAAACCTGCCAACCCCTCGAAAAAGGCAGTTTTAGCTGTTTGAAGAATCTCCCTGCTTTTAACAGATCATTGTAGTGATGAGCTGCAGAGTGAAAGAAGAGATACTTTTGTTCATTAAATTTTGTAGCTTGCAGAAGAGAAGTAGAACGAAGGGGGAAGTGTTGAAAACGAATACATAAAATCTCATTTTGCCAGTTTGCTAACTAAAGAGCTTGATCTGGAGTTGCTCAAGTGTCTGTACGAGTTGCTGGTGTCAGTTGTGCTGAGAGCGTTTTGCATGTGCCCACGTGTTTGAGAAACGAGACAAAGGAAATCTGAATCAATTTCCTTTATTGCCCTGCCATTAACTTCATTAAGTTCAGTGGTAATAGGGGAGCCTGAGTGTTGGGGCTGGCTGTCTCTCCTTTACGTCCTTTTGACCAGTGGAGCCTCTGCTCTGACTATTTTGAGCTTGACAGAAATAGCTTTGACATGGTGGCAGGACATGTGCTAAGCTGCACAAATGTGCATATTAATTTGCTAATAAAGAGAGTTAGTATTTGTCACTGCTGCTTATTAGACTGGATTGTCTATCTAGGCAGTACCTGCACCTTTTGGAGGTGCTGCTCAAGGATGACAACTGCCAGCACAGAGAAGGGGAGGAAACAGGGGTCTCAGCCTCCTTATTTTCAGGAAAAAACACTTGCCAGAACCACTCTGCCAATAGCCTTTCTGCATTCAGTATGTCCTGTTTGTAAATCACTGCAGGCTTCAGTAGATGAGCTTAGACACCCCAGAGGGTAGATTGGGAATTTAATTATGTTGTGCATATTGGATTGAATATTAAAGTGGACTGTTGGATTGTTTGGAAAATCTGGTGGCTGGTTCCTCGAGGAAGGAAGATGTGCACATCCAGATTATTAGTTTTTAGGCAACATCTGATGTACTTTTGACTTGAGGATTATGTGAATAAAGTTTCCTGCTGCCTTGAGACTGCTGTGAATGCCAAAGGGCTCTGCTGACAGCCAGGGGCTGTGTAAACTGGGAGCATCTCTTACCTCTGTGCACCTCATGGAGGTGACAAATCTTTAGTGGCTTGGCAGAGCCCATGGGTGGGGCTTGAAGGAGGTCAGGGGCTTGGCCTTGCTGGGGTGAAATGAGCCATGTTTAGGATTCTCTGGAGCTCTGGCAAAGGGCTGCTGTGAAATTCAGTGGGGTCAGCACAGCTTCACTTAGCTCCATGAGCAAGGGAGGGCCAGTGCATGTAAACATGTGTTAGTGAGCATTCTTTGTGCAGACTAAGTTTTAATTTTGATTACCTCTTTTTAGCTTCCTCATTCATGTGTGTTTGTATCACTTCCGATGTAGTACAAATATTGACTTTGCTTTACACTGAAGATCAAAATAAAAGTGTCTCAAGGAATTAAAAGAATAATTTAGCATAATATCTGGAAATAAGGAGATTGACAATCTGTTAAAGGGAAAATAAGTAATATAAAGGATTAAGTCATGCTGAGTTTTCAGGGTCATTGTAGTTCATGAGTAAAGTTTATTTAAGATCATCAAGATCTTAGAATTGAGAAGAATTCAACTCTTTTCCTATTTTTGGATCATGACTCATGTATTATAATATATACAGTGTGTGGTCCTCCTCCCTCTGATCTACCCCCTTTCCTGTCTACCTCAAAAATGGTGTGAGGATGCTTTTTCTGTTCAGCTCCCAAGTACTAAGTTTCTCAGATAAACTGTATTTTTATTTAACTAGTCTAGAGCTTGATGTGTTTAGCTCCCTGCAGTTATCAAGAGAGCCTCTTGGTTATAGCAGCTCAACATGTACCTTGTTATTTATAAACTTGAGGAGGTTGGAAAACCTGAAGTCCAGCCATGCTCAGCATCTTTAAAGCGCTTTTTTCAAATATTTTTGCCATTAGCAAGAAAGCAGTTGCATCAGACCTTTCCTTCTTCCCTGGTCAAGATAATTCTACTTCAGACAGAGCTGAAACTTGACAGGGGAGAAGATTTTGAAGTCTCCTGTCCACTTTTCTGCTGCAGTTTGATTCTGTGGAAAAGCTCCCAGATCCTTCAGCGTTGAGATGCAATAGCAAAGCTCATGGCAGGGATGGGTAATAAATGTTACTTTTTTCTGCCTCTTTTGACAGAAAGGAATGGCACTTAATGTTTAAATCACCAAGGTTCACTTTGTATGAGCTTGATTTTGAATCCTGCCTTCTGTGTTATGCAGAAACGTAGTTTCTGTTTGGTGAGGACAGTTTTGTATGTACAAGTTGCATTCTGTGCAGCCTCCAAAGCTTCCCAAAGCATTTTGTTTGTACAAAATTCAGCAAATAATGCCTACAAGATCACCCCCTGAACGTGCCCTAGGGAGCTTCTTACTTAAAGCTGATGTCAGGGCTGTTTCACACCCTTTCAATCTGACATTTGATACTCAAGACGTATTTGTCACTTGACAACTGCTTGTCATTGCTTGTAGGAGGAAATGTTTTCTGTCAGGACATGACTGAAGCACTGAGCTTTGTCCCACTCCCCTCTGCAGATGAGTATTTTCCCCTAAACCTTGGAATTCTGCCCTCAGAGCTGCTCACTTTGAGGGGCAGTGCAGGCTTCTGGAGGAGCAGTCAAAGCAGAGGCACAGTGATCCCTCAGGGTTTCCAGACCAGCCTCCTGCCCTGTCCTTAGCTTGTCTGCTCCCCGTGGTACTCATGGAAACAGAGGGATCTTTGCAGACCTGATAATCCCATAATGGAGGTGAAAGAAACCGGAAAACTTTCCCTCCTCCTTCTGGAATCTTGCTCATCTCTCCAGTGAGGCTGGAAGTATTCAGATTCAGACAGTTCCCTCAACCCTAATCCTTGAAACGCCCAGTCAGGAGATTGGTACTAAAACTCATACTGTTGAGAGGAAGGAAGAAAAATAATCCTCTGCTTTTTTTCTTTTGAGTTGTTCTCTAATTCTTTTTGGGTGGCATTTTATTTAGCTTTTTTGTGAACCCAGACTTTTATTTCCCCATTTTCTGAGAGGGAGTTGAGAAGATCCTTCTGTCACCATCCTGTCACCATCTCAGATGCAGGTGCATACATGGCAACTGAATTTCCAAAATGTGGGAGCCATGACCTGCTGAAGTTTCATCTGAGTGCCACAAGCTTGCAGAGGAGTTGCCAAAGAGGAGTCACATCTCCTCTGAAGTCACATCTCCTCTAGTGTGTGGCTGTGGCTGCTGCCTTGCATTTGGGCACACGCTGCCCTCAGAGCAGTCCTGTGGGGAAGCTCCACTGTGGGCTTGATTCTCTAAGCCTGAGAGAGTTTTCAGCCAGGCAGTGGCTGATCTGTTCCCAAGGGAAAGTCTTTTGGGAACTTCTCTTTCAAGGACTGTTTTTTGTGAATAGGTTTTGGTTCTCAAAACAATGTCACACACATGTTCTGAATGGGTTTTTCTCTTGTCCCACCAATGGCACCAGAGAGGTTCCTTTGGCCAGTCATGTTAACCTGTATGGGAGCACCTGATAAAAAGGGTTGTAAACCCTGAAATAAAGGCTTCTGCCTCACTGGGATCAAACCTCACTGCTGTGGTTTGAATCCACTCTGCTATTTCGTGTCCTTTAGTGACATCCCCTGTGCAGCACTCTTGAGCTCCTCCTGGACACAGCCCTGGCAGGGAGAGGGTCCTTGCTGTGTGAATTGAGGGCTGGGGTGAGCTCTGAGTCTGCTCCATTTCCACCTCCCCTTCTGGCTGCACCTCCTGTCCCTGAGGCTCTGCAGGTCACGATGTCCAGTGATGCTCCAGTGATGCTCCAGTGGAAACAGTCAGGTCTAGCAGGCTCTGTATGGTTTTCTGCTAGATTCCCTGCTCAGGGGTAGACATTCAGACCATTTTGCCTCTTTGTAAGCAGATTTTTGTCTTTCCTTGGAAGCCTTCCAGGAGAAAATGCAAATAGAGTAGTGATGGAGCGCATGTAACACTGATTAGTTTTATTCTGGAAATGCCATACACATGATCTCAGCTAATCATGCTATATATATATATTTATAAAAAAATTATACTGTTTGTCAGTAGGGAGAAGGGGTTCTTCCTCTAGAAAATCAATTTTTAATTCCTTATTCTTACTGAGAAGGTGGCATACAGTCACAGATTTAATTAAAGGTATAGCAGGCTTTGTCAATCAAGGGAAGCAGAATTATACTTTGGTTACTTTCCAAAATGGCAGAGGCTTAAAAGCAAAACTAAAAAGCCTTTCCCACATTGTGTTAACACATTTTGACCATTATTACAGCTCACATTTGTTGTTGTTTTGCTTGTGCTGATAAGAGAATATCATTATACAGAAAATCAGATCGAATAGTTTCCAGTCATTGCTGGCTTGGACCTTTAGATCTTTCTCTCCTTCTCTGTGTAACTTTAATTAAGCATTAGATCAGTCTTGGAGGGGGCAAAGCCTTTCAGGAAGTAATATGTAGGGAACGGTACAATAGTATTTCTTTTATTTCAGCAGAGGTTTCATTTGTTGTCAGGGCAAGAGATGCATGAAAGAAAATGCAAGACAGCCAGGAAGAACATACCTTGTTATGATAATGGAGCTTTGTTTACCTGACCTTCCAATTAGTCAGATGTGGATTCTTGTTTGTATCCTGACTGCCTGATCTCTGTGGGTTCAGCTGGTTCAGGTACAGATGCACTTGAAAAAAATACAGAAGAGCAACCCCCTCAAAGTTGATTTCCTTCATCTCCCACCCCAGCTTGTAGAAACAAATAAGATTTCAGCATGATATTAATGAATAGTAACAGAGTCAGAATAATTGGTACCCTCCTGGTTGTGATTAGGATTCAGGGGAGTTACTTAACAACCACTGTTTCTTAAATATGAATTCTGATTAATAACAGAGATATTATTCTGTCATCTACTGTGCCTGTAACTAACACACTTTGCAGCTGCAGTACTTTGAAGTGATGTATTTCTTCTTATGCACTATCATGTCTTGAATTGTAATAATCTCAGTGGGAAGCTTTGAGCAGCATATGTGTCTATTGTGACCCTTGATTTTTTTTTTTTTTGTAGAATTTTTCATTTATTTATTTACTTTTGCCTTTATGATTGAGGATCACACTGCTGCTGTTTAAATCTCTTGCCTCTTGTAAGAGATCCTGAGATAAAGGTTCTTGGTTACCTCTGGCAATAAACATGCTTTGAGAGCAGCTGTTATGTAAACACATGGATGCTGTAAGTGTTTTCATTGTACTCACTGAGTAATTAGACATGAACTGTTAATGTCACAAAAGTATCTTAGGAAATAAACTTTATTGTGGGAGGAGGGTTCCTATTTGTTTGTTTTAGTTTTATGGAGGCCTTAGAGCTCAGGAAGAGCTTTGGAGCTTTGGCAGCAGCCCTGGCCATGTGTGCTGCATTAATCCCAAGCTGGCTGCCACATCCATTGCTCCCCTTTGCTGTCACAGTTTGGTGCATGTCAGTCTTCATTAAGTGACTATTTCAGGAATCTCCAGCCATTCCCAGGCTACAGCTCATTAGGAGTATTCTAGTGTGAGGAGTGCAGGAGGTCAGATGCTGTTTTATGAGGTGCAGTTCTGTGTCCAGCAGCCTCCAGCTGCTGCTCCCGTGTGTTGTGCAGCTCTGGAAAGATTCCTTGGGGGATTCCTCTGTGTGAGGTGAGGACAAGGCACTGGCTGTGTCTCATCTGCCCTGTTCTTCCCGGCAGCCAGGGCAGCTTTGGCCTCATCAGCCTTTGTTCTGCAGGGCCACAACTGCTCCTGGCCCTGGGTTTTGAGAGTTGCATTTGAAAGTGTTTGAGAAAAAGTGCAGCATGGAAAATGGATGTTTCAGGAGTTTGCAAGCAGTACAGTAAAATTTGCTGTAAAAGGAGCAAAGTGGTGGATTTTTCATGCCTTTTGAACTTGCTAACAGGTTTTCATATAAATTTAAAAATTTCCTCACTGATGTCAGCAACAGATTATTTCAGCACTTACTAGGTCAGTTACAAGCAAGAAGCACTTACTTAATAATAAAGTGTTAATATTTATGGGATTGCATATTTATTCAGGGATCTCAGATTGTGTTACAGATTAAATAAATTACTGCAATACACCACAGGCTGAGGTACAGAGAAGTTAAATCAAATACAAACCATCCAGGCTTGGAGCTGGTGAGCGTCTTCAGGGAGTGCAGTAATTTTTATCCACAGGCTGAGCATTTGCAAGGGCTGTGCAGAACCAGGTTTAGTGAGTCATTGGCAAGGCTGGGAATTGAGGGCTGCAGTCCTGCCTCCCCAGCCCGTGCTCTCAGCACAGACCATACTCCTGCACCTCACTTCATCAAACAGCAAATCCCACTCCAGATTCAACCAGGTTCTGTTATGTAGTTTTTATTTCTAAAAAGGACTGGAAATGAAAGACTCACTTGCTCAAATCATGTAGAGATGACTCAGATAGCAAACTTTTTAAATCCTCAGGCCTCTTTTTTTTAAAAAAAAAAAAGGAAAGAAATCTGTGAGCAAACTCCAAAGGAGTATCAAGAGACTTGGGCTGAAAGGAAAGTGTGTGAGCCATTCAGAGTACCATTAAAAGCTGGTGTTATGCCAACTTGTGCTCCAGCACTGTATTTCAGTGTAATTTATTTTACTCCTAAAACAAACCAGCCCCACTAATGGCAAACAAAAAAGCTTCTTTCTTCTAGGTTTTGATCATTGAATGAAAGGATTTCGGAATAAGGAAACCTAACCCACTTAAATTTCATGGCATGCACCTTTACCCAGGACGTTTCTGTGTGTCTCTGGTAACTTCTGCACTCTGTGCTTGTGTTGCTGTGACTGTGTGACTCAGAGCAGAGCAAAGCCCAGATCCCAGTCCCAGTGTCTCACCTGGGCCTCACCTGGGCATCCTGGCCATGCCTTGTCACGTGGATGAATTGGCTCACCCTCAATGGTGTGAATAAAAGAGTATTTGTGGTGATTGTAAATCCCATTGAACCAAGGGGGTGGCTAAGTCAAAGCACATATTTGGAAGGATTTCTCTGCATTGGGGCACGAAGGAATCAGTCCTGTCAGCTTTGCCTGTGTTGAGAACTAAAAGCTGAGTTAAATGAAGAAATGCAATTCAATTAGGAGTCGTGTTTAACAGTTGATTTTAAAGTGGAATGCGACCAAGATGTTCAAGCTCTTGAAAATACAGATTTGTAAAAGAAGTGTGAAAGCTTGGAAACTTCGCAAGACTCTTGAGTCTGTAGAAATTGGGTATGAAATTAGTATTTTGGAGTCTGTAAGCATCCTCTGTGCTGCCCAGCAATATCCTGAAAGATGATTGAACTGAAGTTTTCTAGAACACTGTCTTTTTGATCCAGAAAATCATCAAAATTTGTATGGGTGTTTAAACTTCCCTCTTTTAGCAAAGACCTGAAAACCAGGTAAATACACAACATTAAAAAAGGCTTTTTGCAGGAGTATGTCTGCAGTTGCTTTGTGGGGAAGAAAATAGGCCTGTTCAGAGGAATTTTAAGCAAGGCACAGGTTAAAGTAGTTTCAAATTCTGTATAAGTGTGTGGCTTTCCCTGAGTGCTGTTGGCATTGTTTGGTCTTTTGTAGCCATGTAATTTACTCCCACACAGAAGCCATTTATGCTGCTCTTTGCCCTTTGGGAGTGGTTTAAAATAATCTTAATGTAAATGAGAGCCCTACCCTGAGGTCCAGGCTGCTCCCTGCCTCTCACTGCCTGAGGTCACTGCAGTTACTGCCCTCAGTGCCATGGCTGCAGCTCTGACCCAGAACTGCAGCTCTGACCCAGAACTGCAGCTCTGACCCAGAACTGCACCTCTGACCCAGAACTGCAGCTCTGACCCAAAACTGCAGCTCTTACCCAGAACTGCACCTCTGATCCAGAACTGCACCTCTGATCCAGAACTGCAGCTCTGACCCAGAACTGCAGCTCTGACCCAGAACTGCAGCTCTGATCCAGAACTGCAGCTCTGACCCAGAACTGCAGCTCTGACCCAAAGCTGCAGCTCTGACCCAGAACTGCAGCTCTGACCCAGAACTGCAGCTCTGACCCAGAACTGCACCTCTGATCCAGAACTGCAGCTCTGACGCAGAACTGCAGCTCTTACCCAAAACTGCAGCTCTGACCCAAAGCTGCAGCTCTGACCCAGAACTGCAGCTCTGACCCAAAACTGCAACCCTGAGAGCTTCCAAAAAGGAACTCTCAGAGCAGGATTTCATTACTCCTGCACATAATTTTTTTAAGCAAGTGAAAGGAAGATCCTATGGAGCCTCCAAGGAATCTTTCCAGGGTCCAGTCAGACAAGAAATATAAAAGCATTTACAAGAAAGGAGACAGTCCAGGGGAAAGACCCTGAAAGCTGCTCTGCATTGTCTGAGTGCCTTTAGGGCTGGGGCCAGAGATTTGTTTTTCTTAAATAAATAATGAGGAGTTTTTCACACTTTTGAAGTATTTTGATTTTGTTTTGTTTAACTTGTCTCAAGCTTTCAGGTGTCAAGGATATTTGATGGAGTTTGGTTTTTGTGTTTTGGTTTTTTTTTTTTGAGTCTTCCAGTTTCCTGACAGGTAAAACCTTTTCTGGTTGACCAACCACATCAAAAATAATTTAGTCCTGATGCTTTTTTTCCTGATGTTTGTACAGTTTAATTTAAGAAAGGCAGGAGGGGAGAGGCATTTCTAGAACAAGAAATAATTTGTGCCCATACTTGCAGTAATATGTATATCCTAGAAAATGCCATGTTTTGACTTTTCTTACCAGTGGGTGCAGAGCCAGGTTTCTCAGCTGAGGACCTGAATGAGTGAGCAGCATCCTGCTGCTAGTACCTGGGCTGGGCAGGCAGGTCTTGTGGACAAACAGGGCTTCCTGGAATTTAGTTCTTGCTAAAGGAATCAGTTTCAGTTGGAGAATTTTTAATGTACCTCCCCATCACCTACCCAGGGTTTGGGGGCTTGGTTTTGGGGTAGAAAGTAGTGAGTTTGTCACTCTGATACATTCATTCTCGTTTCATTTCAAACCTGTGGAGCTCCTCCTGGCTTCTGCTCCTTTGCTGGTGGGGTCTGACCCTTGCAAAGGGGCGGCTGCACTGGCAGCTGCAGCTCCTCCTGCAGCTGGACCCACGTTTTCCTCCTGGCTCCCAGTCTGCCTGCCTGGATGCTCTGCGATGCTTCCATGCTGATGGAGAAAAGCAAAGAAAAGCAAAGAAAAGCAAAGAAAAGCAAAGAAAAGCAAAGAAAAGCAAAGAAAAGCAAAGAAAAGCAAAACGTGCCGGGGGAAAGGTGCAGGTGGGAGGTGCCAGCCCAGTGTGGAGCTGGGTGGGGTTTGTGGTTTGGTTCTGCTGTCAGCATCACAGGCAGGGAGCTGGGGCAGTGTTGACAGCACCTGTGCTGTTGCCTGGCCTGGGAAGCTGCCACAGGAGCTGCTGCCAATGCAGGCATCCCTTTGTGCAGGACAAGCCAGGCCGGGTGTGGACTCTCAGACCCCTGGAAGTCTGGTGCTTTAGAGCTGAATCTTGCAATCACTTCCTTCTTGGCAGTAAGGTCCAGCTTGCAGGGCTGGAAATGGAGCTGGAAGCCACCGTATTTTGGGCAAATGTTCCCATTCCTTTGAACCTCATGTTCAGCACCACTTTCAGAGAGGTGCAGAAGGGAATCTGGGAGAAGAAATATAATTGAAAGGCTTTCTACCAGTTACACATCAAAAACATGTGCTTTGCTTGAAAGAAACTCCAAAATACATTTATGAGACTAAGCCAATTTTGTACACTTGTGTACATACACAGAGATGCTGTAGCAGTATATCTAACATGTATGTTCTGCATATAAACAGGAAATGGTATCGCTGCCAGAAGGTTTTGCAGTTGTACACTGGTTTTCAAATATCTGTATCATTTCCACATAGAACTAGAAAAATATAAACCTATCAGAAAGTAAGCAAGTCTGGTTTTCTTTGTGTTAGGATTTTTTTAATAGAGCTTGCTTTGCCTTTAGCTGCAAAGCCTGAAATTTAAATTGCTGCAGGCTTCCTTGATTTCCATGGTTAAAATAAATGCTCTGTATCATTTTGCTATTCATGTCATTACTCCCTGTAATCACCACACTCATCCCAGCACACTGTGTCGTGTGCTGAGTTGAATATCTCTGACTTTCAGGAGGCTTTCTGGCTGGCTGCTGTTTGTTTCTGAAGCTGCACAATGACATACTCTGTTGGGCTAATTTGATAGTTTGCATTCCAGTTGCTGTGAGTTACGACTTGTGTTTTCTGTTTGCCATGGAAATGAAGAATTGAAATTTACAGGGAATCATTTGCTTCTGTGGTCTCTTCACCTGAATTTACAGATTGTGATTAATGGTCCAAGTTCGGTGAAAGTTCAGAACTTTCACCATTTTTCCCTCCCTCCCCACCTCTGCAGGAGTTAATTGCCACTGCATATTCAGCAGGGAGCTGGGATGGAAATGCAGGAGAGTTAATTTCCTGCTGAATATGGGAGCACATCGCTGCTTGGACTCTCTTCCTGTGATCAGATTCATGCACTCGAGCGTTCATGTCCTTGCATTCATGGGGTGAGCAGTAATTTCCTGTGTGTGTGTGGCTGGGCTGCTCCCCCTGGGCAGGGTGAGCTGTCCCCAGGCGAGCAGCAGGGCAGGGCTGGCAGCCAGCACAGGCTGCAGCAGCAGTGCTGCCCAGAGTGCTGGGAAACTCAACACATGCAGCTAGGGCTGGTGGAGAGAGAAAACAATTTCATCCCCAACACCTTGAAACACCTGTCAGGTTTTTAGTGTGGTTTGAAAAACGTTGCTGCCCACCTACCCCTGACTCCTGCCTTGCCACAAAAGGCTCAGGCTGTGGCACCGACAGCAGAAGCTCAGCAAGGTGAGGTGTTCAGAGGTCAGCATAGCTGGTAGATTTGTAAATTAAAGAGGTATATTTGTAACTGAATAGGTAAATAGGTATATTGTAAATTAAAGAGGTATATTTACCATGGAGTGTCCATCTTTGTGCCCCTGCAGGAGAGGGAAGGCAGAAGGCACTGCAGATGCTTCCCTGTGCTCCATGCTGGGCAAAGGTTCATAGGCACTGAATGTATTTTAGTATATTAACTTTCTGTGGCTGTGATTTACTTCAGAAACAAGCTCTCAAAAGTCCCTTTATTTTGTGGGAACACTTGGGAAGAAGAGTGCAGAGATGCACACATCTCAGTGTGATGGGAAGCCACAGCCTTGGTGGCTTTTGCAGTTGTTCATGTTGTGAGGGTTGGGATGATCTGACTGTTCCCCATGTCAGAACAACTCAGCACCTGCTCACCAGGTTTGAACTAACAGTAAAGCCTTTTATACTCAAATTATATTTTATTTCAAAGATCTAACAGCCAGTGAAAACTGTACTGGCATGACCTGCCCTTCTGGAAGGGCTGGGAGGGAACGAAGACTGGATGTGGATGTTTGCTTTTCTGAAATTATTTTTATAGCAATCACTGAGAATTGACATCTTAGGAGTTTCCTGACCAGAGGTTGGCTGACTAATTACTGTTTCTATTACAGTTCTGAGATCCACATTGTGAGTGATGAGAGAAATAAAAATAAAAGCAAATACGCCACTTGGATCCTGTTTGTTTTCTAGTAGATGAGACAAATGACTTTCTGCTCTGCTTGCCATAATCAAGCAAATGGTTTTAAAAATACATGTGTGAGTAGATGCACACACACACACATATCCATACTTGGGTTTATAGGTTTAATCCAGAGAGGTAGGGGGGTCTTTATCACAGAAGCCAATTTTAAATAATTATATTGAAAGAGTAACACAGGGGAAGTCATGCACAGCCATGGAGCAGAAAGGCTCAGTGTGTATTGTAGCTCTGTAATAGCTATTATTTATCACAAATGTGCCGTCTGTTTGTTCACACAGAGTAATGAATGACCTTTCTGTTTCCACAGCTAGACCTGTGCAGACTTCAGCTGATGGGGGTGTAGTGCAGTAGCTATTTATCATGCTTCACTTATACTGATCACTGGTTGAAGCTGTACCACCAGGGAGATGTGTTGGACTTGCATTGTGGTTCCAAAAAGTAGCTTTTATGGGGTTAACAGTTAAGAAAAGCACTTACTTTGTGTCCCTGGCTGCTATAATTCAAAATTGACTTTGCTGGAATTTCAATCAAGTTACTGCCAATATTGTCATAAGCAAATTTACCAGCCAGGGACTTGTTTACTGTGTCTTAGCAGTGTGGGGCCTGATTCAATGTTTTCTTTTTTATATATAGTTTTTAAATTTTCTTTTTGTGTGATTCCTTTGTAAAGCTTCCGTTTCTTACATTGGTAAATGGGATAGAAAGTATGAAGGAGAAGGAGGTTACTCAGGAGAGGTAATGCATACACATCTCAGCACAGAAAAGGTATATGAGGAAGTTTCATTTTTAGCTCCTCATACTGTTCAGGAATTAATAATGTAAAGAACAAAAAAGGCTGTGTTTGAGAGGGCAGGGCAGGGGTTGAGATGGGGTGGGAGGGTGCCGTGACTGAATCGTTCTTAGGAACAATCAAGGTCTCCTGTTTTGTTCTTGCAGATTGCCCCAATTATATTTTACTGATGAAATCCTTGGATGTCAGAAGTCAGTCTTTTCCCATGTGGCATGTTAAAGAGCAAGATGCATTATTAATGCTTGAGGTGGGGCCTCTGCAACTGTGGTATAAAGCATTAAATGACATTAATTTAGACAATAACACTATCATCACACTGCTTTACAAGCCAATAACCCAGCTCTTGTTCCCCCTTGTAGTTTATCTCAAGGAGGGAAGTGGGTTATTGCCTTATAAAACAGGCACAACGGCGTAGGTGCTGTTCTGCTGCTGTTACTGCAAATGGTTCAGGAATACTCAACCAGAGGTGGCTGAACAAAGGTGCAGGGAGGTGCAGGGAGGTGCAGGGCTCCGTGTTTCGCCCTGTGATGTGAGCTGGACATGCAGAATTCATTCACACCTGTGCATGTAGCCAAGGCTGGAACATCTTCCCCAGAGCAGGAACACGGCCCAGGAGCCACTCACACTTCTTCTGACACCCACCACTGCATGGGAGAGAGGCTGAGAGAATTTTGGCCTCGAGGACACGCTTGCAGTTAGCATCATGCTTGGTCCAGGCTGAATTTGTGCAGGATTAGAGCAAATATGAACTTAGTGCTCCCTGACTGTTGGCAAAGCTCTATCACCCAGCTTACTCCTGATCAGCTTTTGTTATTCTAAATAACATTTACAGCCATGATCCAGCAAATTCCAGACTCTGCAGGGTGTGTCTGAAGGAGAATATGAGGTTGAGACCAGCAAATTCAGCACTGAGGTGACTCAGGGAGCCGTGGGTTTGGAGATGCAAAGGAAAACTGCTGGGCTCTTAGCCTTGGGCTCCTTCTGGGATCTGGAGACCTGGGTAGGTGCTGCTGCAGCTCCTGCTGCTGAAGGGAGGACGTGCATGGGAAATTCTCCAGAGGGAGGAATTCACTTTTCAAGGTACAAACCACTTTTCTGTTGTCTGGCAGATGAGCACTGTGTGGTTTGGCACAAAATACCTCGTAGCAGTGCTTTTTGCATGTGAAATTAATGGTCTCTCTTCTCATTTGATCTTGAACTCCTTTTCAGTAAAAGCTTTTCAATAAAAACCTTTACAGTATTCAGTAAGATAAGTGGTAAGACAGCAGCATTCGATTATTTAACCTTCCCTGTTATTTGGAACGTGGTCGTGTCCCCTGACATTGGTTAATTACTCTGAAAATTACCTCGGTTATCCAAAACCTCAGCTCTCCACACACATCCTGTGTCTCTGACATTCACAGACCCAAGGTTGTTCTGTATTAGCATAAATATCTGACCAGCTCCTAGAAACTGAACAGGGAGATTTTGGCTCTCATTACATTTATGTGTATTTCTGCCAATCTCAACGTGTCTGCTGCTTTATATTCATCCATTTAAACTGGTGATTTTTGTATTACATGTACAGTTACCCTTAGCTACACACTGCAGAAGATCACAGTATTATAATGTCCCCACCTGAATTTTTGTCCTGTCTACCAGTGAGCCCTCTTTAATTTGTTTGTCAAAAAAAAAAATCCTGATTATTTTCCACTTACAATATTTAAAGTTAAATTGTATTACTGCTAATACTGCAGAAAGGTCCAGGAAAACTAGACAAGAAAGAGAAGCTTAAAATTACTTGGATTTTTTGAGTGTATTTTAAATTTTCACCTTACTCTTCCATTGAGTGACTGTTATTTGAAAATAGCTTTTGCCTTATTTTTCAGTAAAAGCATTGGGTAATGTTACTAGTCTCTGTTCTCACATTGCTATGTTTGTGTTTTCAAAACCACTGCAAAACAGTTCAATGACATCTTGAATTGATGTCTGGGAAGTGTTTCTCTTATTGCACCATTCCATTTAATTGTGAGTCAAAAGAAATAGGGAATTAAGAAGAAACAGGAATATATTGGCATGACTAGGTTTTATCTCGGAAAAGTAGTGCATATTGCAGTTTATCAAAACAGTGCTCAGGGTATGTCAGGTGCTTTGCAAAATATTCTGCATGTTTTTTAGATCCCATCAGAAATTACTCAAGAGAAAGTAACGTGCAAGATTTGTGGGAGAACATAAAGCATTATATTGATGGATCTGAGGGTGTGGGAGGATGGAGAGGTAATTTGGAGTGATAAAGATGAAAAATTTATTTTCAAACCTCAGTATGATCGGAATGAGTGCTTTATTTCTTTCCCCAAAGTAATTATAACAGGAAAAATACTTCTTTGCCTGGGGGAAGCCATGCTGCTGGTGGTTTGGCTTATTGGAATGTTTGGGGTTTAGTGATGGTTGCCTGTTCACACCCAAACCACTCAGTGCTAGAGGTGCCTCTTACTGTGAAGGTCACACCCTATGTGTGCAATTATATTTAGAAAAACATATCTTAATTGTTACTTTTCTCCTACTGGCATAAATGAACTGGTCATCTATAAATTTGTTTACTTAACAGCAGTTAATGTGGGTGATTTGGGTTGTCCTACAAGTGATGCTTAAATATGGAAGTGAGTTTGTAAGTGGGTTTGTTTCAAATGAATTAAAGAACATGGGGCTGCCATGTTACTGCTTGGGGGTTTTTTGGTTGGTTTTTTTTTTTCCGTGTTGTTTTTTGTTTTTTTTTCTTTGTAGTTCCTTAGTAAATAAAAGATATGTGCATTGTAAGCAGGGCAAGCACTTCTGTAGATTTAGAACTGTACTTCCACATTCATGATCATTGTTATTTTAAAAACAGTTTGAAATCCAGGGAAATTTTAAACAAGGAAATGAACTTAATGCTGTGTAGTTCAGGAGGCAGGTGGTGTTACCACCCTTGTCAGAATACAGAGAACATACATGCACTGGATCTCATCCTCAGAAACTCGTGCCCTGCTCTCTGCCACATTCCTGGCTCTCCTTTCTCCCAGCCGGGTGGCACAGTAGAAGTTTTGGAGGGATTGCAGAGGGTGGAAACCGCAGCTCTCGCTGCTCTGGCTCGTGGACCACTGCCAGGTTCCTCTCTGGAAGAGGAGATGGCAGCTGAAGGCAGCAGCCCCTGCTGCTCTCTGGAGCTGTCAGTGCTGCCCAGGGCTGGGGAAGGCAGCAGGGCTGGCCCGGGCTGCTCCGGGGCTCTGCCCGCAGCAGTGCCTCGAGTCTGTGCTCACGAGCCAAGCCACGAGCCAGGGCACTGGCTTCTGGCCCTTCTGGCCATTTGCTCCTGCATCAAGCTGAGGGACAGGGCAAGAACATCCTGAGCCTTGCACGGGACAGCAGTCAGCTCTGGGCTTGGTACTGTGAGTTGGGAGTGAGGATGTTCCAGTCCTCTGCCTGCTGCAGATCAAAGAACATGAACCCCCTCCTCCTCCTCCTCCTCCTTCTCCTTCTCCTCCTTCTCCTCCTCCTTCTCCTCCTTCTCCTCCTTCTCCTCCTTCTCCTCCTTCTCCTCCTTCTCCTCCTTCTCCTCCTCCTTCTCCTCCTTCTCCTCCTCCTCCTTGCTGAGCTGAGCTCCAGAGTTCANCTTCTCCTCCCCCTCCTCCTCCTCCTTCTCCTCCTCCTCCTCCTTCTCCTCCTTCTCCTCCTTCTCCTCCTTCTCCTCCTTATCCTCCTCCTTCTCCTCCTCCTCCTCCTCCTCCTTGCTGAGCTGAGCTCCAGAGTTCAGTTGTTCCTTGCTGAGCAGTAGGACAGTGAGCATTACACCTGTCATGCTTTTGCTGTTCCTGCTTGGTCTGTACAGTGCAATGTGGAGGTGGTGAGGATGGTTAGCTATTTCACAGAGCCAGGAGAATAGGTGAGGAACAAAGCCAATTCCTGCTGTGGTTCTCTGTGGGAAATACCAGTTATAAGCAGCTTAGTCTTGGTTCTAAGCACCATTGAATGGGATCTG
The DNA here is from genome assembly GCA_013399455.1 of Anthoscopus minutus. Lineage (NCBI taxonomy): Eukaryota > Metazoa > Chordata > Aves > Passeriformes > Paridae > Anthoscopus > Anthoscopus minutus. Next base: position 132,758 of record VWYI01011759.1, read on the forward strand.
TTACCACAGTGGAAGCAGAAAGGATTCCATTCCTGAAAGCAGAAAGAAAAAAGTACCTTTGTTGTATCTGTCAGTAATGCAATGAAGTTGCTGTGTAAGAATTCAAATGATACAAATGATTCAAACATGATCGTTTCTACCACCTACTGAAAACACCATGGAGAAAAGGTAGTCTCTCAAGATAAGTAATGCATTATGTTTTGGTTCTCTACTTTTCTCTAAGTCAACTACAATTTTAAAAAATTCTTTATCTTTCTGAGTAGGTGGTACCTATTAATATTTTAATTGGTGTGAGGTTCTAACTCGAACCAACAATATTGTTACTAGCTAAAAATGCCTGACTGAATACGTGAGGCCCAGGCAGACGAGTTCTATTCCCTCAGCCTCTGTGCTTTTCTTTGCACTGACTTCAGGCCAGGCAGCTTTCAGACGAGAAGCCATTAGATGGGCTAATGGGGCATTGAGCTAACCTGAGGCAATGTAGCAGGGAACGGCTCCTCTCTTAACATCTTATTAGAACTCCCTCAAGTACAACAGGAGGGTGGAGGTAATTAAGCTAAAAATGCAAATAAACATGATGTGACCATTTTTATGCTAAGTGACCAGCTAAAAATAAATATCTGCTTGGCATAAGTTGTTTCCATGGAGCAGGGTAAGTACCAGTGCACTGCTTGTGGCAGGGTCGTGATCTCCTGCTGTGGCCCAGATTGAGAGGTGAAGATTCACAATATTTATCCTTTCAGAAAGTGTCTGGGGTCCTATTAGAGGAAAGAGAAAAAGATGGACAATTTGGTAGGTTGTTCAAGTCATCTTCCCACATTGGGCCAATGGCAGCAGAAGGGGGACAGCCACTACCAGTGCTGGCCCTGTGAGGACAGTAAAAATGAATTGATGGCTCTACTCCAGTTCTTAATAGAGAAACTTGTTCTAATTGTGCCTATTCGTAGACTCTGCAGAGGAGAAATGTTTGGCAGAACACAGAGGCTTAGCTGCTATTATGGCACTGAAAATCCCTGACTCTGAGGAGAGCATGAGGAGCACGTTTGAGGCAAGACTTGTGGAACAGCTTGTCTTCCAAGCTCAGCAGCAGCTGAGAGAGAAATCAATCCATCAGTTTTCACAGACAATACAGCATTCTCCTGAAACCTGGTTCTCCATACACCAGTGGAAGTTTTGCCACTGGCATCCGTGATTCTGGAGTTCAAGAGCTTTCATTTTAGTCATCACCATGATATTGGTGAATGAAATCACCTTGTGAGCCCCTCACGAAAATTAATTCATACATTTCCCTTGTCTGTTAAATCTGTGTCTTCTCCTTGGGTCTCTGGGGATTACAGTGCTGATGGTGAGCTGCTTTCTTACAGCATTGGTTTGAGGAGGAAGAGTGTCCCTCGCAGCTCAGCCCTTTCCTGAGCAATTGAAAGATCTGTGCAATTTTTCCTGCACTCACGCTTTCTCTCAAGCATGCCAACTTGTGATTTGGGCAAGTTGTGTTTACATTAAATTTCATTCTCTCAGGAGGTTTTTCATTCAGCAACTGTCTAGCACAAGTTCACAGCAGAAATTCGCTTGATGCCGAGTGCCCTTTCCTCCTGTTGGCTTTAAAACGACTTATGGATACTAAGCTTCTTGCAGGATCATGTGCCATCATTTATTTTATACAACAGTCTGTTTTACATAATAAGATTTACAACATCAAAGACAGCAAGAATGTTCTTTTTAAGAAAGAGTGTGAACCCCTTACATGCATAGAAAAAACATTATACCCTACATGTATTTTTCACAAACTGGAATGCCTGCCATTTAAGAGTGTCTAGGGATTTAAATGAAAGCTGACAACAGAAATATCCTAGACATAACTCTTTTAAAAATACCTTTAACTTCTTCTAGCTGCCTGTCTTCTGGCTTTGCTTTGTCACAACAAAAGCCAAAATCTTAGAACTAGTTTACAGGATTTCCAGGGTACTCCAAATAATTTCTGTGCCTGGTGAAAACTCAATAAAGATCTACAAGAGCACTGTCAAATATGCACTGAGGAGAAGAGATGTGGCATTGTGGGCTTTTCCCTCCCAGTGGAGCAGTTGCATGGCCATTGACTGAAATCAGGCACAGCCTGGCCCTTCCCTTTGCAGCTTTTGCCCAGGGAAGGAGCTGTGGAGGGCAGGCTGAGAGAGTTCCACTGGTCTTAGGGGTCCTGCTGAAAGGGCAGGGGCACCCCAGGGATGGCTTTGGATTTCGGGGTTTCCTGTGCTCAAGATGACCCTGAGATATGTAAAAAGTCCCTTTTCTCCAGCCCAGCTGTCCAAGAACGAGTCTCAAGTCTTCGGCTCTCGCTCTCAAGGTTGTTTATTGTTGGTTATCAGAAAACATTTCCAGCCTGGCCTGTGGAGCTCTGTTCAGCAGAGCAGACCAAGGCACTCTCTCCTCCCATGGGGCTGGTGCTCTCTTTTATACTATAAACTACATAAACTTTATTTACAGTTACTTTCCAATAGCTGTCACCTGTGTCAGACTGTGTCCCTTCACCTCACACCAATGCCAAAGTGCCACCAGCACCCAAGAGATGGAGGCTGGGAAGAAGAAGGAAGGAGGACAGGACAAGGCCCAGTTCCCTCTCTTGCCTCCCAGCTCACTATAGCAAGAATCCTAAATCTCCACTTTTGTGACTTTTACACAGAGGTGGTAATTTGTTCCATGGATCAAACTCAAAGGCACAAGGATCTCTGGCTGCATGCCAGGGTCTCTGAGCCCCCTGCCAGGGCTTCAAAGCCCCCTGGGCTGGGCTCAGATCAGCCAGGGCTGGCACAGGGATGTCCTGGGTCCCCACATCTGGAGGGCAGGGTGGGGTGACCTGCCCTGCATCGCCCTTGCGAGCAGAGACCTTGCTCAGTCCATTTGTTCAGACAAGCAGTGCAGAGGAGGTTGGAACAAACCAAGGAGTATGAGTAAGATGCTTGCTGGTGAGGTGATTAAATCCCCCAAGTGTTAGATCCTTCTCTCGTTCCCAAAAAGAAGGCAAAGGCTGCAAGAGGTGGGCTTGTAACCTGTAATGTCTGTGGACCAGGGGGTCAGGAAGAGCCCCTGCAGGGTTTTTTATAGGTTGTTAAGGAGCTGTTTCAGTGAGTAGTAGGAGTAAGGGGTTAAAATAGGTGCAGAAGTCAGACCAGTTGATTAAACCAAATAATGATCGATATATTGCTCTCTAAAACTTTTTGACTTCCCACTCACTAGAGTCCTTTAAAGTCCTTTGCTGTTTCAGTGTCCTCTGTCATGCTTCTCATAACCTTGTGAAATGGGCTGGCTCTGCAACCTGAACAGACTTTCTGGCAGCTGCAGTACCCCAGAACTGTGCATTTTGGGATTTTAGAGGAAAAAGAGATCTCTGGCAATAAAGATCTTAATTTTTTAAAATTTCTTTCCTTATTTTTAGACCATTTCAGTGCAAGAAACTACTTATTCTTGCTACGTTGCACATAGTTGTAGGGTTAACTAATTTTGTTAAGATCTAGAATGTGCTTTTAAATATACTCTGGAGAAAAATTTTGCCATGGCAGGCAATGAAGATGATGAACTAATCAGTTGTCTTTGTCACTGGTTTTATGATTCATTTTTTATGGTGCTCTCTCTTTATGAAATCATATGAAATGTGTGAAATTGCCCTTGTTTGCAAGACTCTTCTAAAATGTTTTGGAATTCTTATTTGCAAGCCGTGTTTCAGCTATAAATACATTGGCAGATTAGAATTTCATTGCTGCAGTTTTTCCCAACTGCCTCAAGCAGAATCTTCATGCAAATGGAGTAATCCCTTTGCTTTGCAGTCTCTAGGTCAAAACTGGAAGAATGCTTGCAGGGACCTGCCTGCCTTCTTCAGCTGGAGAAGAGCAGACACTCACTGGAACAGCTCGTGGCATATGTTTGGCAGCAAAAGCAGCCCTGATTCCACGTTCCAGATTATACTTCTCAGCTATGGCTGGCCCTCTTCCTGGGCACTCATTAGCTTTTCTTTTTAGTCATTTTACACCCAACAGAGGTAGTCTCCTTCTGCTGAGATTTTCCTGTTTTTTTTTTTTTAGTGCAGAAGACAGGATCTCTCCTGTGTAGTGGTGGGAATGTGTCGGGGTTCCCTTTGGCTGAAAGGGTGGCTGGCAGAAAACAAGGACATTTATTCTTAGCAAAGAGGGACGTGTGAGCTGGGGGGAACAGCTCAGGAGAAATCTGATGTGTGTCAGGAGCCTTCCTTTGCTCTTGTGTGTGCAGCCTCAGCTCTGGCTGCTGCTGTGGAAGTCAGGGCTGTGCCATCCTCTGTCTCAGACACCCATGTAGGCAGAGCCAGCCTCCTGTGCTTGAGCAGCAGATTCCCTGGGACCATCTGGGTGCTGTCCCCTTTCCTGACCCGGCTGCAGCATCCTGTGTTTCTCCAGAGCAGGACCAGGGTGATGGGAACCACCCTGGGTGATTTAGAAGCAGAGAACAAATAGCAACAAGAGAAACCTCAGAATGCAGAGAGGTGACTGGCTGAGGTAATTTAAAATAAAAAATGGCTCTTGTCTAGCAGCTCCTTTATAACACATAGTTACTGTCTAGAATATCTCAGGAAACCATTTTGTATTCTGCTAGTGTAAACCTAGATAGCAGATTTATCTATAAAGATTAGGAGTTATTTGGGAAAGTTTCATTTCATTGTTGTATTAAAACCAGAACTGTTCCTGTCTCTTTGTCATCTAACTGTTTTATATATTAAACTAATTACTTTAGTGAGGCTAAGTTAAACAATTATTAGTCAGACTGCGTATCTGAGTCTCCTGATGGCATCAAGATAAAAATCCAGTCCTCCCACACTACAAGCTCTTCCCTTCTCTTGCTGAACTCCCCCAAAAAAGGTTTAAGTTGTTTGGTTGTTTGTGTTCTTTGAAGAATACGAAGGTTTTGCACTTCAGACAAGCCCATTTCCTTTTTTAATGGGAAAAGCTCCAAGCACTGCTTTTCAAACAGAAGAAGAAAGATTATTTTTGCAGACTTCTCTTGAGCAGTTTTGGACAACACCCTTTAACAGGAAAGCATGGATTGTCCTAAATTTCTTCAAGGTGGAGACAGATAACCTTCCTGTTTTAAATTACTTACCACAATTAATGGTTTGAGATGATGATAGTAATGTGTAAGTTATTTTCTCCTTTTACCCTTTTTATATGAATGAGTTCAGTGCACTGTGCCACTTGAAGTTTGCTATTGAACTTGTGGTGTTTGAACTTGAAAGTTTTTTTGTAACAAAGAAGGGCAAAGACACCAACTCCTCATGTAAAAACATTTAAAGGAATGCACCTGAGAGTAGACCCAGTGTTGAGAATAATGGATTTAAGTACAGGTTAAAAGAAGGCCAGATCTTCAGTTAGAGATGATTGTCTGGGCCCTTAAGAAATGAAGTGATGGGATTAAAAGGACAAATATTTAGTTGTGCTGCACAAAAATGTTTTGAACTTTCTCACAAGTCTTTTCATTTTGTATGTGCTGATGAGAGTAGGTCATAAAACTATTTCAGGAATGCAAACTAAACATAACCACAACTTTACAAACTAAATATGACCACAACTTTACAAAATATCAAAGCATTTTTGCATGTGGAATCATGCAGTGTGGTCTGGAAAGGATATAAATGCCTACCTAATTTCTAAATCCTTTGATATGAGGAACAATAAGTACATGTAGGGCACACTGATATATGGGGACATATATGGTATTTCAAGGGCAGAGAATCTTGTATTTCTTCTTTCTGCTCTGGGTCTTCAGAGCTGTGGATGACTAAACAGGGACAGAGATTAAAACTTCCATCTTTGTCCCAATAGGATGATAAATAATTTTGTGACACCTTTTCCCTAGTCCTATAGTAGAATAATGTGATTCAGCACTTGACCAAATTCCCAGTATCTGCCAGTTTGGCAATCACAGTGATGAAGCGTGAGGGAAAGATTGCAAGGCATGCCAAGAATGATATGAAGCTGAAAGTGCTGTTATTGAAAATTTTTAGGATTTCAGATTTAGAAGAAATTGTTTTGTTTATGAAGCAGACTGTTAGCTATACAGACCCAAGGCAGCCAGAAAGTCATTACTAAGAGCCAGTTCTGGGGGAAGTGAGCTTCGCCTCCAGCATGTTCTTGGTTCATCGTATTCCATGGATGATTCACCAAGGACGGGTCCTGCTTTCAGTTAGTTTGAAAAAGAAAATTGAACATCCCAGCATCACCACCATTAAAATACGTTATATGTTCAAATACGAATGTTTTTAAAAAGAGCATATAATATTTTTTCTGATTTCTGGATTTCCAGAGCCTGATGCTAACTTTTCCTTTTCCTTTTCCTTTTCCTTTTCCTTTTCCTTTTCCTTTTCCTTTTCCTTTTCCTTTTCCTTTTCCTTTTCCTTTTCCTTTTCCTTTTCCTTTTCCTTTTCCTTTTCCTTTTCCTTTTCCTTTTCCTTTTCCTTTTCCTTTTCCTTTTCCTTTTCCTTTTCCTTTTCCTTTTCCTTTTCCTTTTCCTTTTCCTTTTCCTTTTCCTTTTCCTTTTCCTTTTCCTTTTCCTTTTCCTTTTCCTTTTCCTTTTCCTTTTCCTTTTCCTTTTCCTTTTCCTTTTCCTTTTCCTTTTCCTTTTCCTTTTCCTTTTCCTTTTCCTTTTCCTTTTCCTTTTCCTTTTCCTTTTCCTTTTCCTTTTCCTTTTCCTTTTCCTTTTCCTTTTCCTTTTCCTTTTCCTTTTCCTTTTCCTTTTCCTTTTCCTTTTCCTTTTCCTTTTCCTTTTCCTTTTCCTTTTCCTTTTCCTTTTCCTTTTCCTTTTCCTTTTCCTTTTCCTTTTCCTTTTCCTTTTCCTTTTCCTTTTCCTTTTCCTTTTCCTTTTCCTTTTCCTTTTCCTTTTCCTTTTCCTTTTCCTTTTCCTTTTCCTTTTCCTTTTCCTTTTCCTTTTCCTTTTCCTTTTCCTTTTCCTTTTCCTTTTCCTTTTCCTTTTCCTTTTCCTTTTCCTTTTCCCTTTCCTTTCCTTTCCTTTCCTTTCCTTTCCTTTCCTTTCCTTTCCTTTCCTTTCCTTTCCTTTCCTTTCCTTTCCTTCTCTTGTTTATTTGAACGACGAGTGCAAAGCAGAAAATAGCTTTCTGGCAGTAAATGCTCTCTGGCATTGGAAGGTATTTGATGGTTAAGTTAAGAATGAAAAATACAGGGTTGGAATATGTGGTGCTTTGCTGGCTGGGCACCTTCCTGGATGGCCATAGATTTATAATGTGGCATTTCTGCAGGAGGAGGAAGAAAATACTCTTTGTAAGTGAGGAAGGGAAGGGCTTTGAAAAGGAGAAGCTGTTTTTGCTTTGGATTTGAGCTGCTTTCTGAAGTCATCATTCATTTCTTGCCTTCTGAAAGACACCACCACTGAGGAAAGGAGAGATGCCATGCATGGCACTGCCTTCTGCAGAGTTCACTGCTGTGCCAGAGCTCTCCTCTTGCATGTTTGGAGAGCCTCTGGCCCACAAAAGCCCAGTGCTAATGGAGCCACAGAGGCCACAGTACATTAATAATATTAATGCCAAGCTACCACATCTGTGTTATGTTTCCTGTGCTGTGGAATTACCCTCTTAGCCCGATAAGTGCCTGCTTTCCACTTTCCATCCCCTGCAAAAGTGAGATTCGTTTCGCTGCTCACTAGCTCAGAGAGAGGCTTTGAACATGAATTTCTCCTGCAATTGCCACAGTGGGACAGCCCTGGCACACCAGTGTAATCTGCATTGCTGTCTGAGGACACTTCCACGCTTTAAGCACTGCAGAAGCCACCAAAGCAATTTATGCACTGGGCAGCTGAGTGTGCTCTTTGCTGTACCCTGCTGTGCAGATCTCCCTCCAGAGCAGAAACCCTGTGCACTGCCCCACCTTCCAGAGCAGAAACCCTGTGCACTGCCCCACCTTCCTCCTTCAGCCTCCTCCCCACCTGGCTGGGAGCAGCTCTGAGCCCGGAGCTGTGTGCAGAGCTGCCCTTTGTTCCTGAGCCACCTCCTCCCTTGGGGCAGCAGCTGGGGAGCCTGGGGCTGTGGGGAGCAGTGCTGTCCCTTGTGACTCCGTGGTTAGTGCACACTGGGAGCTGGGAAATGCTGCTGGTGATGACCTTGCACGCCCACACAGGCAGCCAGACCCAGAGCAGTTCCCATGGAAGAAACTTGTGCTTAATTTCAAGTGTCAGCACAGAAACCCACCATTGCTTTGGTACTAAATACATAGCTAATGCCACTAACCTTGTTCTGGGATTTGGGACTGAAGTGCAGCTTATTTTTAACCTGAAGCTGACTTTGGTGAAGAACATCCTTCCTGCATCTCCTAGTTTGCAGAGCTATGGCTGAGCAGCTGGAGGAGAAAGGAATGTGGTGTTTCCCATGAATTAGTGCAGTGCCAACAGGAGCACTGCTAGGGACCAAGATACGGTGGGGCAAGTGATAGTGTGTGATTTGTTTGATAGGAAAAAATTAGATTTAGCAAAAGGAAAATAAATGTAAAGGTAACATTGGTTTACATAGAAATAGTGTCTTCTTATTGCATGATACTTGCTATTTTATGGCAATAGATGCCAAGCCAGTACTTAAAGCATGGATAGACAGCGTGATTTATATTCAGGGGCCTAGCAACTGGTACTGTTTTAGGAAGAAAAGGCATATGCTTTTAATATGTTAAAATGTGTCATTGGCAGCATAATGGTTTTAAAATACTTTTGCTCTGCACTCTCTGTGTGCTTCTCCCATATCTTGTTTCCCAAATTCCACAAGATCCAGCCATCTGGCTTTCTCATTATCTGGCCCACTGTATATTGTTAGTCTGCTCTTCTCTAAAGAAGGGGAGACAAAGAATTTCATTATTAAATTTAGTGTAGTTAGTCATTCCCTGTTTGGAGTGAGATTTTAGTTTAATTTGTGTTTCTTGGTCCTGCCTGGTTGTACTGTGTTAGTGTCTGGGGATGGTTGCTGGTTAAGTGTGGGGGGAAGTCAGGGCTGTTGGTTTTTGCTTGCTGGCTAAACTTGGCTTTTTAACCCTCTGTGCACGAGGGACACGTGGTGTGTGCTCAGGTGCAGCAGCAGCAGACAGGCCTTGGGGCTGGGCTCTGTGTGCAGCCACCTGTTCATTTTCAGGAGCTGTGAAGGAAGTTCCCTTGTGACTCCCCTCTGCAGGAACAAAGCAGAGGCAGCAAGTGCCTGTGCTGAAGCTGTGTGACCCTCGTTTGGTGAGGGAAGGGCGAGCAATGGCTGGGGTTAAACCCTTCAGAGCAGGGGGGTGGCTGCTGGACTGAGCCCTCCAGGCTCAATCAGCTGATAAGGGCTTATCAAGAAATCCAGAAGTCTACTCTGCTTCACTGTACCTGAATGTCTTGAAAATTCAGGTGCTATTTAGAATCTGCCAGTGGGCTGGGTTGGATGAGAGCATCAGGGCATGGAGTGAGGGCAGAGCCATTCCTATCTCTGAGCATCCCAGCTCTGGTCCACATCAGCTGGAAGGAGCCCTGTGTCCCCAAGGAAGCACAGGAGCCAAGGACTGGGGAAGTTAGCAAAATCCATTGATATTAATCCAAATTAACCTTTGAACACCTCACGTTTTCTGAATGCCGTTTTTTAAATGGCAGCAGACAGCGGTAAATGATCTTGTTTAATATCTCTAGCTTCAGTGAATGTGAAACATTAGTATGAAATCTCTTATTGTTATAATAAATATCTGGTTTAGCCTGATAAGAGGTGAGATGGTTCATAAAATGCTGGATGAGTAAGCCTAAAGAATCTGTTTAATTGAATCTTCCTTCTTACAATGTCAGAGTAGTTGAAAATGGAGGTCTGGGGAATTGTGGTGAAACACTGCCTTGGCATTTCCTCATTGGTGAGCTGGGCTGATGATGATCCTGTGTCGTGTCCCCATGAAAGCAGCCTGCAGGCAAGTCACTCCTGACAGCAAATGAGGCATTTTCATATAAACCTTTACTGTATGAAAATGTGTGTGTATGAGTAGGGAGGCACATAGCTTAATTTCATAGGTCAAATAAGGATGTGAGGTTGAATTTAACCATACTGTCTCAAGTAGCAGGAAATGTGTTTCTTAATGTCACCATTTTTCCTTTTCTTTTAGGAGCTGTTACACTGCGTGGGGAACATTTAGCAGTTGTGTCTCTGAATCCCTGTTGTTTACTGATGTGACCTTTTATAGCATTCAAATGTGGTGGGGTTTTTTTTCCTCCATGTAAAATGAAGCTTAAGTTTAAATTTCCTTTACCATTCACATTGGCATTGTCTTACACAAGCTGAACAAGTATCCCTGCCTCAAATGAGTAATCTGCTGGAGCTAGTAATATGAGAAAAGGCTCTGGAAAAGGTTAGTGCATGCTACAACCAAATATCCATATTGCATATACAAGACCTTTGCTTTAGGTGACAAAGCAAGAAGATAGAAGCACCAAAAAAAAAAAAAGTGATTAGCTATCAGGAATTTATAAATCCTGAGCACTTCAAAGCATGTTAACAGGTAGTTAAGGAGATCATAAATCTTATGCCCAGGTAGTAAATACCCACATTATACTCATCAAATACAAAGAAATGCTTGTTTCTTCATGCATAGGTCTGAGCTCTGACCTATAGATTTCTGAGAGTTCTTGGAAGTTACTTATTTTATGTCATGATGTTACTATTTCCTGCCATGCTGCAGCTTTCTCATCATCTGGGAAGAATTGTGTCAAGTTGTCAAACAGACTAATTGGTTTAATATTTTGCAATTCTTTCACTTGAAAACTGATTCTTAGCTGGTGATAAAATCACTTTTGTTTTAAATGTTAGTGCCTTTGACAGATAGAAGTATTAGATACTTTCATAGGATTTTCAGAATTGCCTGTGGGTCTTGGACATTTAATTCCCATTAATTTCAGAGAGGTTCTTTGCTTCCCTCGGGACACTTTCAAAATCTCAGCCTTTGTAAACCTTCAGGAAATGGCTGGGTTTAAAATCTTTTCAGTCTCAGCTTAGTGGCAAATCTGTTTCTCTCCCAGTTTCTACAGCTATAAATGAAAGGTGGGGCTTTTTCTTGGAGCACTGGGCAAGGGAGGCAGCCAAAACAAGCAGAAATAGGATCACAGTGACAAACCTCACTGAGATCCTGCTGCCTCTTTGGAGAGAGCTCTGTTTGCTGTTGCAGCCCTTTGGGCAGAGTGCACATCCCCTCTCTCCTCAACGTGAGCTGCTTCCCACTGGGGCTGGGGGAGAGGGAGAGGTTTTGGAGGCACAGCAAGGACTGGGGGGGTTCCCACTGCTGTGCTCACCTCCCCGAGGCATGCAGAAATTCCTGGTGCTAAGGTGTGGTGGTGGAAGAGCAGGGTAGATCTCAGTTCCCTTGCCTTGTTATGTTTGGCATGTTGGAGCACAAGCCCCTCGTAGAAGGATGCTCAGCTGGAAGGCTGCAACTCTCAGGAAGGAAGGCTGGTACCTGCTGCAAAACATTCCCTCAGTTTTGTCTGGAGGAGCTAAGTAAATTCTGGGTTAAAACTGGTGAGTGAATTCAGAGGCAGACAATATGGCCTGTGAAATCTGGGCTGCTAGCTGTGAGGAAGCAGAATGTGTAAAACAATGGGGCTGGAAGCAGGCTGGGAGCTCGGAGCCAGCTGCGCAGCCTTGGGCGAGCCTGGGAGTTGAGATACACGTGATGAAAGCAGCCTGGTCCAGTAGGGAAATTCTGCCTGAAAACTTCACTTCTGCCCTGAAATCATCAGCCTTCATCTCTCCATTGCTGACATTTCTTGGCTTAATGGTTTGACTTGTCAGTAGCAAAAGACAATGTGAGAAAAAACATCTTGCAATTCATGTTGTTCCTTTGCGCTCGTTCAAAATGGCTGCTGGGCAAGAGAGAGAAAGTCTTTTTCCAAAGTTTAAGAAAGGGAAGCAGAGCAGAGTGGCCCTGGGTCATGCTGTAAAGTCTGGCTGTGTTCAGCCTGAGCAGTGATCCTCCAGGAGTTGCTCTGGAATGCCTGAAGCTCTGGAATGTTTTCCTAAATGGGCTTTTTCCTCATCACAAGGAAGGGTGTGGAGACAAGAGTGACCTTTGAAGTGGCGGAAGGGTTGCAAAAAATACATTGCTGCTGATCAGAGACTGTTGTAAAAATACAGAGCTTCCAGTGTGCTATCTTCATTTTTCTGAATTGCATTTGTCTGCTGGTAATAAAGTCCTGTCCTTTGTCTTCAAAAGCACCAGAGAGATGTGCAGTATGAAAGGAATGATCCTGAGGCCACCAAAGAGTCCCATTTTTTGTTGTTGTTTATACCAGAGTATTATGTTATACTATTGGCAAAGTAATTTTCAGCTCCAAGTGAGACAAGATCAGTCACAGTGGTTTTCACAAGATTGATGTGAAGAGCTAGAGTGGTGCTAATTAATCAGAGATGGGGAGAGTGTGTGCCTGCATACTCAATTAGTGTAACACTTCCTAAATTGGAACGGAGCTCTGCCATACAATAACAGTACAGCAGAGCCTGAAGGGTGCAGGGATGCAGTTCATAATGAACCACCTGAACTCCTCACTTGAGCACTTGCACCCCAAGACACCTCTGAGCCCAGAGTGATTTTCTGTGGTGCTGCAGTGCTGGGAATCGCCAAAAATGCTGGAAAGGCAGCATTTCCTTTTATTGAGGTGATGTTATATAAGTAGGCTCCTTAATTATATTTTTGCTTAAACACAAAGAGGGCTGGGTGTTTGTTACAGTAAATCATCTTTGACATAAACAATACTTAGGCTGCTTTTCGCTGTTCTTTGAAATCCAGTCTCTTTTAAGAAAAACTGTGGGTTATGAGAGCTGCTATAAATAACAATAAAGTGGTAGTTCCAGATTTGTTTCAATACTGCACATGGAAGCTTAAAAATGAAAACTGATCTCTAATGTAAAATGTGAGATCTCTAATGTAGATCGTAAGAGAATATTTTCTGTGCTTGATAGCTAAATGTATTTCACTCTTAACCTCTAGTATTTGTATTTGTTTGTTCTTACGTTGTAGCAAAGGTACTTCTTTTCCCTGTAGGCAGAAAAACTTGTAAGCCATTGTGACCTGAAGTAGCAGAAGATTTTTGTTAAGTTTTTGAAAATAAACTGGTTTAGTGGCATAGCAGCCTTAATTTTATCCAGATTTGTAGTTTACATCAGGCACAGATGTTGAGTAAACCTGCAGAATGACTTAGAAATGGATTAGTGAAGCTCTAAGACAAATACACAAGAATATTTTAAACAGCTTTCAAGGAAACAGTTTAATTTTAGTCATGTAATGGCATTATACTCTGAGCAAAATAAAGTAAAACAATAGACCCAAATTCTAAATTGACAGCCCACTTAAAATTTTTCCACAGGCTTTTGAAGTATGCAAAATCATGTAATTATTTTCTGACTAGTGCAATTGGTTCATAGGGTTTATGAAGAAAAGGAGCCCTCCCTAGCAAGTGTGATGTGTGGCAGCTGGCCTGGTACCTGCTACACCATTCCTCTGTCTGTAAAAGCAGGGGTAACAGTCCAGCTGTAAATCTGGAGAAAGTTCATTGGTTTGATCCAGCAGTAGAAACCTAAGTTACTTTTCCTCTCCCAGGCTCTCTCATTTCAGGCCACGTTCAGTGCAGTGCAGTGTGGATGAGCTGTGTTTGAGATCTCTGATCCCTGAAGTCATGAGCAGGTCACTGATGTTTGATTCTTGAAGGGGAAAGTACTGAGAGGGGCAGAGGAGGTGTGATGTCTGCTGATGGATTTATTCCACTCAAGAAATCCTTAAGCTGATTGTGTGCCTGCTTGAAATTTCTGCCTTCTTTCTGCTGAAACAGTCCTTGACAGCAGGAATTTCTCCCAGGTTTGCTGGTGGAACCTGGGAACTAGTTTCTCTGTTAGTCTTTGGGTTGTTGTTGCAATGTTCTGATCGTGTGTCACTCCTGTAGCAAGGCTGACACAACAGGAGCTGCCAAGCAAATTTAAGAAAATGCCAGCAGGTTTATTGGTCTTAATCATCCTGCTGTAGTTAAACTTCTGCAAATCTCTTATAATTCAGAATATGCTCCTTTTTGCAGCTTGGCTGAAGTGTTGCTACTCAAGAGTTTAATTTGGCAGGAGGAAGACTGTACCTGTGTGGAAGGTGTGTTGGCCTCCCACTGACACACAGTTCTGCAGAGCTGCTCTGGAGGATGGCTGGTGAAGCTGGCTAGAGATGGATTTATTTTGTTCTGCTTATTTGTGGCTTGGTTTTGTATGCTTGCTCTACAGCTGAACCTGTTCCTGTAAGAACTTGAGAAGGGATCAAGAATGCTTAACAAAGAGCAGGTGCTTGGGAATATGGATAGAACAGTGTTTGGAAGAAATAATTATCCTTGCCTTACATCAAGGCAGACAAGGTGTGCTCTTCACCTTGCCAAACGTGGGTCAAACTGAGCTTAGCTCACTCTTGAGAGGAGAAGAGCCTGTGCATGTAGTAAAATTCTAATGCAGTGGAACAAATCCTCTGGTTGATGTTCCAGAGTAGATTGTTATTCTAAAAATTCTACTGACAGTAGATACAGGAGCCTGTCTTGGCCCACCCTTCCTTCAAAATTGGTTAAACTCTGAAGAATTTGTTAAATTGGTTAAATTGCTCAGAATCCCATGGCCTTTGGCCATTGAGCCTGGCTTGTCTGGCTCAGAGTGACCAGCTCCATGCCCTGCAGAATCACCTCGAGCAGCATATACTTTTATTTTCTCATTGCAGTGACTTGGCTGTGCCTAAAGTCAGTGTGAGTAAAGAGAAATAAAATTTAAGTCAATGAAATGTAATAAATAGCATCCCTGATACAGGTACAAAATGATACTGCTGTACCTCAGTCATGTGGTTGTATAACAGAAAATAGTTCTTAAACAAAATCCTGATTTTTGACAATTTGGAATATGTTTTTCCCATTTCTGTGTGACTTGATGGTTTAGTCTATAAAAGCTCCCATTCTTTCTCTTAGACTATAATTTGTCAGTCTTTGTTCCTACTGCTGGGAGTCCTGTAATCAATCCCAATTATCTCCATGTCTCTGCAACTGATTTCAAAGGATGGTCTCATGCCATACCTAAAGCCACTGGGGTTACCAATTAGATAAAATATTGCTGAGTGAGTTAATGTATTAGCAACCTTTGTTCAGAATATATTTGTGAAGATAATATGAGTTATTATGGCTGAACAGGGACAACACTTTTGTTATTAAATGCAGCTGACTGAAAATTGAGATAGGTCTTCTAATTGCATGGACAAACATCCCTGGAAGCTGTTTCTGTTGAAGCCATTGTTCTTTGATCAAAAGGAGTTTGTGGGAGAGATTGTTGTTTTTTATGAGATGGGAAATGTGAGTTGTGTGCAATGTTTTACCTTAATGTCATGTGTTAGGTATCAATGTTTTCAAACTTTTCAGAATGAAACATGATCCCACAGGAGACTATAGTGATCGCTTGTTTGGGTTTTTTTTTCCTTTGTATGGGAGTCACTTATTTCCTGTCTTTTTCTCACTGGTTTAATTTTAGCCTTGGCATTAGCTACGCCATTCTGATGTTTTCAGTGATTGTGTGAAGCAGGGTGATGCTTTACCCCCCTTAGGAGAAGGCAATAACTTCTATGAACACAGCTCTGCAGGCAGGAAACACCTCAGGCCTTTGGATCCGTGAGAGGAGGAAGAAAAACCAACATGCTAAAGGCTCACAAATAAAAAAACATGCTAGATCATGGGCCATTGGCCTGAGCATTTCTCATGTTCCCCAGTCCTGGTATCATCTCTGCAGGCGCAGCTGTGCCAGGGTTCTGGGTGCTCCTTTTGCTGATGGCAAAATGCTGATGTGTGCCTCCCAGCCTGGAGGAAGCTGGCAGCAGTTTGCAAAGTTACCTTTCGTGTACAGCATGAGCATTTAATTCATGTGCAGCAGAGCTGGGTGTCCCTTCCCAGCACCTCTGGGGCGTAGGGAGCTGCTGTTCAGGCCCATTTGGGAATCCCCTGAGCTAAGGGGGAGCCCCTTGGGAACCCGTGCTGCCCAGCCCGGGCACGGCGGCTGTCTGCCTGGTGGGAATGAATGCTTGGGTCCTGAAGCAGTGGTGGGCTCTGGAATTTCCAGCTGGCCGGGAGCTTGACTGAAAGGCACAAATTGAAACCTAAAGAGAGCCTTAAAGGAGGGCCAGGCAGAGGGAGATCAGAGTGGGGACTGGTGAGGGGCATAGGAGGATACAAGACACAACTCGCACTGCTGCCCTCAGGCTGCATCTGTTCTTGGGAGTAAAACTTGGGGTTGGCATCACTGTCACTTGTCAGAACGTGTGAGCTGACCCAGAGCAGTGCTGGTGTCTCTGTGCAGCTGCTGTTTCTGCACCAGGACACATCTGTGGTGCTGCAGCTTCAGCTGGGGCTCAGCCCCTGAGCCCGGGAGGAGCTGTGTGCAGGCTCCCCTGTTCAACACCGTGCACTTGCTGTGCATCCCAGGTCAATCCTATGCCAGGACAGCTGTACAGTTTAATTCCTGCCCTCTGTCTGTTTGCAAATAGCATTACTCTGCATATTGAGCATTTATGGACATTTTATTGGCAGTAGCTTTCTTATACCCAGGGCTGTTTGAGTGGCTTATCACTGGCTGTGTATCTACAAAAGGAATGAAACACAGATATTTGTAACAAAATTACTCTTTAAGCAAAGCAGTGAAGCGACTGTGGTACTTTTAATAAGCAAAGTATTTTAAAACTACTATGGTTCCCTTTTTATTTTGCAAGTGAATTAGTATAATTATATGTTTTAATTACTAAAATAAAGAAACAAATTGAAAAGAATGTTTTTATTCTATTAATGAACTCTGCTAAAATGCTGAATATTTGAATGCATTTTACTAAGCAGGAAGGGATAAGGTTAAAATTAAGAGAGAAGCAAGACATGGGATGTGGTTAAAAAGAGGTTGAATTGGAAGCTAAGGCACACAACAGTCCTTGAATAGGAATTCTGCATGGTAGAGTTTGTGTGCATGTACACTGACTATCTAATTAGGAATATGATTAAAAGATGGCTTTTTATGTGAACTGCTGTTTACAAAATGTTTATTACATAAATTCTCTTCTGCTTTTGATTAGAGTGTGGATGTAAAGACCTTATTTTATACATCCTTTTATAATTTTGTGTAGAAACAACAAAAACCTAAAAGAATTTTGCACTGTTTGTATAATAAAACAGTCCTGATGGTCTTAATTTGATCAGTAATTAAAAACAAAGTTAACTTGGTACTTGATTGAGATGTAAAAATGTTTGTAATTCAATGTTTCCCTTCCCAGAACAGTAAAGCATTGGAGGTTTGGTTTATGTTGGCATTTCTCAGTCATTCCAAGTGGTTGATCTTACATCTATGGGGGAACTTATTTTTTTCCTTTCTTTTCCCCCTTTTTTTTTTTGTCTTCTCCTTTGAATAAACTGATTTTGATACTTGCAGGTGGGTGACACGACCCACATGGATCTGACTGCTCACTGTGAGGCATGCAGGAAGCCATAGATGGCTGTGAGAGGCTGTGTAGTGAATTCTGCAGAACTGAGCTCTTGCAGAAGGACTGGAGGCCAATATCTTCCTGTTCATACAAACTGCAGGGATGCTGCAAGAGTCCCTGTAGGGTGGGCAGTGCAAGCTCTGCAGTGTTTGCAGTGCCAAGAGGTCCTTGCTGATGTTTGTCCTTGGCACACCCAGAGGCTGAGCTGGCAGGAGCTGCCCTGGCTGCAGGTGGGGCTGATTTCTGCCCAGCCACTCTGGGCTGGCACCTGCTGGATGTGTTCCAGGAGCTCTCCCGGTCTCCTGGGCAGCTGCTGAGCCTGACAAATTGACTTCTGCCCTATTGAAATTAAAAACAAATAAATAATTGCCTCAGGGTGACTGTGTGTTGTGATGTCAGTGATAAATCCATGGTAAATGATATTTGTATGGAAGCAGGGAGGCGCCGTGTATCTTTGGTAATTTATATACACAAACTGCCAAGTTACTGAGCTAATGGTAATTGGTGGGAGGTTATCAACCTTGGTCTGCAAGATAATTTAGATTAGACCTTGTATGATTCCAGTGCATTCACATGGAGCTGGGGGAAACAGTAAAAATATTAATAAAGGAATTAAAAATGGAAATGCTTATGGGAAAGAAAAGGCCTCATACATCCCTGGATAAATCTTGTCCCTTACAGGCTGATTTATTTCTCAATTCTCATTCTGTTCTAGGATAATTTGTATCGTTTTCTAGCCTGTGCTCATCACTATGGTTTTTGAACAATTGCAGGTAGTCCATTAAGTAGCATGTTCATCAGATCATTATATCCTGTCACTGAGGAGAGGATTAAATAGTGATACTGGATCTATTAATCTGAGAAACTTCAGTTAATCTGCTTCAGTTGCAGCAGACTGGAGAATAGATGGAGATGAGTTTTATTGGCATATGGCCTTGATAGACTATTATTTCCTTACCTAAATTTGGGTTGGGTTTTTTTCCCCTAATGTATTTGACTTCTTAAAAAGTAAAATTTGACAACCCACATACTTTTACCTGTCTCTTACTAGGAATTATCAAATTACTTGTAATAGTTAAATAAAAAATGTTAGAACATGTCTCTCCTGTCAAGGAGAAAAAAATAAAACATCATTATTTAAAAAACACCATGCAAGTAAGCAGTCAATCTCCAAGGAAGAGGTGAGGAATATAAAAATTCCTGAAATATATTGAGATATGAATACATCTGCTGCAGGGAAAAACAAACCAGAAAATTCCATCTCCTGCTAGTTAAAAAGGAAAAAAACTCCATCTTGCCAGCACCTGAGATTGGAGGGAGCACAAATGAACATTGACTAAAGTTATGATAAAGCATTAAAGAAATATTTTAAGCTATTCCCATGCAGCATTCACACTTCACTGCCAGTATGTGCACAGGGACACAGAAGAATGTTGCTAGATTATGTCAGCTTGCTGGAGCAAGATGGAAAAATTCAGAAGTTACATAAGGGTTTTCAAACACAGATCCTGCATCCTGGCAGGAAAAACAACTGTTGGGAATGGTGACATGTAAAGAGTTGGATAAATTTTTAATTCACTAAATTCATTAGTTTTTTGAAGGCTTTTGACTACATAATTGAAAGTTTTCCAGAGCGGTGGTGTTATGCAATCTTTGCCTTTTCAAAAACATAACAAAGATTTTAGGAAACCAACTTGTTAAGATACTTGTCTTCATCAAATTATGCCTTTTTCATT
The DNA here is from genome assembly GCA_013399455.1 of Anthoscopus minutus. Taxonomy (NCBI): domain Eukaryota; kingdom Metazoa; phylum Chordata; class Aves; order Passeriformes; family Paridae; genus Anthoscopus; species Anthoscopus minutus. The sequence continues at coordinate 152,016 of VWYI01011759.1, forward strand.
TATATTTATTTTAGAAGCAATCATTTAAAACCTTAGTGGGGAGAAACTAGAAAAAAACCTGTGTATGCAGCTGGGAGAGATTTGTGGGCAGAGTTTTGCTGCTGCTCTTGGTAAGGTTGGATTTATCAGCAGAGCCTGGGGGTCTGAAATGCAGGTTCTGGGAGGGCTGCTGGAGCAGGAGGGGCGTCTGCAAAGGCTTTGCACCTGCTTGGATGTGGCTGTTCCAGAATTTTAAAGTTACAGTTTGAAACAGGAGATTTCCCCATGGTGTAGATGAGCTGAGTGCTGGTTCTGAGTGAGTGCTGGTTCTGGGTGAGTGCTGGTTCTGAGTGCTGGTTCTGAGTGAGTGCTGGTTCTGAGTGCTGGTTCTGAGTGAGTGCTGGTTCCGAGTGCTGGTTCTGAGTGCTGGTTCCGAGTGCTGGTTCTGAGTGAGTGCTGGTTCCGAGTGAGTGCTGGTTCTGAGTGCTGGTTCCGAGTGCTGCTGCTCCTGCAGCACAGCCAGCCTGGAAGGGCAGGCAGGACCGCACTGGGCTTTGCTGCTGTCCCTGCTCTGCTGCTGGCAGAAATGCAGGGCTTTGGCCGGAGGGGGTGTGAGGGAAGCAGAAGTTAATGTGAAATGTTACAGCAGCACCATGGGGATCGCAGAGGCTTCCCAGCGTGTGTGGATGTCGCTCGTACATGGGTGACATTTAGTGGGAGCTTTGTGTGTGCCTGCTTTGCAGCAGAAACAAAATACAGAGAGAACAGGGCAAAGTGCAGGGTTGGGAAGTGCCTTCCTTCAGTGCATTGCTCTGCTACCTCTTGCTTTTGTTTGTTTATAGAAACTTACAATTTGTTTAGCTTCTGGTTTTACTGCCACAATTAGCTCAGCCCCTCTGTTCTCTCCAAAGGTGCTTGTGATGAGCAGTTAATTAGGAAATCACTTTATCACAGATTCTAAAATGCAGTTTGTTGATTGACCAGTGACAACATACAGATGATTACCTGTAACTCTTTCTGATTAATCTTGTTTTACGGTGAGCTACATTTAATAATACCAAGCTTGCTTTGCCTGCAGTCCTCTAGAGACTTGTTTCAGTAGTCATTACTTGCAGATACAGCTCATTCGTGCCCTGATTCACACCCAGCAGCCCCAGAGAGGTCAGGCCTTTCACATTTGGTTTTTTTCCATTTTAAGCAAAACAATATGTTGATAGAGAATATGGAAATGAAATACTGCAGAATTTGTGTGTGAAGGCTGCCCAGGGGAACAAGGGCTTTGCCTCACAGCTTCTGGAGAGCTTTCCTCAAAGGAACCCTGCTGCCTCAAGGTTAGAGGCTACTTTCCTTCTGCTGGGTGATCCAGTTTGGCTGAAAACTTGAAAAGCTACTTTTGACCAATTTACAACCTGAAGATCAGGTTGCTTAGCTGCCCAAGGCTGCTGATTCTGTCCACCTCTGTATTCTCACAAAAATCTTTGCACCTGCTGGCACATTTCCTGAGTGTCACGAGATGGGGAAAGCAGGGTTGAGAGTGCTCAGTACATTGCAGTTTGGCAAATTCCATGGAAACCAAAGGCAGGGTGGGGCAGCACAGCTCTGTTGGTGCCTCTCCCTCCAAGCAATGGTGCTGCAGGGACTGTGCTTTCATTAGACACCAGCAAATCCCCTGCAGAAGCAGTGGCTGTGGAATGGGGGAGCCTTAAATCACATTACACACCCTGTGAGATGCTAGTGGAGATAACCACGAGATGCAAAATCCATCACAAATCCAAGTTTTGTTACTTTGCTGCCCAGCTTCCCATCGTGTGTGCAAGAGGGTGTTCCTGTGAGATGTTGAACACGTTTTGCTGCAGAAGTCTGATCACTTCCTTTGGTCTCCCCAGGCCCTTATTAAGGGATTTAGAGGGGTTTGTGTTGCATAATCAAACCTCTTCCAGGCAGACATTAGTGGAGAGGAAGTGGAAATCATCCTGTGATGAGTTTTACTCATCAAATTTCAGAAGTGCTCCTGCCTGTGTGTGCCAGGTGAGGAAAACTCCCCCCTGTGCATTTTGTCTTTGGGTAGCAGTGACAGAGATAACTGACCACTGGGTTTTCTGGGAAAGAAAAGGGCACTCTCAGGGAAGATGCTGGAAAAATTAATTAGAATACTAAATGAGCAAATATTTTACTGTCATTACTTCAGCGTTCGTAGAGAAAGAGATAACATTAATTGCCTATCAGGGAAATGGTGGAGGATTATGACAAATGGATATATGGGAGACAGGATGAACATTCAGATACAGGAGAAATAAGGCAAAACAAATAATAATAAAAATAATTTGTGAATGTCAGAAATAGTTGAAAAAATGTTTAAAAAATTTAATTAATCTTGTATGTATGAGCATGCACATGCATTTTTTTATTGGATTAGCAGGGACATCTTTCAGAATTATGAAATACAAGCTGTATTCTCCAATACCAAGAGCTCTTATAATTGCCAGAAGTACAGTAAATGTCCCTATCATTCTCTGGGTTTAATCTCAGCATAATTAGCTCCTTGCACAATAGAGTGTTTAATTTGAATGGCTGCCAAGGCTCATTAAGTGAGAGAAGTAGTTCCTGAGATCTCTGTTGTTAAAATTGGGATTCTCATATGAGAGAATTTTCACTGGAGGTGTCACAGGGTTCTTTTTGATATTCCAGAAATAATTTTAGGCAGGAAACTAAATGTTTAAAGAGAAACTGCTGTGTCTTTCTACCAGTTGCCACAAGCTGGACTTTGCAGCTTGCTCAGAAATGGATCTGTATTCCAGCATATTTTTCAGACCAAACTGGGACAAAACCAGTGTGCAAGCAGCACTGCCTTCAGCAGGGAAAGAGAATATTTTTCTAAGGAGGGGTACTTATACATTTTTGCTTGTGTTAATAGAAAAACAGAGATTCTTCTAAATTTGGAGAATAGGAACCGTTACAGTGAATATGACTGTGATTTATTTGTAAAAATGAAATCCTTTCATTAAGTATTTTCAGTCACATTTTCTTTGACTCTGATTATCTCTGTTCTGCTTCCCTGAGTTGTTTTCCCACTGCAAAAAACTATTTGCAGTGCCTGCCGTGGGACTCTGGTGCTGACTGAAGGCACTTGTGTTCCTCCTGCTACCTGACAATTACCTGTGACTCATTCATACTCTCACCCAAATTATAGCACTGCTAGGCTGCATTATTGTGATGGATCACATATTTCTGGGGTTTTTCAGATTGGAATGCTAACAGTGCTACTTCATGTCACCCTCAGACTGTTTGGAACTGGATGTAGCTGGTGTTTGTGGAGCTGGAGGTGATTCCCTGCACCCACATGCTGCTTTACACCCTTGGGACCTTGTCTGTGTTGCCCATTGCTTAAGGAGTGAGCTAGCTGTGTAAATACACGCTGATGTGAAGAAAAAAAGCCTCTCTGACATGTCTGTGGACTGCATTATTTTTCTCTGAGTTTGGATATTTTTTTCTTTCAGAAGTCTGTTTTTTTGGGTTTTTTTTGAGTAACAGAGCAGGCAGTGTGATTCTCTATCATATACTTTGTGATACACTTGGGACAGGAGAAATTCTATGATTAAAAAACCAGTGAAGAATCAGACCCCTCAAGAAAAGGTTTCTCTAACTGTGTTCATTTCTGACAGCACTGAAGTCTGGGATTTGAGAAAGCTCTACCAGATGTCTTTATGTACCCATCTTGTGTTTCTTGGTAGAGACTTGTGCTCCCTGTCCCTTGAGATTTCACAGCACTGGCCCAAGACTACTGGACATGGCTTCCATTTAAATTACCTGAAGGATACAGCAAGGTTACTCTTGGGATCCATCATGGTTTATGCATACGTGAAATAATTAAAAATGTTTCTGTGGCTCATGTTTCTTCAGTTGTGACATGATATCTGCATGAGGTTCTCAATTTATTTTTTTTTTCACAGTTCTTAGTTTGCCCATCTGGAAAGATCCACTCTTGTCTCTTTTTGAGACAGGCTGGGAGAAGTGCACAGACATTAACTTGAAAAAATTGAATTCTGTTCTTGAGGCTCTGGTTTGGAGCTGCCTCATCTCTTCCATGATCCCTGTGTTATGTTTTTTTAATATTGCTGGCTCTGTGAGGCAAGAACTTTCTCTTCCTCTGTTTGCAGAGGACACGATGGGACTCTGTGCTCAGCTGGGCTCTAAATTCTAGCAGGGTATCAACATAATCAGTACAAGCTTCAGACTGCAGAGGATGTGGAGGATGAATTATTTGTTTATTTAAGAAAAGCCTAAAGAGCTTAGATGACAAAATTTGCATGAATTATACATTGCCTTAGAGTGGGTCTTTACATTTTCTGCTTATTCCTGTGCAGGTGATAGAGCTTTGGATGTCACTATTTTTAGTGCATGATCCCATTGCACCACAATTAAATGTGTCTCAGCTTCATAGCTTTTCATAGGAAAATAGTGAAATGGCCAGAGAGGTCTGTTTAGTCCAATATTTCGTGGGCTTTGCAGCTCAGTAAGCTGGGCTGCTGATGAGGGCAAGGCAAAATGTTTGGGATCTGCCCTGGCAGGCAGTGATGCTCTGGGCTGAGGGGCTCTTGAGCCTGAGCTTGTGTCTGTGCAGTTGCTTTCGATGGCCCTTGACTGGATTTTCTGCAGGGCCTTCTCCTCACTGACTTCTTGCAGCATTTGAGTGGTTTTGGCCTCTGCAGTGCCCTGTGGCAGCACATGCATTAGCCAAAGGAAGGAGCATCCCCCTGGTGCTCTGGAGCTCACAAAGTGTGGGTGCTGTGTTCATCTCCCTCGTGCCACTGTTGATTTTTGGACTCCTGGTGGACACCTCTCTGTCTACCCTGAATTCTCTCTTTCTCAGGCTTGGATTTTCTGTTTTCCCATTTTTTTTGAAACAGAAGCCACTGCATGCCCACGCTCGTCCTTCATGCCTTTCCTGATCACTTTTCCATCCTTTCAGACTGGAGTAAGCAGAAATGCTCTCGGTGTTCAGAAGGTTCCTAAGATGGCTGTGATGGTGTTTCACTCTTGTCTAATGATTGAATAGTAATCCTTGGGTTGTGTTTGACTGCAGACCCTCATGGAGCATGGAGGTGACACAGAGAGAACTGCCAGCCTAAGTGATTACTCTGAAGTCTTCCCTGAATATTAACAGCTAATTTCAAGTCCATCATTGTATATATAATTAGCTTTGATTCTGCATTGATTGTCATTGAATTTCATCTGCTATTTATTGAGCAGTGCTGTGAGATCCTAATACACCTCTTTGAAGTCATTTTTGGGGCATGACAGGAGTCAAGAGCTGCTGGTTAACAGACTTTTTTTATTTTTAACTTAGTCACAGATAAGTTTTAAACGTTTTTTCCTAGATAAATTAAGATTTGAGTATCTGTCTGGAGTGGGAATCCCTTCAATGTCAATCTCCTTCTGTGGAATACTTATCCAATTATTATTACCACTGTTTCTTTCCTTATTTAAAGCAGGTTTACATCAATTTAACATGCTATGTGAACATGTTTTTGTTTTGATGTGTAAGTGCTTCTGCATCTCTTTTATGTAAAAGTAGGTTGTATTGTTGCAAATTAAGTAAAGTGGGGGCACGTTTAAGTTCACCCTTGTTTATGACCTATCAGAATATGTACCAGTTTAATGCAAATGGATTAGAATTTAAGTTGGTACTGTATGAAGTGAAATACTTCTCTATTTATACATACTGTATAAGGTATGTGAGAAACCTTTGCAGAAATGAGCTTATGTGGAGCTGACATTAGCGTTTAAATTCAAAATGTTCCAAGAAAGTCGATAAAATTTGTTTTAAAATAATTTGGGGCCTTAAGGCTGCTGTTTAATCTACGAAATTACCACTCTGAATTTATATCCTCTGAATTTTTTTGAGTCACTGAATTCAGTTAAATATTTCAACATTTAATAAAGCCCTACCATATATCAGAAGCTGTCATTTAGAGATCTCTTTCTCTTCATCAGATAATTAAAATCAATGGACTACAGCAGCCAGTTTTAAAGTCAGGAGAATGATTGTCGTTCTGTATTGTTATTTTAAAAAACAAAACCAAATTGAAATAATCAGTGATACAGAGATGCTTAAAATCTTCAGCTCTCTCTGCTTAGAGGCTCTGACTAAGAGATGACTGTAAAGTGAAAGCTGACTGGATCTAAAAATATTGGGCAGGGAAATGAAAGGTCCTCAGAGAAATCACAGAAGAAAATTGCAAAGTCTGAAATCTCTGTAAGTTGGGTGTGAAGAAGATACAGCTTCCATCCTTCCAAACATTATCTGGCAGTCTGTAGAAGAGGAAAACTTGAGTTTCCTCAGTTCAGTCCAGTCCAGTACTAAAGGCTGTGGCAGCCTTTAGAGGTGATGCCCAAGGCTGGGGCGAGGAGCGATGCGAGAGCTGATTGCCCAGGTCCCCACCTCCAGTGCTCATCCTGCCAAGGAAAAGCAGGCAAGGAAATTCTTTCATTCCAGCTTGGATTTAGACATGTTTTTAATTGCCACCATAGAGTTGTTGGAGAGCATGAGAAGGTAAATGTAGCTCCAGGAGGAAATCAAAGGGGTTGGATTTGCAGGCCTTTTGTGCCGCAGCTCCTTGTGGGAAACACTTCTGGCTGCCTACAGGCAAATAAAAAAAGGCAAGATCATGCAATAAATTGTGCTTGTGCCATAAGTGTTGTTGTATTATATTGCAGTAGGGCTTATTTTGGATTATGAGTATTTTATATTTGAGGGTTTTCATGTTTGGTTAGGAGAAGCTGCATTGCAGAGGTATGAAAACCCCAAGGTGCAGGCAGAGCTGCTTGTGCCACCACAGTTTTTTTTTAACCATATTGTATGTTCCTTTTTGCATCTTTATAGGGAGTAAATGAAGCTTAATGTGACCAGGGTATCCTAGCAGAAAAACAGGAGTGGGACTATTGATAGTCTGTGAGGAGAATTTTGTCTTTTGCTAGAAGTGTTCTTCAGACCAGTGCTGTGACCGTTCCTCCATTAGCCCAGCGAGACAACAGGAAATATAATATTGATTGGACATAAAAGGGAAAGCATGGCCACAGTCCTGCAGTTCTGGGCAGACAAATCCTGCTGTTCCTAGTGCTAATGGCTAAATTATGACCTCAGCCCTGTCAGCCCCAGTGTGGCCCTGCAGGAATTAATAATGCAGTTGGAACTGAGCTATATTTTGCCTTTCATCTCCATTAGGTCTGGGGGTTGACAGTAGAGTAGGAATTGGCAGTTTGCCTCAGACTACAGAGATGGCCAAAAGTATGAAAATAAGATCTTGTTCACTCAAACAAATGTCAGCCACAGGCTGCTGAATCTTATCATACTTGTTTAGCTTGTGAAATATTGTTGAAACTGCAGTGATTATTCACCACTCCCTTATTTTCATTCATATTTTATCTATATCCTTCCCAAAGGAGAAGAGGAGTTAGTTTATGCTTAATGAAGTGTAAATAAGTGATTGTCTTTTTTTTTTTTTGTCTTTTTTTTTCCCCCCCCCTGAGTTTTATGGGCTTTTACTTATTCATTTGCATGTGTGTCTTTGGTCTGTGCTAGAAGACTGATCACACAAGGTCTGGCCTCTTTCAGAGAAGTGAAAGCTGGATCAAAGAACTGATCCATCCACACTTGCAGTTCCTGGGTGCTAAGTAAACTAATGAAGTGCTGTGTGTGCCCTGCCAATAAAAGGTGAAATATGGTTCCTATTTTCCTAATATTACTCCTGGAGCTTTGCAGCTGGAACTAAACTGCCGCTTTTCTTGTAAATTGAGTTGTAAAGTGCTTGTGCCAAAGTGACAAGGAGTTGCTTGAGAAGTTGGATGAATGGAAGCCTGCCTTTGGCCAAATTACTGGGCACCCAAGTTGAAGTGCATTGTGAGGGTGAAGAATGTGCCTGTTGTGTTCTCTGGGTGCTGTGGGCTGTGCTGGCCACGAGCCACTCAGCTCCACAGGACATTGTGTAGGGCTGAGATTTATAGGGGAGTTGGAGTCTGAAAAGAGGTTGACAGAGAAGGTACAGCAGAAATTGGAGACCTCTTCACTGCTCTTTTCTGACACTTTTTAATCATTTTGTTTCTGGCAAAGAAATTGTGAATTCTTAGGTTGCAGTCTTGGAGAAATATGGGAAACAGCCACAGGCTGCTTGGCTGTAGATGGGTCCTGTAAGAACTAATGTGGTATTAAATGCAAAGATTTTTATCTTACTGATTATCCCAAATAGTATTAAAATAAGGGGGAAAAAAGATTTAAAAATACCTTTAACTTTCTATTCTCTGCCTAGTTATGTCCAAATTCTTCACAATAATTTTTGGTGAGATTTTGGTTGGTTTTGTTTTGGTTTGTTTTTGTTTTTTGGGGATTTTTTGGGGTTGTTCTGGTTTTTGGGGGGACTTTTTTGGTGGGTTTTTTTTTGTTCTTTTTTTTTTAGGGGGTGGAGTTTGTTTGGTTTTGTTGTTTGTTTTATTCTGTATCTGGAAGTCCAGCACCTGACTCCTGCCCCTTGCCCAGATTTGCTGGATAAGAATTTTCATCTCTTTCACTAGAAGCAGTGCCCTTATGTGAAGATCTTGATCCCTGTGCTTTGCAGCCTCTCAGTTCTGAATAGCCAAGTGGCTGGACAAGAATGTAGCTTTCCTTTTTAATACAAAAGTAGTTTCCTGGCCTTTGGCTTGGAAATATAAATGCAGTGTAATTTTAAATTATGTCTCTTGGTAGTCTCACAATAATATTCTTTCTTCTTTTAGCTTTGATGGAAAGTCTGTACAGTTACACAGGCATTACACTGCTGCTGCAGATAGTGGGAGAAATTTAATGTTCCAGCGCTTAAAAATGGTCATTTCTTCTGTTGAGGGTGTTTGGAAGTGAAGGCTAACACAGATGGCTTTAATGTTGTTTTTTTTTGTGTTGCTAACAAGCACCATGATATACATGTATATATGTAGAAGATATTTCCCACTTGCCATGCTGCAGGGTTTCCTGCTCACAGTCCTGGCAGATCCTTGGTGTTGTGGTTGCCTCTGAGCTCCCTGCAGTATCACAATCCTTCCCGAGCAGCTTTTGCACAGGACAGTTCCTTTGTGCATTCCCTGGATGGCACATAGCAGTGGGACCTGGCAGTTTTCTCTTCTGCACTCCCTGGAGAATTGGGTGCTTGCAGGAAGTTTGGGAGTTGCCATGTGCTGTGTTTTGAGTCAAGCAGCAAGGAGCTGCCAGCAGATAGAACTGAGCTGATTAATGCCATTGTCAGTGACATAAATTTTTATTTCTATTCTTCTTTCGTGTCTACGGGCTTAGGACAGATCAAGGTTAAATCTCTCCAGTGCAATGTCTTGGATATATCAGAGTTTGAAACTGTTACCACAGAGCCAGCCAGCTACAGAAGCTGCAGCTGCATTTGGGTCAGGTGTTACCATAAAAAAAGAAAATTCTGCAAGTGCCTTTTTTCCTGAGGTACAGATTTAGATGCTCTTTGTAGGTTCTTGTTTCAATCCCTTGGTTTGGATGAAGCCTCAATGACTGGCACAGATGTGTCCTGGCTGATTTGGGTGAGGCTGGACCCAATTTCCTTTGTGGGAGATGAGGCTGAGGCATCTCAGGTGGCTGTGAGCATCCTCCCTGTTTCTTCTGCTGAGGGTTTGGAAGTGAAGGCTCATACAAATGGCTGGTTTTTTGTGCTGCTAACAAGTGCCATTGTAGATGTGTATAAATGTAGAGATATTTCCTGCTTGCCATGCTGCAGGGTTTCCTGCTCACAGTCCTGGGCAAGGCAGCTGGAGGTTGGGTCCCAGTGAGCAGTTTTCCACAGCATGGACTGACTGCTGCCTAATTACTACAGCACTAACAAGACTGGGAATGGCTGTCACTTCAACATGGAATATACGAGACTTGTGTGAAGTATGTGTTGCCACAAGTTCGTTAGGTTTTTTTTTGGTTTTGTTTTGTTTTCTTTTTTTAAAAAAACATTTTTATCCCTTTACTCTAAACATTATTGTGCCTCTGTGGTGCAAACAGATAGCTTTGTGTCCATTCATGTGTTGATTTCAAAAAGACTGTTGCATATGATCATGGCAAAGGGTTCTGCTTACCACACACAAACCGGTTAAGGCACAGTAAACCCAAGCCATGAGTCTTTGGGAGAGTTTTTCCTTTGGGAGATATTGCTTGGGACTGGAGTGGTTGTGTCCTGGCAGGCATGTGAAGCAAACAGCAAAGCAAATCATTGTTCTTGTGCTAAGAGCTCGTGTTGTTGTAATATACATTTGTGGTTTTTAATTTATTTTTTAAGGCATTGCACTTTCCTGACCTTTCTGTGAAACATTACTCAGTGCAAGCAGGTGCTGGAGGAGAAGTGTTTGCTGTGGTTATCTGTCTCTTATCACTGTAATTATGAACAGAGAACTCAGCCCAATTAAAGAGAAAGGGAATAACATGAGCCATGATTATAGCACACAACACTTCTTAATTTGTGTACCTAGTGGTTTAGTTTCCTGCTTGCTGAATATGATTCTAAATGGTTTCATTATTGTAATAGAAAACTATGACAAATTATCCTGTGCTGTTTAAGTTACTGGTCTGTGCTGCTGCTTAACCTATGCCAATTAAAGTTCATTACAATATCTGTGTCCAATGTTCTTAGCTGTTTTGTCTAAGGTAGCACAATTTACTTTTCTCCAGCCTGAAGACAGAATTCATAACTTGATTCAAAAACTAGAAAAATAGGTGGCACTCGTTCTATGTTAAAATTTCTCTGTTTTGTTCATACAGAAACTTTATAGGATTTAGTTTTATAGTACGTAATGTTAAGTGGATATATGGCTTCACACTGGTTAATAGCTGAACAGAAGGTGTAAGAGGGTAATTAAAAGTCAAATTTTCCGTGTTCAAAAACTGTGTTGCCAGTTTCCCGATAAAGGAGTTTAACAGATGTTTTCCCATTCAGACTTTAATCTTGATAGGTGACAAATCATTACCAGCAACTGTTGATTAAGAGCATTTAATACTATAGGGACATGATGATGTAGAGGTGAAGAGGTCTTCACTGGAACACACTTCTTTGTGTGCTTAAAATTTAAAAGCTGTCGTCTGAGTTATCAGGACTGTTTTCTTCCTTTTTTTTTTCTCCCTTCGTTTCTTCCTTTCTCTCCCCCCTTTTCTATTTTCCTTCCCAGAAAAAGCATGTGTGTTCATTTGGATGAATTACCAGCGCTGGAAAATTTTACATAGTCAGCTGATCTTGGCACATTTGGTAAAATGAAATGTTCCATTCAACTTCCCACATCATCCCCAAGTATTTTATATTTCCAAGTTATCATGTGAACTTGGGAAATAATCAAAATCTTGTTGTATATTTTGTTCCTTTTTGTAGATGTTAAGTTGAAAGTAGTTTAAATGGCCTTTTCTTGATTTCCAATGCAGGGATGTGACTCATCACCTATTTTCTTAGTTTCAATGCAGTGCAAATAAATAATGATCAGTGACTAATTTGTAAATTGAACCACAGAGCACAACCTTGCATTTTCTCAATGAAAGCCTTTGGCCTAGAAAACCTAGGCTGTATTTCAGGAGCTGACTTGGCTTTGGTAGCATGTTAACATGTTGCCTTGTTGATAGAAAATCACCAATTTGAGTTTTGGACTCAGTGACAATTGCAGTTCGTGCCAGTGTCGGATCTGTGATGGATGTTGGGATATGCAGCAAAGTAAAGGGAAATGCTGGAGCTCAGGGAATTCATTAGGTTGGTTTTGATCATCTTCAGTTATTGAAGAAAAAAAAGTGTGTTTTACTTTTAAAACTTATTTTTAAAAGCAACTTTATAAAATTACTGCGGTTTATGAAGCATTGGTTTGCTATTATGCTGAACTCCTCATGTCTTAGTTACGTGTTTTTGCTTGTATAAGGCATTTAAGAGAGCAATATATGACTGGGTTGATGGCTATAAATTCAAATAAATCCTCAACTGAACTATTTAGGAGTGATAGACGCAGCCTGTTGGGGGAAGTGGGACTTCATTACACTTCTGAATTCATTTAGATACATTCAAACAATGTTTAAAGTTTTGTCTAAACTGATAGATGCTGGAATATCTCCGAGTCAAAGCAGCAATTAGGGCAAATAGACTGTGTGGAAAGAGATGTGAATCCCTGCAGGTTCAGATCAAATCCAATTTTATGACCCCATATACCGGTGTACAACTTTCTGACCTCGTGCAGATGAAAAACGACACCAGAAGATGAATTCTGCTGCTCTGGCTTTGGCTCCCACACCCACTGGCTGTGGGACATGGGAAACTGGAGGCTGAGCAAGGGCAGGCAGTGCTGAGCTGTGCCTGGGGCTGGGCAGAGCCCTGGGAGCCCGGCTGTGCCTCCTGGCTCTGGCTGCAGAGGGGCTCCTCAGGCAGCCTCTGCTCCGGGACTCAGAGGGGTGTGCGTGCTTTTGTGCCATGGATCCAAGTTCTTCAGCTGGGTGTCTGTGGTGGGATGAGTCATAAGTGAGGAGAGAGAGAAGTGGAAGGAATTGCCCAAATGGCTTTGCTCTCCTTTTGTTCTGATGCTGAAGTCCAGGGTGCCTCACGTGCTTTTGTGCCTAGGAAATCAGGAGGACGGGGGGGTAATCTCAGTAATAACAGGACTGAATTTTTTGTGGGTCTGATTTGAGAACCTGGCAGGAAATATTTTAGTGAAGGACAAGAGCAGATGAGCAATGACGACAAGAGGAGTCATTCCTTTGTTTTCACTTGTCTAACACCTACAATTTCTAACCCTTCACAACCTTAGAGGTTGCCTTTCAAAACCCGCAGAGGCAGTAGGCTGATGAAACACCACTCTCCTCAGGCCTCAAATTTGCAAGTGAATCAGTGAAATCCATGTTTCAGTTAAGGGCAAAGCGTGCATGCAGAAGTGCAGTGCATCCCTGCAGAGTCCATGCAGCTGTGTGAGGCAGCAGCACTGTGCCTGCTCACTCCTGAGAGCAATTCAGTGTCCAGGCTGAAGGGAGCCCTCAGCCTTGCAGCCCCTGTGGGAGCTATGCCTGCCTCAGCAGAAGGGCACTGTGGGTGGCTGTTCCTCACTGAGAACGAGCCACTGTGCTATTAAAGCAAATATTGAATTAATATTTGTCTTCTTCTGATCCCTAGACATCAACCTGATCTTCACATCCTGCTAGAGTAATGCCGAGTTCCCAGTTTAGGAGAGTGAGTGCTGCCCAGGTCTCCCAAAGAGCCAGGCTTGTGGCAGATTCCCATGGCTGCAGTGAGATGAGGGCGTGCTGGGGAGGCATGCAGGCATTGCTGTGCTTGGAGGGATTTGGCTGGAGGCTCTGCCCAGGCTGCTCCTCCAGGAGCTCTTGGCCAGCTGTGCCCGCTTGTTTGTGCCTTGGCTGCCAGCTGTTGTTCCACTGAGGGTGATTGGCATGTCAGATTCACCCAGGAAAAAAGCAGATCTTTCATCTTGACCTCAGGGGCTGTCGGAGTCCTTAATGAAAGGAAATTGCTTCTGCCTTAGCGGAGAGGAGAGTAAAAGCTTTTGGGTCTAGCATCATCTCACAGCAAGAATTCAGAAATCCTGCTTCAGCATCCCTTAATTGAGCCTTTAGAGTTTCCTCCTGAAGCACTTACCTGGAAGAGTTAAATTAATCACCAAGTCCTTGTGCTGTAGCTGCTCTCCTGTTGTTTTTCTTGTGCTGGGAGAAGATTAGTTGCCTGGACAAGCTTGGCATCTTGAAATCTGAAACTGTCTCTTGGCATTTTTTTAATGCTTCAAAACCTTGGTTAACATTTAGTGTGTAGTATTAAATATACCCTGGTGTTCTAAAAATTGATAAACTCGTTAAGAGAAGTGCAGGGCAGGTGGGCTTTTGAGTAATGGCTTCTCAGAAACATGAAATACAATTTTATATGTAGTAGAGACTGTGTTTTTCACATGGTAAAGCTGACTGTGAATGATTTGGTTTACTTACCTGTTTAACTGTAACTCTGTTAGTACTGCATCTTCATGGAAGATGAAGTTAAAAACTATGTCAGATTTTAATTAAGTGGCTCTTAACTGGCCCAAAGGGCAAAGCTACACGCCAAATGTTTGCTCAAAGAATATACATCCTCCTCTCCTTTGAAGTTAAGAAATGCTGGAAAACAACAGTTAGAAATACACTGCTGAAATTCTCCTTTTATATTTCTATTTGTTATTTTGTTCCTATCCATCACACTAAAAGTCAATACAACAAGTAGTACATTGGCTGGTTCTGACAAAGGTTATTTCTTTCTCAAAATATTGTTATTCAATATTCTTCTTCTATAGCTACATTTGAATATTAAGAACTTGGCTATGAAATATTTGCCCACTGTTACCAGCATAGTACTAAGATCCTTGGGTTTTTTTAAATTGGTTTTCATCTCAAGCTTGCTTTCCTTTTTTAAAGAGGTGAGTTGAATATCCGGTTGGCCTCAGTGATGTTAATATTTCATTTCTTAGAGGTGAAATTTTTGGGAAGTTCTGTTTTCAACAGATGGTATTAATATGCATTAAAATTATCCTATTTGCTAATAGTTACAAAAGTGATGAATTCTATGCATGGTTTTGAGTAATTGAGGTATCAAGGCATGTGCCATTGTTATCGTCCTTCTGTAAAAGCACATAAATTTTACACACTTCCATATATCTTAATATGACAGATCAAAGTGAGGCTGTGATCCCAGAAATGCAAATGTCTTTCAGCCTTGCTCGAATCACAGCAGTTTCAGATCTAACAGCTCCTACATTGCTCATCCTGTGGCACTGAGCTGATTTCCCAGAATGGAAATATCTGTCAGAAATGGGAAGGAGGGAAGGAAGGAGGGAAGGAAGGAAGGAAGGAAGGAAGGAAGGAAGGAAGGGGGGGAGGAAGGAAGGGAGGAAGGGAGGGGAGGGGAGGGGAGGAGAGGAGAAGGGAGAGGAGAGGAAAAGGAAAAGGAAAAGGAAAAGGAAAGGAGGAATCTCTAACCCAGCGTGGGTCTCATCCCAGTCTGTCCATTCATGGGATCCTCCCGCTGTGGCTCTGTGCATGGAGGGTCTGTGCAAAGCAGTGCTCACTATTCTTTTATTCATAAATTAAATTTTGGAGCTTCACAGCTACTGAGAGCACAGCAGGCTGTAGCAAGGGGCACAGCACAGACACAGCTCCCTTCCTTTCCTTGCATTTTGTGACATATTCTAAAGTCCAGAAGGTCAAAACTACTTTTAGACCTATCTTCCAAAGCACCAGGGAAAGCGTGAGCTAAAAATGGGAGCTTTTTAAGCTTCTTGTACCAATACTCCTTTTATTTATGTAGCATAGGAGGTCTAGTTCTTGTAGTGCATGTGCCTGGAAACACAAACTAGTAAATACTACAGATCTATAAATTGTGTGTTTCTCAGACGTGATGTTTGAATTAGTGAAGCATCAGTATTAATTTCTGTGTTCTCCATACGTGCACAGACATATATTTCTGCAGACATTCAGAGCTCCATGGGATATCTACCTTGCTGTTTATCCTAGAGGGATGCCCAGAGAGAGCCCTTCTCTGGCTTCTCCTTTGCCAGCACAGCTCAGCTCTGGGTGCAAGCATCGATCACGTAGAGCAAATAGGAATCAATTCTGTTTTATGAGGTTAAATGGACTGTAATGAAAAGTCTGTTGATATAGCATATATTTATGATAATTAATCTGCCTAAAAATGAATGATACTGATATAAAAATAATTGTAGCGATGTCAGTGTGACAGGAATACCAAATTCCTTTTGAGGTCATCTCGGGCTGGGATGGAATAGTTGTGTGTGCATTCACAAGGTCTGATAAGGACTTTTGTAGTTGTGGGGTTATTCACTAGGGAACTCAGCAGGAACTGCCCAGAGTGTTTGTGGTGAGGTTTCTGTGATTTCTGCAACATTTCTGTCCTCAAGATGATGTGTAAAGAAATCTCACAAGGAAATGTGCCAGATAATTTAATTGCTCTGGTAAGAGTCACTCGTTCTATAAGGGCCCAGATGCTTTGAATACATTTTATTTTTCATCCAACATCTTCAAGTTACTTTATGGTTCCAAGTTTCTTAGGTAGCAGTATCTTCATTTTAAAATATGCTCTGCTGTTCTCCCTTTCACTCTCTTCAATAAGATTTATAGGTGATAGGAGCCTCTGGAAGGAAGGCACGTGTTTGCCAAATTCCAGGTTCCTGCTGACCTGGGGGTCACACTAATGGCCACCAGGAGCTGTGCACTTAGCACAGGAGCAAACTAATTTGATTTTGTGTGCTGTAAAAATGCAAAGCAAGCATAATGATAATAATGCAAAGTGTAACAGAAATATTGTAGTACACTAACCCTTTGACCCAGGGGCAGTTAACTCTCCAATATTTATGTATTAATGTTCTTCGAGAGGTTTCCTTCAATATCAGAAGGCGATTGTGTTCAGGGGAGGAATATGTGGATGTTTTCATCTTAAGTGAGAATAAACGTTTGCTGCAGAATTTCATGCTGCTCCTGGCTACCTACCAGCTAGTGACTGTATTTATTGCTGCTGTTGTACAACTAACAAAACTTTTCTTTTGGTTTTTTGTACGTTTGTGGTTTTTGAAATTATTTGTCTGTAAAGCAAATTGATACTTTATTGATACTTTTTCCTTGCTCTAAGTGTTAATTAAAATGTAATTACCAGTTCACATTAGGAGTCATCTTTTAGCACTGTTTTTTCGTTATAAAACTGTAACCACAATTGTCACATAAGTAAAAAAATTGCCCTGTAACTTCAGATTATGGATTTTTCGCATTATGATTGACCTAAATATACAATATTAGAATATATATCAGATATGAAGACACTTGGATGTTTGTATTTTCTTCTAAAATTTTGCATAAAACAGTAAAGATAATTTTCATTGTTTTGTTCATACCCTTGACATTAAATCAAGACTAGAAGCTCTTAAGACAAATAAACATTCTTTTTTTCTGCTTAACAAATCATCCTAGATCTGTGAAGTTCTGAATCATTACAGAAGCTGGTAGAGCATGCAGTCAGAATGACTTCTGCAATGCAGAACATAACAGAGGCTCTTAAACAAAATGCATAAAGATGTGGGAGTCACACGTTGATCTGATTTTTCTTAGAGTTATGTTTAGTTAAGGCTCCAGTCACTTTATCATTTAGTCAATAGACATTGTTTATTAGCATTGGTTTTTCACTTTATCTCTGTATGCTGTTCTAGTTTCTCCTGGTGGTGAATTTTCCTCAGCATGTGCCTAGCCATCCCCATAAAAGGTACCCCTGGCACATTTGATGCCCCCAATACACAACAGGAGAGCTTCTTCAGAGCTCAGGGAGTGGGAGCACAAGGCAGTGCCCAGCTGCAGTCATCCCTGGGGCTTTTCTGGCTGCCCCTGGGGTAGCCGTGGGCTGTGCTTGGGAAGCACTTAAGGAGAACCTCTTTGGCCTCAGGAAAGCCTGCAGGGACTGGCAGCTGATGTTTCCATCACTTTGTTGGTGCTTTCACAGAACTCAGTCACTGAACAGCCTCGGCTGGAAGGGACCTTGGGGCTCCTCTTGTCCCAGCCCCGTGCCATGGCAGGGACCCCTGCTTAGAGCAGGCTGCTCCAAGCCCTGCCCTACCTGGCCTTGGACACTTCCAGGGGCAGGGCAGCCACAGCTTCTTCATTTTGTGTGACCCTGCCCCAGATGTGCTTTGGGCCAGCTGCTGACTGACCCCTTGGTGCCTGCTGCAAGCTCTTGCCTCTGCCACAGCCAATTCAGGCACTTTTGTGGAGTAATTAATTACCTCTGGGAGCCCTGCTCCTGCTTTGCTGGGTGGTTTTGCTGTTACCTGGGGAATACACTTTCTTGTGGAGACTTACAAACTGAGTAAACAAATAAACCCCTCTTGCAGCAAACAGGGAAGAGCAGTGCATGGAAGGGCACAGGGCAGTTTCTGCCCAACAGCTTTGTGCTGTTACCTGCTGAATGTATTTCTGGAATGGAATACATTGCATGCTGTCCTCTAATGGTCTGATAATAAGCAGAGTCCTAGCAGTAGCTTATTCATGTAGTGTAACAAGTTAATCTTGTTAGTGTGATTTTTATCTAGCTTCCTAATCACTGAATTTGATCATTTCCTCTTGGATGCTCTTCTTGCTCCTGTTGTGTGCGTGGTCTGCAATGCCCTGCCCTGTGCTCAAGCTGAAGCCAGAGGACTCTGAACAGCTCTAGTCCCTTTCTGCACAGTTCAGAGCTGCAAAAGTCTGCCAGAGGAATTCAGGATTCCTGGAGAGGGCTCTGCCCTGTCTCCTTCTAATGACATGCAGGATAAGAAATTATTTTTCTTGCAGTGTAAAGGTGTCTAGTCCTTACGGGCAAATTCAAGGTGATGCTTTGTGCCTGTCCTTGGCTTCTGTGTGCAGAGAGCAGCTCCTGAGCCTGACACAGGGCACGGAGCTTGGTGCCTTCCCCTCTGCTCAGGCTGTAGTAGCCACCTTCAAACCCCATTCTCGGACTTTTATTTTTCCTTTTTTTAAGTTTAAGCAAAGAGAAGCATTGAAATGGTATGGAAAGTGTTAGCTTTTTTTGCATTTCCGCAGTGGAAAATAGCTACCAAGAAGATCAGACCAGGCAGCTAGGCCATGGTTCTTAATTGCAATGCTTGGCTTTTCATCTGCATTTTAGAAAGCTAGATTGATCCGTTAAAATGTACATTTTAATTTTACCATGAGTGCTAGTTGCAATTAAAGAGCCACTGAAGGCCAGTGGTAAAGGCTTGGAAGGTTGGGAGCCAACACCTGAGAAAGTTGAGATTACAGCTTGGTGCAGCAAAGCTGTGGACATTTACAATGAGTGTAAATAAAAATGCATTCCTGGCGGGCCTCTTTCAAGCCGGGGTGTTGTGTTCCTCCCCGGGGAGCTCATTATCTCTGGAGTGTGCTCTTCTTCTCACAGGCTGCTTTTAGACACTGGGGATGGATCTGGGGCTGCTGCCTCAGGTGCTCAGGCAGCGTGTGAAGGGCTGCACAGACCCTCCACACTTCTGGCAGCATCTTTCCATCTTTCCTTTCTGCTGCTAATCTTACAGGATCCTCTGGCTGTGCCAGTCTGCAGCCAGCAGTGAGGAGTGAGCTCCCGGCTGGCATCTGCAGGAAGTGCTGTCAGGAGCATCCCAGCAGAGGGAAGAGAGATGGATTCTGTTTGTTTGTATCTTTATTTCTGTGGGGAGGGGCAAGCGGTGAAAGCCTTTTTTAAATAGCATCGTTCCCCCCTTTAATTTTCCCCCAGCATTTAAAACGAGCAAAGAGAAATAAGTAAAAGATGGCTGGCTGCCCTCAGGGGTGTTGTGTTAATGTCCCTCTTTGGGCTGCTGCAGCTCTGTTTGGGGAAGATAATTAGAATTTTCAGTTGTGGTTACATCTACAGCAGTGAGGACCTATAATCCCTGCGCTGTCCCATGCAGCTTGCTCCTTGGAGAAGAGGTTTTTGTGTGATAAACAGCAATAATATCAATCTGGAGATTATCTAGCCCCCTTTGCTCTGTTCCCCCTGAGGAAAAAAAAAAGCAGCAGTAGCTGCATGTCATCTGCATTTCTTTTAAAAGACAAAACAATGATCTTGAACAAACACAGCAGAAAAGAAAAGAAAAGGCTGCCTCCCCTTATTTTTCTGTTGCCCTCAGCGTTTCCAAAGAGCAAGAGAATTTCTTGATGATTGGTTTGAGAACCTGGAGGATTGTGCTGAAATCCTGATTAATGCACAAGTTTTTCAAGCCTCTCTAGTGCTTTCAATGTGGAAGGAAATGGCATTTGCAAGAGAAAGAATCATTGTTTAAATAGCAATGTCAAATTTCATACTTATCTTATTTTCACTGCCTTCATGATTCAGGTGAATGCTTGAAGCTTGCAGTCCTTGATTTGCAGTGTACTCTGAGCTTTATGTGAAAAATGAGCAGCTGAGGCATTTTTTCCTTTTTATATTTTGGTGAAGGAAGAAGTGGTCTTAGTTCTGTAATTCTATGATTGTTTTTAGGTAAAAGGAAATTAATTTTCAGCAAGAAAACGGAACCTACCGGGAACCCATTAGAAAGTGCATGGGATGACACTGTCACTATTTTAATTTAGCATTCTCTACCCTAACATCTGCATCTAAGGGAACAATAGAGGAAATCTTATGCAATGACATTGAACTGCAGCCAATTCTGTTTGCATTTACTGCCCCTAGCTGAATAGCAAAAAATAATTGCAGCCAATTCCTGAATTAATGTTCCCGTGCCCCTCCGGATTAGAAAATATGTGGGAAAATAAAATTCAGTAAACTGCTCATCTACTGGAGTTAATTCTAATAAATCCAGAAGCCAAATAGCAAAGTCAAGTTAAGGCAGAAGTTTTTAATAAATACTTCTGTTCAGTAAATCAGACGATGCATTCATGAGATGTTGGTCATTTAACTACGTAACATCACGCTGACAAGTAGGCATGATATTGGACAGAAGCTATTAAAATCCATCATTTTTATATCAGTGGGGATGGAGAACTTGGCTACAAGTGTTCTTGCAGAGCTGAGGAGTTGATTTCCACCAAGGATGAATGCTGCTAAGCGGTTTTGAAGCAGATGCAGACCCAGCTGAGAGCCAAGATGTAAGGTGCTTTTCATCTATGCTGAGGCTTTTCTCTCTCCAGCTCTTTGGGACTGGAGGTCCAATGTTTCAGAAACAAAGTTTTGCGACCAGAACTAAAGTGTAAAATTTCTTACCTTGTAGGTTTGACACTGGCCCAATGCCAGGCACCCATGGCAGTCTCTCACTCACCCTCACCTGCCACAGCTGGGCAGAGAGAAAAAAATTAACAAAGGTTCCATGAGTAAAGGACCAGGAGAAAACTCTCCAAGGGCAAAACAGGCTCAGCTTGGAGGTACAAAGTGAATTTATTACTAGCAGATCAGAAGAGGATAATGGGAAGTCAAATAAGCCCTTAAAACACCTTTTGTTCCCCCAGCCCCTGGGGAGACTGGGCACAGGGGTTTTGGTGAGTCCATCAGTGAGGTTTTCTTCTGCTGCTCAGGGAGAGGAGTCCTCCCCTGTGAGAGCCTGGGGTCCCTCCCCCAGGACTCAGATCCCTGGGAACTTCTCCAGGGGGGCTCACTCAGGAGCAGCACTCCTGGGGCAGCTGCTGCAGCATCAGCTGCTCCCACGGGCACCCAGGGCCCCCAAACTGCTGTGCCCTGGGTCACTCTTGCACGGGGTGCAGCCTCCAGGGACAGGCTGCTCCAGCCTGGAAGCAGGGCCCTCTGTCCACAGGGAATGCCACTGGATCACAGCCTCCTCCAGCATCACCTGCTCCAGCATGGGCACCTCCTGCACGGGCTGTGCATGGATCTCTGCATCCCCCAGGGATCCCCAGGGGCTGTGCATGGATCTCTGCATCCCCCAGGGATCCCCAGGGGCTGCAGGGGCACAGCTGCTTCACCAGGGTGTTCACCAGGGGCTGCAGAGGAGCCTCAGCTCCTGGAGCCCCTCCTGCCCCTCCTTCTCCACTGACCTTGGTGTGTCCATGTTCTTTCCCTCACATGTTCTCCCCTCCTCCTCCTCTGTGAGTGGAAGAAATCCTGTGTCCCACTTTGTTGTGATTCTCTTCTCAGATCTGCCATCAGAGGCGTTAGCAGCCCCTGGCCCTGGCCCAGCCCTGGCCAGCAGCTCGTCCGTGTTCAGAGCCACCAGGGATTGGCTCTGCTGGACATGGGGGAAGCTTCCAGCAGCTTCTCACAGGAGCCACCTCTGTGGCCCAGCCAATACCAAAAACCAGGCTCTGCAAAAACAACACAAAGTGCCACAACAGGCATTGCTGTTTGATTCTGGACTTTAATTGTGAATAACCTCAAGTCCTCTAAAATTCTCTAGTCCCAGGAGAATTCTGGATAGCCTCTTCTGATGACAGTAGGTGAATAATAATGTTATATTAGAAGTTATAAATTTAAGTCATGGCTTACTTATTTTTTCTTTCTTTCCACTTTGCAAATTGTTGGTGTAATCTGAAACTTAAATTCAGAAGAGAACCCTGTGATTTACTTACTCTTTCTTGCTAATACAATGATATAATTTTAATACATTTTATGGTGAAATGTATATAGAAAACCACTTTATACATAATTGCTAAAAAGAATTGTCTTTTGAACTGTGCACTGAGTACAGGCTAAGTGTTAACACAGGAGTCCTTCATTTGCATTTGTAATTCATGCTGCTGTATTATCTAGTATAAAATTTAAAGCTTTAAATGTCTGTCTCTTCCTGTCCCTTAAATCTTTGTGAACAGATGTGACATTCTTACCCTGATGACAAAAGTACAGGCTCAAGTTGGTTAAATATTTTAAAGCTTGTGGTTAGATCAATATTTCACAGCACTGTGCAGTGTTCATAGGATGTCATCCGTACTTAGTCTCTTTGAAAGGCAGCAATTACAGCGATGAGGACTTTAAAGGTGTGTTCAGAAAAGTCATCATCTAATCAGGTGTGCTGGCTGGCAGTGGTTGCTTCTAGGTCAGAGCATTAGTTAATGCTCAGTGGGCACACTGCAGCTGTTGGAACAATGTGAATTTGTGTGGTGGAGACATGCCAAGCAAGACTTGTGTCTCCTTGTTATGCTTCAGGAACTGTAGCTTTCAAGAAGCCTTCTGCCCTGCAGTGGCTCAGATCATTGCATTGCTATGTCATGCTGAATAATTTGCTGCATTTAGCACTTAAATTGGCTCATTGCAGACAATCCAATTAGAATAAAGTCTATTATCATTTTGGAACCTTGGGATGAAATAGTGCTTGAGCAATGAGCTGCCTGTGCTCCCCATGGCTCCTGTGTGCTGTGCTGGGGTGGTGCCTGGCCCTGCTGCAGGGATGCTCCTGCTCAGCCTTTGCTTGCATTGCAAGCTGAGCTTTCCCCTGAAGATGTATTGGAAACCTGCAGTCTCAAAAAGGATTTGAGGTGCTTCATCTTTTTGTCTGTTCATATGTAAAACATTGTGTTTTTCTCTTGTCAAGGCAGACAACTTCGAATGCTGATGCTGTCATATGAGCCTGTATGGCTGGTGAAGTTTGGTCTGGCTGCTGGCCTGGGCTGTTTCCCATCCCAGGCTCAGAAGCCAAATATTCTGCTGTAAATTTTGCTGTTGATCTTTTGCTCAGACTCTGGAAGTCAGCAGAGGCCAGGTTTGAAAGAGGTGCAGTAAGCTGTATGGAAATTCACAAAAGCATCCAAAATTATTTAGGCATTTAAATCCCATGGACTAGTTGAAAACAGCACCTAATCTGCAGAGGTGCACTTTATGTCCCAGCTAGACATGTTCAGACTTTTGGGGTTTGTGCTGGGCCTTTAGTGTCTCTCTGCTGTGGGACATGGGGTTGTAATTGTATTTATTGGTGACAAATTGGGTATCAATGTTTTTTCCCCTTCCTCCACCCCAGCTTGTACCCAGCCACATGCATTCCTCTTGTGCCAGTTTTTGAGCTATGCAATGAGCTGATCTGGGAGCTGTCCCAGGTTAAAAATAACTCTTTTCTTCATTAAATTTCAGCAGAAGCTGATGTAGCTGATGCATTGAGATGTTTTCCCTTGTATTCAGTATAAAAACTGTAATAAGGTACGAGCAAGTGTCTGTGCTGAAGGGTTGTGTATAAGCTAAAAGACTGACAAGAGAATAATACATGGATATTGCAATTTAATACTAATATTGGTTCCTAATGCTTAGATAAGTCTCTCAGCACTCAGGATGCTTTAACAAGGGGAGATAAGGGCCAAATCCATTAGCTCTGGTGAGATTTGGATCTGCTTACCTTTGGATTTCATGAAATCGGGTGCTTGCATCCCGAGCAGCCGCTGTGCTGGGGTGGATACAGCTGAGCAGGGCCACGAGCCCACAGGGAAGCAGAGCAGAAGAGTGGGAATTCAGCACTCAGAGCATTTTTCAAGCTGGGACATCAGATGTGTGTTCTGTGTGTCGTTCATCTTGTTGAAAGGATTTTATTTATGTACCTTAGATCTGACTGTGTATGTAAACATGCATGCATATAACATTTTCTCAGCCCTGAAAGATGTAGACTGGGATAGATTTTTGTGGTGCTTTGTATTTAGGTCTTTGCTTTATTCATCAGTGACATTAGTTTGTCCACAGAATAACAGTAAGCACATTAATCTTCTGTCCAAGAAGGTATTTCATGCACAGTGCTTGGCATGCAGTTAGCTGCATATTATCAAAACTACTTTGATAATAAAATTCTTCTATTAAAAAGACAAAAAAAAAAGCCAAGTGTAAGTATTTATGCAAGATACTTATATACTGTAACATACTGAAAAGGAGTGTTTTAATATACTAATTAAAAAGACACCAACTCAGCATGTTAAAGTGCTCCTGAATCTTGTCCTTTAATCAGTTTAAGATTTGTGGTCAGAGATGGGTGGTTGATATGGACGAACTATTTTTGCTGCAGAAGCTGGACTTGTTTTCTTGCTCAGTCTCATGGTGTACATGGTACCTGAGATGAAATGTGTTATCTTTTAAATGCCTAAATGTAGCTGAAACATGCCTCCTATCCTCTGCTGGTCCATCAGTTGCAAGGGAGTGCTCCATTACATGCAAAAGCTTTTTTGTTCAGCGGATAGATTTTAAAATATAATTACCTAAGAGTCACAGTTCCGTGGCTCACCTGAGCCAACTCAAGACTGCAGAGAACAGTTCTGTCCTTGGTCCCCACCCCGTGCTGCTGCCTCTCCTGGGGCTCTGCTCTCCTGACCCACGTGCAGTCTCTTTAGGAGGAATTCACCCTGGCGAGAAAAGGAGCAGCTTCAGGCCCTGTGGGATCAGCCCAGCCAGAGCTGGGAGGGTGGTGGGAGCACAGGGAGCAGGTCCCTGTCCTTTGGGCAGCTGTCCCTGCGTAGGATGGCCCCAGCACAGGGCTGTGTCTCACCCCTGGGCATTACTGCCCCATTTCTGTGGATTTTGCCATGGCTGAGGTTTCACCACCATGCTGGGAATTCTGTTGAGGGTTTATGTTCACAGTGTGAATATTGCTTTGTGTTGCAGTCAGGATGATGATGCTTTGGGAGGAGCAAGGAGCTGCATTTCTGCAGCATGGCCTTTTCTGCTGCCCTGAATGTGGCACAGAAAGCTTGGTTGGACTGGGTGGGCAGCAGCTGCAAAATAAATGCAGCACCTGCTGCTCTCTTCTCTGCTCCCAGTGTTGGCCAGGCAGGGTGTGTTTGGTCAGTGCTGGTTCCATCCTGTCTGTGCTGGGGGGCAGGAGGTGAGGTGGTGCTTTGTGGTGGCTTTTAGTACATCTGTTGGTGAGAAAGCACTGCGTGTCTTCTGGGTACACGTGGCTGTAAAATGCAGGGAAAAAGCAAAGTTTGGGTTGATTAAAAAGCCTCTTTGTTTATTCAACGGTGATTAGCTTCAGAGCAGTGGTTGGGTTTTGTTTTTAATTTGTATGTGCAGAGTCTCTTGTAGAATAGCCAATTAAAGAAAACATACAAAATAAGCACTGATTTTTAACTGTCCTAAAAATAGGGGTTTAGATTGGAAGTGTTATCTCAACTTTAACTAAACTGTAGTGTAAGCCATAATGATGTGGTAGTAGTTGAAGTTGATGCAGCAGGTAGTGAATCTTCAGTTGGATGTGAACTTTATTATCCAATGTAAGGCTTCAGCTTGAGTCTGTCTCTTGTTGTCACAAGAGTAGCATTTGCATAATTAAATAAATGATCTTAAAACTGTCTGCCCCTGTGTGGCTGTGAAATACAACGCTTCTTTCTGTCAGTGCTCAGACTCATACCCATGGATTATTGGAAAATGCATCACACAAAATTAACATCAAATGCTTGGTCTTTTATGAAAGGACGTCCTGAACCAACAGCCTCGGTTTTGTTTCTCATTTCGGTTAATTGATCTTAGAGCAACTCTTCATTAAAGAAGAGAATTGAAAGGGGCATTTTGAGGGCCTTTTGCACTGGCTAAAATGAAAAAAAAAAAACATGTCATGGTTAGGAAGACTGAAGGTATTAGGTAGTTTTGTAAGGTGGAGAGGTTGATAAGCTTGTGTTCCTTTTTTTAATTTACTTTCAGTTTTTCACGAAGCAGATTATGCCAAGACTCACAGCATTAACATCAAAAGGCATTTCAAGGGTGTAGCTTCCTCTGTCTTCCTGTGTGGGCTTTCTTTTATTATTTATTTTTATCCTGTTGTTGCTAGGGACTACATTTTCCTTTTTTAATTGAAAAATTCAGTGCAACCCATGCGCTGGTGCATTGCCATTGCCATGCCCTGGAGATCATTGGCCTGCCATAGAGCTGCTGGGGCTTTGGGTCAGGATACAAACCTGGCATTTTAGTCCTGCAAGTCACCACTTTGTTCCAGAGCAGTGTGAGAAGCAGAACAGTCCCATCCTGTAATTTTTTGTCAGTCTGGTTTCTTTTTGCTGTGGTGGTGGCTGTGATCAGCTGTAACTGGCTGGAACCTCAGGGCTGTCGCTGTCAGCGTGTCCCCCTCCCCTGGCAGCTCCCTGGGCTGGTGTCCCACAGCTGGTGCAGGGAGCTGTGCTCTGGGGAGGCTGGCAGAGCACAGCCATGGTGACTCGGGGCAGGTGTGGGACCCAGCTCACCTTTGGAACACAGTGGAAGATGCTCCCACTTTGGAATGCTTCTAAGTCTGGGAAGGAGCCTGGGATTAAATCTGGCGCCTCCCTTTGAGGCATGGAGTGCACAAAACAAAATCCACGTTAAGATTTTCCTGATGGCTGCAGACAGCCACCCAGGGAGCAGCAAGGAGGAGCTGACTGCTGAGGGGTTGTCAGTGGCACTGATATTCTCCTGTCTCATCCAGCACCCACTGAATCCCATGGAAGACGTTCAGCAGGACATGCACCAGGGGCTTGTGACACCTGTGAATTGTTGCGCAGGCGTTGGCACTTCTCAGGGAGGAAAAAACCAAAGGGAAAGAAACATTGCTAAAATGCCATATATGTGTTTCCAGGCTTTGTGTTTCTGTAAAGGTGTCAACTGCACCATGGTATTTTCCAGACATAATGGAATGTCATCGTTGTACCAAAAACCTGTGATTGATTGCCACTGTAATGAAAGCCAGTGTACATCCATGTACACATTTGAAACTATTTTTGCCTTTATGCTTTTCTTGTTTAACCTGACATTTCCGATTACTTTATCTAGGTGCCTAAATATGTCAGATGTTTATAGTGCATAGAGACATTCCCCCCACCATTTCTTTTAATAGCACTAATTCTGTGTGAACCTGCCATTTCTTGAAGGTTTTTCTCCATTGTAAGACAATGCTCTGTTAAAAGAGAAAAGGAAAAAAAGAAAAAAAAGAAATACTGCTATGTGGCTTGTGAAAGGAGGACAACTGATTTATAACAACAGTCCGTTCCTTTTTTAAAATCCAGTCATTGAATTCAGCTTGTTCATCCTGAATTTATTTCCCAAGACATAGAGCAAACATTTAGTTGAAAAGTGAGCAGCTTATTCCATTTCCATATGTTTTTAATTGTCCGGTTCCTCTGAGAAAAGGCCATTAACTGAACTAAATTACAGTTTGGATGTGAATTTTTCAGCATGGATCTCTGCCCAAAAGGTGATAAATTAGATGCTAAGCTGTCTTTGATAGTGACCTGAGAGATTACCACAAAACTGTTTTGAAAACAGAAGGAAAGATTTGTTAGCCAGTCAGTGGCTGTCAGGTTCAGGCATCAAAAATTCCTGCAGTACTTGCTTTTTCTGAAGTGAATGACGATAAATAGGGAAATTTCAAGCAAACTTAACCCTTTGGCATCCCCATAAATTTTGGAATTAAGCTTGAGGAGCAGAAATGTTGGAATTGTAGGCAAACAAAAGCCCAGCAGTGAACTACTGTTTGCTGTTTGGATTTTTGGTATCTTTGGCTAGTGCTGGAGCTGGTGGGAACCTATAAAGAACTCGAGAGCTGTAATCCTGGGGGAGGGTTTCAAGTTACAAATAAAGCAATAACAGCATACAACTGAACAATTAAATCTCAGAGCCTCCGTGGCTTTGGTTCTCTTGTTTTGATTTTATGCAACAACACAAGTAATAGAGAGGTGTGTTTTCCCTCCGCCACTTTTAACAGCCCTCGAGTTAAATGAAAAGTGTTGAGAGTGTTTTGTGCAGCTGTGTTGTACATTAAATGCACAGACATGCTGGCTGTATTGACCTGAAAAAGGAGAAGATATGCATTCCTGTAATTTTAGCTGCTTTGTGGTCATTAGGAAAATGTCATCGTTTTTATGCTTACAGCTGCTATTTGGAGATGACCTTTGGTGAACGCTCCCAGTCTCCCTCATGCCATTAATTTGTGTTGCTGGGTAAGGCAGGGCTTTGCTGCAGCCTGGCCCAGGCACAGTTCATCTTCCTGGTGTTGGTGGAGAGTCTCCATGTGGTCACTGCACACTCTAATTCCTACTTCCCGTACCAGCTGTGCTTTAGGGGATGTTTGCTGAAGGGGCGTTGTAGGTGGATCTTGCTTCCAGGATTTAACTGAGAAGAAACTCAGTTCTGAAACACACATTCTCCTCTGTTAAACATTCTCCCTCTTAAAATGTCTCCTCCCTCCAGGGGTTTAAAGAGAACCTGGGCACGACATTGGGGCGGATAATCTTTGCAGCTGCCTTTTTCAGCAGACCTCTGGGGAGAAGGGGGTGAAGCAAATGCCTGGGAAGCCAGAAGACAGGATATTTCTTCAGACAAGTTGAGAAATAATCAGGGGCTATGGGAGGCTTCTCAGGATGAGAATGAAAAGGAACAGATGGATTCTGGAGATTACCCAGCGGGATTTAGTGGCCGCATCAACATGTAGGGTAGGGGGAGGATATTTAGTTTTAAGAAGTTTTCTGATTGCTTTTATTTTAAGGCAGCTCTGAAACTAGTGACAAGGCTGATGCTGTGTGATTCTTGCTGCTGCCAATCACTGACAAGGTTTTGACTTGGCCTCAAAAAATATGGAAGCAGTTAAAAGAGGGGAGCTGCCAGTGAGGAAATGGTACCTCTTACTTTTAAAAAAACATTGGACTTGCTGGGACAGCTGAGAACTCACATTTGTATCTTTTGTTTCCATTGCAAAATGGTTGGCATTCAAGGCTTGCACCTTTCTTCCAAGTATTTTTTTTTCTGGGCTTACCTTGTTAAGATCCCTGGATTTGTACTGCAGTGTCTTGGTCAGGTGTGAGAGCAGCAGGTCTGGAGCAGTGTCCCTCTTGACAGGCAGGTTAATTCAAGTCAAATGCCACCTTATCTGCCAAAATGAAGGAAAGAGCTCACACTGACACTTTTTTTTGATACTTGATCAGGACAGTTACAGTACTTTTCTTTGTGAGGCACTTTCTGTGATGACATGTTCTTTTATTCCTAAAAGAAACAGTTAAATTTGCTTCTGCAACAGGAAGATGATAAAAAGCACCAACTATCTAGATTATTTCTGGTCTCCCCAGAAGAATTGAAAATGCTGTATTTTAAGACAGATTTTTTTTTAATAGGTTTAAGCTATAATATGGAGACATAGCTATAAAACATTAAAGAGCGCTATTTTTGTGCTGTCAGCAAAGACATGAAGGACATGGGGGCACACATTTATCCTCTCCTCTTCCTGATGACCCTATTCAATACAGTTGTGGGATTCCTACATTTTTTTCCACTTATTTTTAGACGTGGTTATTCTTTTGTTTCTTGTTGCTTGGCAAAGCCACTTGAATGAGGCAAATCTCTGCAGAAAAATGATTGTAATTACATAGAAGCAAGTGCCTACGGGGTGATGCTAAGAAATGACTTGAAATGCTTGCAAAATAGTTTGAATTGATTGGCTGGGTCGGTAAGTTACTCTAAGAGCATAATGAAGAGCAATGGTAAATAAAATAGGAAACACTGTTCTCCAAGGGCAGGTAGCACTGATGTCCATTCTGCTCAGAATGGACTGTAAAAGGCTTGTAGCTTTTTGTATAAATCATGCTCCCTTCAGCTCTGTGAAAGCTTTCAGTGGAGCTTTTGAATCTTAAACAGGCAGAGCAGTCACAGCAGGTGTAGCCTTTTTTCTTTGCTTCTCCTTCCACGGGGCACAGAGCAGTAACCAGATGTAGTAGCAGAGGCTGGGCAGAGAGCTGTAATCCCCAGTGCCCCTGTCACCACTGCTGATCCATTTTGTTATGTAGCTCATTCTTGTGCTTTTCACCTTTCTAATGACACATCTTCTGCGTTGCTGGATGTCATTTTCAATCTGCAAGAGCTGCCTTTTGGGTTTTCTGTATCTATTTCCATTGAGAACATCATATAATAGATACAACTCATTGTGAAATACAGCTCCCCATGAGACAACAGCTGGATTTAGTGCTGAATGTGTTGATCAGGTTGGTTTTTGTAGCAGTATTGGCCAGAATTTCGAGTACAAACAATGAAATATTTAGATTGGAGACTTAAATCCCACCTTGGTACTAGACACTTCTACCTTGCAAGCTTGCATTTTTAGCCTGATTAAACAAAAAAACCCCAAAACAAACAACCAAAAACCAACAAACTGATAGCATTTTTTGTTTAATAACTGATTTGAAACAAATTTGGTCATGTGGCTGACAACTGTGTGAGGAATTGACTTTTGTAGCACTAGTGGCTTTGAATGAGTGACTGCTCCCCCTCCAAGCCTCCTTGTATATTTATTAGCAGTTCCTAAACCCATTGCAATTACTGATTAAACACATTTTTCATCTTTACAAACTGCTGGTGCTCCTAAGAAGCTTTCAGGCAGTGTAATGAAAGAAAAAAGAATCCTTTATTGCAGTTTGAGGAAGAGCAGATTCTTTGCAGCAAGTGCTTAATGATAACCCGGAGGACACCAGCGCTTTGTCCTGCTCACTATCCCATGTTGGTTTCCTGTTTAAATCAAGATTAATTTTGATGCAATGTCTATTACAGTGTTCTGTTTCCTTCTCTGGACAGTTAATTTTATATGAACAACTTATTCCTGTCCTTATAGGTGCTGTTAGGTTCTTATGTTTTAGATTTAGCTTGATTTTAGTGGTGGATTTGGAAACAACTATGAATTTCACTGGGAATATCATCATCATTCTTATCTTACAAATATTGAGGAGAAGAATGCAATGTTTGGAACAAACTTCTGACCTTGGTTTTGCATTGTGATTTTCTTTTGCTTGTGTAATTGATGATAATTTTGGTCTGAAGAGTTGAAACGCCTTGATTCAAAGCATTAAAATCAATTGATTCTACTTGTGCAGAGAGAGAAAGAGAAGCTTTATTCCTCTCCAGCCTCCCCTTGACTGCTTCCAGTGAAGACATCTGCCAAATTCATCTCAGATGGTGAACACGTAGCCCCAGATGTGATGTCTAGGCAGATGTGCTGAAGCCAGCTGTTTGCAGCTGTGCAGAGCCTGTCCTGGCAGTGGGGTGGAGTCCAGCCCAGCTTTTCCCCCATCTCTAGGGACAAGTCATGGTGCTGATACTGATCTGTGGTGGTCTTGTAGTTTGGGGCCTGGCTGATGCGACTGTGTTGGGTTCAGGAGGGAGGAGATGGACACGAGGCCAGTTCCTTGTACATTAGAAGGGGGCTCTGGTCGCTCAGGCAGCCTTAGCTTGGAATTACCTCCCCCTGGTGCCTTCTGGCATTTGGGAGACCATGGCAGGCTCCTCTGTTACCTGTGCTGTTGCTCCCTGGGCTGATTGCAGAGACTGTGATAACCTTAATCTAGGGTGAGAAGTCTATTTTCCCTGACATTGCTCAATAAACCGTGTATATTCTTGTACACAGACCACATGGGTCTGCATTTACATATCCCTAAATAGATGGCTTGCCTTAAACTTCACAAGCACTTTTTACATACATGGAGAATGGAGCCATGGACCTCTTTCAATGTAGTCAGTTTGTGCTGCTCTTTCTGGAAAACCCACACGATTCACTTCTCACGTCTGCTCTGGGATGCTACAGTCAGAAGTAATGCAGCCCAAAAATACACTGACTCAAAGTCTGCCTCAGTCCTGCTCTGCTGCCTCCCCCGTGGATTCCCAGAGCTGTGTGGGCTGACTTGCTGGTCCCTGTATGGGTGGATGGTGGCTTCATCAGAGGGAGCTCTGCCAGCAGCCCAGGAGCCACCCTGTCATCTGCTGAGGTGTGGGATGAGCCTCCCCTGTGGTCACATCTGCTGGCATTGCCCCTCTTGGGATCCAGTCAGGCAGCAGGGCTGAAGGGAGGGTGCACAGGTTTCCCACATCTTGTCTTGCTGGGGAAGCCTCAGTGGTGTTGAATTCCTGCCTCTGTAGAAACAGAGGTGGCAGTGGAGGTGATGGTGTTTGGTGGGAAGAGACAGAACAGGCTCATGGCAGCCCATGGGTGCAGAGAATGCCAGGGAGAAGGGATGAGTTACCATGATATATTTGTATACTGAGGAACTGTCTTAATATATCATCTCTGCCTTGTTGTGTGACTTTGTTTCAGAAGCTTCTCCTTTTCCTAGTTGCTTTCTAAATGCATGCAACAGGAATGTTTGCAAACCCAGCGCTTGCAGTTTGTGCAGATCCATCTCACACATGAAGCATTCGCCAGGACCGCTGACACATGGCTCTCCAAGCAGCCAGCTGGCCACTGCCATATATAAAATTTTGGCAAAATTGTAGAAACAGATTTCGCTTGGGAGAGAAAGATGTGCTGGCTTGAATATGTCTGATGAACAAGGTGGAGTCACTGACACAAGCCCCAGCACTCCTGTCCCCATCCCTCCCTCCCTCCTTGCATCTTGAGCCTTTCTGTGAGGTGCTACAGTTGTTTCAGTAACTCCTCCAGGCATACAAATGCTTGCATGTACAAGCTGGGGGTGTGTTTGCTTTCCAGCACTGGGGCTATGAGGTTTTCTGAAGATCTAAGGGTTAATACTAAGTGGTAGTGCGCCTTTTGTTCTTGCAGGACAATGAAAGTAAGTCAGAAATTATCTTCAACAGGAACAAAACAGACCCTAGCTATCGAAGGGACTGCTAGTGTGAATTTATGGGGCTGTTTTAGTGAGCCCTGGGACCTACAAAAAGCCATCCTGACGCACTGGGCTGTGTGCTTTTCTTCTGCTAGGAACCTGCTGCTGGTGGAGGCAGCAGTTGTCCACACCAGGATGTGCTGGGGTAGTGGGGATGAGCAGTTACTGCTGGAAAAGTGTAGACTAAAAATAGATACCACTTGTTTCTCAGTGAGAATTTCTTTCTCTTTTCCTACCAACACGTGCAAGCAGGAGCTGTATTGTTTTCAGGTAACTTATTTTCTTTGGAACACAGAGAATTCATCTCAGAAGCTTCTTGGGTAGAATTCCTCATGATATTTATGTTGTGGAAAACCTCATTGCCCATCTTCAAAGCCACATGACAGTATAGTGCTGCCTCTGTGAGACTGGAGAATATAAACACTGCTTTGAGTGAGACAGCCATCACTGAAGAACACACAGGAAGATTGGAATTTTGGGATGAAAAGGCAGCTCCCAAAGGAATGACAAAACCTCCTTGGCTCCTTGTCTGGAGCAGATGTGTTTTGGGGGTACAGCAGGGAGGTCAGAGCAGGACTTGGGGGTGTGGTGCTTTACCCTGTGTAACTCAGAAGAGCAGAGAAGAATCCCCACAGGGTCACAGATTTGTTCCTCCTGAACCTCAGCATCTCCCCCATTCCTGATGGTGCCTGTTTCCCCACCAAAACCGACTCCATCCCCAGACTTCTGTTCTGGGATTACCAATCATCTTCTGCACTCCTGTGTCACGTTTCCAGGTGTTCATTCCCAGCTTGGAAAGACTCCCTTTCTGCCACAGTCTTCTGGGTCTGTTCCTAGCTGTCTGCCAGCTGTGCTGTCTGCCCTTGCTGGTCCTGCACCCCAGGCATTTTCTTTCCTTTTCCTGTGAGGAGAAGGACACCATTGCTGCTCTAAGAGCAGTACTGCTCCTGCAGCCTCTCCCTGTGTGGGGAATCTTAAACAGGAGTCTTCAGGCAGGCTGGAGACCTTGGCTGAGCGCTGGCAGAGAGCTTTAGTGGGGCTCTGCTGGCCAGGCTGTGATGGCAGACTGCCACTTGAATTACCTGGGCTCAAAATGTTAAGGAAATTTATTCAGTTCCAATTAATCTGCAAAAATACCGTAGGAGCTTATGTGAGAATCAGAATCTGATGTTGTAAAAGGATTTCACATGCTGAGACTCTTGATGCAATAAAATGTCAGAAATCCTCCCTGCTACTGAAGAATGTAGATGTCTGTGTGAAATGGGAAGGGCAGGAGACGTGGACAGAGTCACTGATATCCAGGACTGAGAGGAGGGAGAAATGGAGCCACCTTCTTTGACTGTAACCAGACATCAAATCAGCTCCTCTGGGTTACTTTACTACTGCCTGATTATATTTCTGAGAATTCAGAACCCAGATTTGGGTGTAATAGAGTTTAGGATTGTTTAAGGACACTGAGCTTGACTGGGTGTGGGATAACTTTCATCTTGATTCCCCAACAATGTGTTAGTATCTTCCTCTAGTTGATATTTAAGTAGCCTGGTGATTATTTCTAAGGAAATGAGGTCGAGCTCTTGGTAATGTTGGTGCAGAACAGAAAGACAGTGAGCCAGAGTAATTTGTTTCAATTTTTTAATTGGAAATCATGATTCTATGTTTCACTGTAAAGCATGCAGGGAACTTTGCAGCTGGTAATAATTATTTTAGATCCTGTAATTTCTGTGTTGCTTGGATGCCCTTATTGATACTGAGTTATCACAGTAGAAACCTGTGGCTTTTTGGTGCTGGGACTCCTGTTTTGGGATGGGGGGAAAGGCTCTGGCTGTTTTGTAGCTGGTTGGAGAAGTTTGTGGTGGGGTGGATGGGAAGGAGGAGTGCAGCACGTGTGGTCTCCTACTCTGCTTTCCTTCCGTAATCCCTGCCTTTATTGGATGTTTTCTGTGGGATTTTTGTTTCCTTCTTTTTTTAAACATTAAGGCTGTTTAAAATGAATCCGTTGTAATCCATGTAGCAAAGCTGTGCAAGTTCCTCATAATGCCTGTTGGGTTGTTTTTTGAATGAAAATCCCTAATCTGTTATCTGTCTCTGTCTTTAGAATAAATTTTTATAGCTGGGATTATCTCCTCCCTGGGTAGTTGTGTTGTAGTTCATTTTTGAGACAGTGGCCAAGCAGCAAAGTAAGGGAGAAGAGGTTGGAGATGGGAAGAATGTTGGATCAGTCCCAAAAGAAAAACAGCATTTATTTATGCTGAAATGTAAACAGGCCAAAAATTTTTCATCTAAACAAAGCATTTCTTTGAAGCATATTCTTAATTATTTTTCAAAATATAGCTCCACTGCAAAATTAGGTTCTTCTTCAGTACAGAAAAAAAAATATTTTAAGGCTGATCAAAGTGAACATGTGAACTTTTCAAATTATTTGGTTGAATTTTGGGAAATGTCTTCCAAGATGTCAAATTGGGTACCAGGGATAATCCAACCACTGGCAGTGGCACAGTAACTAATGGAATAGTCAGGGTTTGAATGCTGTCTTGTGCTGAGATATTTATCTGCTTTAATCGAAGATTCTTACCAGAGGGAAGTTATTTAAAAATGCTATGAAAATGTTTAAGTAATTGTCAATATAAGAATTTGCTTTGTTACAAGCAAATGATTTTGTAAAACGTTTTTGAAAAGGATTTTGAATACCTTAGCTAGCAGGTTGTTTCAACCTTATCTTGTTCCATACTAGGAGGGACAGTTTCACAGACATCTTGTGGGCGTTATTTTGTTTTGATTTGTTTGTTTTAATTGAAGTGCTACATACTGCCTCATTTTTTTTGTTTTCCTTGCTGAAAAATATTAAAGTGAATGTTAAGAATAACACACAAGCTGCTCATTTCACAAAACTCTGTGGCTGAAAAAGGTTCTCAAAAGTGAGCTTATTTCTATTTGTGGAAAATACCAATTTTCCTTTGGTATTTGAATATCAAATCTGAAGGAAGCTTAAGGCTTGCTTTCAGCATATTGCTGTCTTCTGGGCAGCAAGCTGTTATCAGCATAGGTATTTCCTCTTTAGATCCTGTGGTCTTGCATGTACTGTGCAGTCCTTGGAGAGCAAAATGAGGAGGTAGCAGGGTTATTTGGTGCCTCTGCCATCTGCTCTCATTTTCACTTTTCTGTCCTCTTCTCTTCTCTTCTCTTCTCTTCTCTTCTCTTCTCTTCTCTTCTCTTCTCTTCTCTTCTCTTCTCTTCTCTTCTCTTCTCTTCTCTTCTCTTCTCTTCTCTTCTCTTCTCTTCTCTTCTCTTCTCTTCTCTTCTCTTCTCTTCTCTTCTCTTCTCTTCTCTTCTCTTCTCTTCTCTTCTCTTCTCTTCTCTTCTCTTCTCTTCTCTTCTCTTCTCTTCTCTTCTCTTCTCTTCTCTTCTCTTCTCTTCTCTTCTCTTCTCTTCTCTTCTCTTCTCTTCTCTTCTCTTCTCTTCTCTTCTCTTCTCTTCTCTTCTCTTCTCTTCTCTTCTCTTCTCTTCTCTTCTCTTCTCTTCTCTTCTCTTCTCTTCTCTTCTCTTCTCTTCTCTTCTCTTCTCTTCTCTTCTCTTCTCTTCTCTTCTCTTCTCTTCTCTTCTCTTCTCTTCTCTTCTCTTCTCTTCTCTTCTCTTCTCTTCTCTTCTCTTCTCTTCTCTTCTCTTCTCTTCTCTTCTCTTCTCTTCTCTTCTCTTCTCTTCTCTTCTCTTCTCTTCTCTTCTCTTCTCTTCTCTTCTCTTCTCTTCTCTTCTCTTCTCTTCTCTTCTCTTCTCTTCTCTTCTCTTCTCTTCTCTTCTCTTCTCTTCTCTTCTCTTCTCTTCTCTTCTCTTCTCTTCTCTTCTCTTCTNCCCTTCCCCTTCCCCTTCCCCTTCCCCTCTCTCTTTCTCTCTCTCTCTCTCTCTCTCTCTTTCTCTTTCTCTCTTTCTCTTCTCTTTCTCTTTCTCTTCTCTTAGATATTTTTACTGAGTAGTCACAAATACACCAAGAGGTCTCCATGCTCTGGCATGTGTTTGGGACAGACTTCCATGCATCAGCTCCTTCTGGCTTTGTCCCTCTAGGATTTCCCTGTTGAACTGCCCATCTTTTTCACTTTGCTGGTGAACTGTTTCTCCTAAAGACATTCACTTGGATTAACAGTCCAGCCCATCCTGATGTTTTGCAGGTTTTATGGTGGTTGAAGATAGTTTGTCTGCCAAAGGGCAGATGCAGAGATGCAGAGTAAATGGCTTTCTGTACGTTTTTACCTTTCATTTATTTTCATCAGCTTTACTAATGTACAGCCTGCACAGATATATATATGTGGCTATGAACAGGCTTGGTGGATATCTAAACCTTAAACAATTTTCTAAACATGTGCCAGAAATGGATGTGAAAACACCAAATTTGCCTGGATCCTTTTCAGAGCTTTTAGGAAAACACTTTGTCTCCAAAACTGGGAATTAAATAAGATTTGCAGTCTTCTTAGCCCCATTTGGCTTATGTGATAAATGGAGGTATATAGATGTAAAAGAGGCCTATATAATGCATGCATATATGCACAATAGCAAGACATGCACATAAACATTTGCAGTGTGCATTAAACTTCTGATTGATTTAGGCTTCAGAGAGAAGCCCAGGCTATGGATTTTTCAATGTGTCTCATAGTAGTATTTCTCCTTTTGTGTGGGAGGAAATAGCCACTGTAAAAGCAGGATTTCGCTGGAATAATTAAAAGCAATTAGGTCAGTATGTTTATAAGTAGTCTAACAAAGTGTCTACTGAAAAATAATCAGTGAAATTCTGATATTTCTGCAGGGGAACCTGTGAGGAGAATGAATACGCAGGGGAGCTCCAGTCAGCGAGATGTGCAGTCCTCTAGCACTTAGCAAATCAGCTGACAAAGGGAGCTTTGAAAACAAAATCAATTTAGGTAAAAGAAAGCATTTATCAGAGCTTGATTAATGATGCAGATAGATCACTGGGAAAACAGAGGTTTTCATGCAGCTGTTTCAGAGTGCTGGCTGTGTGTGCCAGGGTCTGTCCTGCAGCAGGGGACACGTGCAGAGCACACCCTCAGCCACCTGTGCACGCTTGGGGATCCAAGGGTTTGCATGAGGAGTCCAGGAGTGGTGTCTAAGCAAAGAAAAAACCAATTTTCTGCCAGTTTAAATCTGCAGCTCCTGGGCTGTGCCCCCACCTCGGGAGGTGTTTGCAGTGTACAGCTCAAAAGGACTGCAGCCTTACGGCCTTTGCAGCAGAAGGAAAATGAGAAGCTGCAGAATTAGGCACAGAGCCCATGAAGTGAATTCTCTGAATGTTTGCATCCTTTCTTCAGTTCGTCATTAGTCTTCAAACTGCCGTGGGTTCTGTTTGTTTTGTTGTTTTGTTTTTTTAAACCTGGGTCTCAAGAGTTTTGTGCCCCTAAGAGTTTGCTTTTGTTGCAAGGAAATGATGCTGTGTGCTTTCTTGGGTGTTTTGGATGGGTTTTTTTGTTGTTGTTTTTTGTTGGCTTGTTTTGAGTTTTTTTATGAGCAGTAAATGTTAAATAAATTGAATTTTAATATTTACTATGGTTCCAAAGGCAGGTAAAACCATTACCTAATGACCATAGTGATGAACAGATTTTATTTAAATTTGGAATAATATTTGATTTGCTATGCTATTAATGTTGAAGCTGTTTTAAAAAAACCCTCTATAAATATAAAGGAATAAGTGTGATTAATGCAGGCAATATGAAGTTGAAAGTGATGTAACCTGTTTGGACTGCAATTTGCTTCTGTGCAAGTTTAGATGCTGAATCTAGCTAGAAAATCTTCCTAGTTTGTAAAAGCAGAATAGCACATTGCCCTACCTTTATCTCTTCCTTTGGAATGTTCTTTCTTTAGGTTTATCTGTGTGATAGAAAGGGATTAGAATGATCTTCCAGGATTTGAAATTCATAGTTTTGTACATCAGAGGTTTGGTTTCTTTTCATTGAAGGGATTTCAAAATCTACATCAAAACTATTTTAATGATGTTTAAGGTGTGTATATGTATTCCTTTTTGTATCTACTCACAGAGGAAATCTCCAACAATTCATGCTTCTTA
Organism: Anthoscopus minutus; assembly: GCA_013399455.1. Lineage (NCBI taxonomy): Eukaryota > Metazoa > Chordata > Aves > Passeriformes > Paridae > Anthoscopus > Anthoscopus minutus. Next base: position 191,087 of record VWYI01011759.1, read on the forward strand.
AAAATTGATTTTAATTGATAAAAATATATCTGAGGTTTATAAAACAGAAAACCCAGCTCCTTTTGTGGTGTCAGTTCCCAAAGACTTCTCAGAGAGCTGTGGTTCCCGTGGGTTTCAGAGTTCCAAACACTGTGTTTATGTACTTCCCTGCAGGACAGAGCACTGGCCATGCCCATGAGGTTACTCTGGTCACAGATGCTGCAGGAAAACACGAGTGCTGTGGATCTGGGCTTGGTGCTCCAGCACTCAGGGGACCCTTCCTGATCCCTTGGGCTCAGGGCTGCTCGCACAAAGCCAGGATTCACAAAAGGCCCTCTGAGCTGAAATCTCATTTAAATCCTTTTCTGTGATGCTTAGGGCTGGATGCAGCTCTCGCTGCTGCTGTTGGCATCCTCTCTGCTGTTGAGGGAGGCAGAACAAGAAACCTGAGTCTTAGGGGCCTGCCAGGGTCCCCAGAACATCTGGAATTGAACGTGGAGGGAAATTGTGAGCCCATAGAGGCTCTGGAGAACAGCTGGAGCATGTTTCCCGTAGTTAAAAGGGTATCATTACCTTGAAATATAATCAAATTAAATAAAAACTGGCCTAAAAGTATTTTATTATTTCTAACCTTGGTTGTCCTGCCATTATTTGTTTTACAGCCATGATTTATGAGAGAATGAGGTGATATCACCAAATTGGTTGTACCTCATGTGGGTGCTGCAGATCCCAGCCAGATGCTGATGATAAAGCCAAAGACATTTTCCTTTTATTTTTTTTAGCCTTAGTGAACCTGGGTGCTGTTTGGGCCAGGAGTGGGTGGGGTCCTCTGTTACAGCTTTATGTCCTTGTGATGTTGGTGAAGGAAACTCTTGGCTCTGAGATGAGGCTGCAGTGATTCCCCACATCCTTGGAAGCCTGCAAGGGAAGGCTGAGCTTGTTGCAGACTCCAAAGCATGAGGCTGTTCACCACTTGAGGATGTGTTGTGCCATGTGAATCTGGCAAAGAAGCCCTGTCAGTGTGGGAACATGACCCCCTTCATCCTGGCCTTTGGCAGAGCTTCTCATGGGAGCATCCTGGGGTGAAGCCTGTCCTAGCTCAGCGCTTCAGTTCAGATTTCATTTGTGCATCAATTAAGAAGCTACCTTTTAAGAGACTCTTCAAATATCCCTGTGAAGAAGTGCTGGCTGTTTATGAAGGTTGAAGATGTTGTAGTCTCTGGGAATCCTCTCTAATGTCACCAAAGTGTCCTGGAGCTGCTGTGGGCTCTGGGAATCCCTGTGGGGTGTGTGTGGGACAGGCAGGCACGGGAGCAGAGATCTGCAGCTGGGAAATGGTTTCTGTGAATGTTTGCAGGTCTTAGCCTGGCAAAGAGAGCTCAGGACGTTCAGCTGCAGGGACTCATGCCTTAGGAACTGAATTCATACGTTGTCATACAGCTTAGAATGCAAAACCACAGAGCTCTACTGGCTTCACAGTGCTCACTGAATAGCAATTATTTTATGAAGATTGTACATGGTAAATATTTACAAACAAAACAGGCAAACAGTGAGACCACAGTGAATAAACAGCTGTAATATCGAAGTCCTGTTTCAGAATAATGTACAATTGCATTCCTCTCTATAATCAATAGTGCCTTTTTACTTTCACAGAGAGTTATGCAGTTGTCAGTGTTCAGTTCCAGTGGGGTGACACTGGATATGTTCTGGCTGAATTTTTGTTTAATGTCTAGGTAGTATTCTTGTTCCATGCATAAAAGCAAGTAATCTTGAAATATAGATCTTTTTTGGGTATAGTAATTACTGCTTCTTCACCAACTGTAAGAGTAATTAAGCCCCAACTAATGAGCAGTTTTCCTCACTATAGTTATTATGCTCTATCTTAATAATACTTATCAAATAGCTTTCTTCCTTTGGAAAAGAAGTGTCTAAATTCATTACACATTTTACAGCTACTGGTCAGAAGAAATTAATCTTTTTATCTTTTAAGGCAATTTTAGTTTCTTTCTGTTCTCAGGTGTATTTTGTTCTGTTTACACTTTTTGCCCTCTTTAATTTGTCTTCTCTGGCCACCTTAGAACATAAACGTGCTTTACCTGCAGTGCTGGAGCTGGGGCTATCATCTGAAATAATGCCTTAATGCCAGGCAAGGGAGATGTCCTGCTCTGAGGGCAGATGTCTTGTAAAGTGTGAATTTCATTGTTTGCCTTTTAATCTAACTGATTTTGAGAACTGGCTTTTGGTAGGTTGGGGGTTTTTGGCATTCCTTTTTCTAATAATTCAAACACCATATTTTGAAACATCTAAGCAGCAGCTACTGCAGAAAGGAGCCCTGCCCTGTGTGTTCAGTGGGGAGCAGCTTGGAATAGAAATGGCCCAGAGGGGTGAGGCAGCACTGCCAGGTCTGGGAGTTTTGTTGTTGGTCTCAGAGTATTTGGAGATTTTCTTTAAGCCACAGCTGCTGGAGTCTTCTAATGAGAGGAAAACTCAACAGCTTCCTTGTAAAAAGGCAGCAGTGGTAATGGGAGAGGAATTGCAGTGTCTGCTTTGGGTATTGCTGACTGGGGGGAAAGAAAGTCACATAAAATGAGCCCCCCACAACACATTGGTCATATTTTTGTAATTAAATATCATCTTTTAGAGATGAAATGCATAGTAGGATTGGGGATGCTGTAAAAGAGAGGCAAGTTCTCTACCCAAGGTGATCCTTTTTTCTCTTCCCAATGTGTTGCTCCAGCCTCTGTGCAGGACCATGGCTTTGTGACCATGGCTGAGAGGAGAAGCCCCTGCAGGGGTAGTTTTAACACACTTTTTTTTTTTTTTATTGATTTTTTCTTTCTTTGTTTTTATTTTAGAAGCAAACACATCTTCTTATATGGGTTGAGAAAAATTAATCCTAATGCTTTGTTAAACCAGATTGCCAGAATCATAGTCAGGGCTAAATCAAGGTAGAGATATGAGAGAAATTGAAGTAAATCCTATGGTTACTTAGTTTTCCTTTTAAAAATTCTTAACAGTTTAGAACTGAGTTTGTAGAAGCATTATTGAATAAACTCTAGCTGTGGCATGTTTGCTTTAGGACCTTGTTTAGGTCCTAAAGCACTTTAGTAAATACATAATGTGGAGCCCATGAATGATATTATATATGTGTAATGGATAGTGCACACATTGAGTGCTCAATGTCCAAGATATGAGGAGCCCTTGAACTGGAACTATTCACACAATTAAAGTTAAACATTTGCTGAAAAGACATTGGATTATTCAGCTATTTAAAGTAAAGCATGTGCTTAAGTACTTTGCTGAATCAGAGCCTATAAAAAGAAATGTTCACAAAAACATGTGAATGCTGAAAATGGAAACTAATGTCTAGTTAGCTGATATTGTGTGGCTGCACAAGTGAGCTAAAGCTGGGTGTGAGACCACTGCTGGCTGGGTTAGCTCTGTGCATCTCACATCCAAGCTCCAGGCTGGGAGCTTTACTCAGGACTGTTTGTGCTGGCTGCCTGGGGTGAGTAAAACTGAAGTCTGTTCTAAGGCAGTAAATCCAGTGCTTAGTTTGCAAGTCATCATACCAGGAGCATTATGCTGCATGATATGCATGCCATAAAATGCAGGGCTTCTCTGAACCACTTAATCGAGGCATAAAGTGGAGCTGTGAGGTAAACTCTAGGGGCTGAGTGTGAGTAAAGATCAATAAGATGCGTCTCAATAACTCTTAAATTAATAAACTTCTACTACTGATTTACTAGCTTCTCTGTGTTAGTGGAATTATAAGTGGTTACATCCAGAATTTACTTCAGAATAAGCCCTGCTTGCTTTTTTTGCTGCTGTGAAAACCTGAAAAGACCAGAGAGACCAGAAGTAAAAGATAGCTGTTATCAGTCACTGATAGTTAAAAAGAGACATAAAAGCATTGATGCAACCACTCTCATGAAGTTTAACTATTTGCATATGCTTCTGTTCCTTAGAAAATAATCTCCTCCCAAATTTGTGCACCAGGTTGTGTTTCTGAGAGCAGGGGCTTGTACAGAGCATCACAACTGAGGAAGAAACAGAGTGCTGTATGTCTTTTTAAAGCAGTTGTTGAAAAATACTTAGAAAAGATACAAATAAATCCTGTTTTACCAGGAAAAAAACAAACCCACCACCTTTTTTATTGTTAGATAGTATGTATGAAGTTTATAGGTGTCATCCAGAGTGTAGGTGTCACCCCCATTCTGAGATAAACAGCAATCCATGGATTTTCATTTGCTTCCAGAGACAATGGAAGTGGCTCCAGGCCAAGCACTGGAAGGTGTTTGGCCCTTGGGCACCCGAATGGATCCATGTGTATTAGCCCAGCTCCTGGTATTGATGGGTTTGGTTTCTTCTGTTATTTCCCCTGGATTAGATTATTTTTTATATTTGTCAATAAAGTCGGGTACTCTGGAGTACTGCCAGGATCTGTTGTGCAAAGGTAATGAAGTGGACCAAAACAAATCAGGGGAGATTGAGAAGAGACAGTAATCTTAAGGTTCCCATTTACCTTCTGGATCCTGGACCCTTTATTTTGTGTGTGTGTGTGTGTGTGTGTGTGTTTCCAGATATTCCTCTTTCCAGAGCCTGGAAAGTTTCTAGTTTAAAATGCTGGACATAATTCATTCTCATGAGACAAAGACTTCAGTCTCTTGAGTCCACCAACTGTGGCCTTAATAAAGTCATTAAATTGCTTAAGACATGCTCTATAATCAGGAGATGTTAAATTAAATATTGTGTTTAACAGTATATTTTGGTCCTTGTTCCCAAATATTGCTTCTCCTATTGCCTTAAAATATTTTGAGTACTCCTAATGTGTTTGCACCGGAAAGAAATTCCAGTCATGGATTGAAATCTGTTTTGTATTTTACTTTGAGCAAAATAAAACAGAAAGTCTGTGTGCTCCACAGAAGGCTCCTCCTGGATTCAGTGTAAGGTCACAGATAGCACAGGAATACAAACAAGTGCAGGAGTGCATTGCTCAGCATCATAGGAATTGACCTTGTCCCCACAGGAGCCAGTTGGTATCTGGATTTTTGTAGATGAAACTTATAAGGGTTGACCTGAAGGAAGAAAAGAACTGTTGTGATTTTTTGTGTGTGGTACTTAGGCTGGATCCTGTTGAGCTGTTTCCTCCTCTCCATTGCTTCTTGGATGCTGCAGGTCCATTGACAAATCCCACCAGAGCTGAAAGAAGGAATCTGGGCTTTTGGAGGATATCTGTGATTTGGGAGAGACGGGATTCCTTTACCCATCTCTGATCCAAGAAATATCCTCTAATGAAGGCAGTGGAGGGCTCTGTTCAGTGTTCTCATTGAGCCTCCATCCTGGCTGACTTCTCTGGACAATAGCTGTGGGCAGTGTGTGACCTTCCCTCTGGAGAAAAGTCATCCAGCACGACTGCCTTTGCTGGTGGAGACCTTCTGCAGCTCTCTGGCTTGAGAAGTCTGCATCTCCACCAGAGGAAGATGCTGTGTCCTTCAGATCACCTCAGTCTGCCCCTGGAAGGCAAGTAAGGGCTGGGCTGGACATCTGGTGAGCTGGTGAAAAAAGTAATTTGCAGATTGAAACTAGGAGAGCAATTAAACATGGGAACAGCCTTTAAAAACCAAAACCAAAAAGCCACACACAATGACTACTCAAGTTTTGAGTTCTTCAGTACTCAATACCTTTTTGAACAAGGTGAAAACTGTTTTTAAGGCTCTGAGAAGTGGCTTTCTGAAGGGTAGTGACTCATGCTTGTCATGTCAGTATGTCTTATCCAACTGTTTCTTCTGGCATAAAAATCTGTTAGTTTTTACTGATACTGTAAGAGTGGAAAACCAAACAAAACCTGAGATTCCTTCCCCTGGAACAGAGCAAGCTTCAGCAGTCTTTTGGAAATATAATAAGAGTTTCCTTGATTAAGTGAACTGTTTACAGACCTGAGTAACTATTAAGGATGCTAGAGGTTAAGTGAGATAATTTATTTTTGATGAAAATCAGAGGAAACCAAAACCTGGTGTCTATTCTGTGCATTAATATTCCAGTTAAGCAACTGGAAATAGTGTTCAAGGAACATCTAGTTTGTAAATGAATAAAGATTTCAGGCCTGGAGTAGGGAATTTGTACAAACTGTGCAGTGAAGGCTGCTCTGTTGGAGTGTGTGGTTTTGCATAACAGGTGAACTGAAAATGATGGGTATGACAGGAGCTATATTTAAATGAGCCGAGTTGAAAGCAGTGCAAGAATAGAGGAAAATGATATACACAAATCACAGAGAATTCTGTCCCCTGAAGATCTATTTCTTTTGTCCCAAGCAAAAATTGCTGTGATGGAACATGAAGAACTAACTTTTGTGACCGAATGAGTCGAAACAAGTCTGAGTTTGGCAAAGGCACATGCCTTGTGGCATGTGAAAGGGAAAGAAACCAATGTCTTCTGGAAAAAACTGGGGAAAAGGACAGTTTCATTTTCCAGGACTTTAAGGATTTTTTGCTTATGTAGAAGGAAACTTAAAGATCACAATTTCCAGTGTTTTGGGTCAATACAGTCATTGAATTTTTGAAAGGTCAAAGTTGGAATGAAAAATACTGTGAATGAGTCTTTATACAACCACGTTTCTGGGGGTTTTTTTCAAGCATTTATGTGTCTATTTTGGAGTTCCATCTACTATTGGCTTGAAGGAAGAACCAGGAGAGTGCAGAGCAAGTGATGTTGTTTTGTACAGCTCTGGCTGGACTGCGGCGGCGTGGTGTGAGGATCTCATGCTTCCCAGCCTCTGGTACTAGCAAAATATTGTGGTGATTAAAATCATAGCTCAGGGTATGTTCAGATCAGAGGAGAACCCCACAAGGCTGTGGTATCTTTATATTCTCAAGGGGAAGTCCTGGTGTTAGCAAACTCAGTGCAAGTCTTGTCACACCAGTGACACCAGTCTGCACTGGGCTCAGCCCAGCATCCCCTCACGGCTTCCAGCCTAAGTCACCATCTCTTTGTGCCTTAAATGCAGCAGTCACTTTACTCCAGTTTTACTTCTTGACATTACTGAGATGACTTAAATATTTCAGGTCATGTTCCTTGGTGGACTCTTTAGGTAGGACATACAATACATTTCATTTTTTTATTTAGGGAGTTTTCACTGACATTTCTCTAGATTTAAAGCACTCATGCTTTAAATAGCAATTTTCCTTTTCTTTAATTTGCTGTAGAAGTCGAAATGCGCTGTTTGTCTGTACTTCCAGACATCTGTAATCTCAGCTATGCTGCATTGAATTGAATCTTCTATTTGCATTGTTTGGTTTTTTTCCCCCCATTTTTTTTATACCATATGAATCCTGTGTCTGTCCTTGTTAGATCAGGATTCCACATGGGACAGTCAGGTTGATCTCTGAGCTTGTCCTTTCAGTGAGCATCTACTGCTTGCAAGGTTTCCCCCCTAAAGAAATTTCATACTTCTTGAGAAAAAATGGTAAAAATGTTACATTTTTTTGTTACCTCTCTAGAAGCCCCTGCTGGGACGGGCAGTGTGCTGTCTGTTAGCATTGTATCAGAAAGAGCTGCCTTTTTCCTGAGTAGAGCTTTGTTATGAAGTTCATTTGACTGAAAATATTTTGCATGCTTAACTACCTGCTGGTGAATTTTTCTATGCCAAGTAATGTGTCAGGAGCTAGCAGAGCATAGTAAGTTAATTACTTGTGTGCATACTGTGAAGGAAAAGCAAACAGCAAGGCACCGGTGATACGAAGAATGAGACTTCATTTCAGTCACCAGAGATTGTGTTGTTAATGAATCCACTCAATCAGCAGGGAATTGGTAGTGTAGATAAGCCCAGGTATGGCTGTGTACTGATAGGAAGATTAGTCCCTCAACCAAAACATTGTTTTTAGTGAGAGTTTGCTAATATTGACCAGTTTTGCAAAAGAGCCGGTGAGATAAAGTAACAGCCTGAATAATTATGGCTGTCTCGAAAAGCCACGATGACTCTGATGATCTTCTAATGTGCTCTGCAGACACCGGGATAGGGAGATTTCACACTGTGGTTCCATTTTATGGTGCGTGTCACCGCGGGCTGCCCAAAGGCGGCTGCAGAGCTCAGGGAGGCGCGTTCGGAGCTGCTGCTGCTGCTGCTGCTGCTGCTGCTGCTGCTGCTGCTGCTGCTGCTGCTGCTGCTGCTGCTGCTGCTTTCCCCACGCCCTCGGGGGAGGGCTGGGAGCACCTGCCCTGCATCCCAGCATCCCGGCGGCGGGCAGCAAGCGGAGATGCTCCCGCGGGAGCTGCAGGCGGTGAGGAGCGGGTGATGCCCTTACCTTGCCCTCGGGAAGGTTCCTCCTGCCCTCAGCTGCACCCCAGAGCCTGCCAGCTGCACTCTGGGGTGACCCTCCCTGAGCGAGCGGTTCATCTAGGCTATCTTTTGGGGTTTTTCTGTACCTGGGTGTTGGAGTGGACCCCACAGGTGCTGTGGGAGTGGGTGTCCTGCAGTGCTCACCCTGACTCCATCCCTCAGAGCAGTTCTTTGCTGCCAGCTCTCTGCAGCTGCTGGTTTTCCCCCAGAGTGGCTGCTCGGGTGTTTGTGTGCATTTCCCTGCCACGGGGTAGTGCTGGCAGAAGGGAAGGGGTCTGGGGCAGGAGAGGGGCTGCCAGTGTCTTCCTCCAGCACTGCAGGTTGCTGCCTAAAACTCATCTGGAAAGAAGTCGTGCAAGCGAGCAAGATCCACATCAGGAGCATTGGGTCCCTAATTTTTATTATCTTTTCTAATTTTTTAAGGTTCATGACCTTGATTTGTTGGAGTTTTTTTGGCTTTGTTTGGGTTTTGGTTTTTCTTTTACTGGTAGGTTTGTTTATTCATTTTTTTCCTAACTCTGGACTTTCTTATTGGAAAATTAAAGCTGGTTTTGGACAGTTTAAGCCACGTAGTAGAGTAACATAGTGGAAATGACAGATACAGAACAAAAATGAGAAAACTGGTTGCAAATGCTCTCTGTCAGCCACAGAAGCAGTGCCTTCCAATGGAGTACCTCAGGCTGGACACTATGGCTGCTTATTGTCTTCCTATTCATTCCTCTTGAATTAATGGTAGAAACACAGACTGAATGTTAATAGAAGTTGAGGGCAAGGTTCAGGATGTGTCATTAAGTAAAAGCTAGCAATCTCCCAGCAACTCTCCTGGGAGCTATTTTACTGGGGAATGTCAGTGAAAGGGACAGCTGGATGGAGAAGGCTGCTGGAACAGAGATGCCATTAAGAACTTAGTTGGGCAAAAGTTGATTTTCACCTAAAAAGGCAATATCATGGCCAAGCTAGTATTTGTTGAGATTTGATGAGTGATTTTGGGGACTGTAGTATTTTCTGTGATGTGATTAAACTATGAGGTCCTAATCTGGTGGCTGTCTCTGGTCAGGTTAGGATCAACAAGGGGTTTTGAAAAGCTGAGGGCGACATGTTTCAACAACAGGTAATTTTATCTTCCTGGCTTTATTTTTCAAATTCACCCTCTGCTTAGGACACTTCTGTTTTTTGTAAATCTGAGCCAAAGCAACAAGTAAAAATCATTTCTGTAGTAGATTTCCTTTGAAATGATGAGTACTTTCAGCAGTGCCTCTGGATAGGCTTTATTGATATCAGCCCTCCCTCCCTTTATTCCCTTTTTATATTGCTCTGTGCTCTCTGTGGGTCTTTTATTAACTTGCATCCTGCAAAAATTCAATAAAAATATACAGCTTTTTCCTGTCTTTCCTCTTCCATTTTTTTTTCATGCTGGCTTTCAGAGACAGAGCTCTGGGGAGGGCTTCTTTGGTTAGCTACAAGGAACAGATGGGAATCAAGAAAAGGTACTTTCTGTTCCTGTACCCACCCAAATTGGAGGTAATTAAGTTACAGTGATGCATCATTTACGTTAGCAGTTTCTTTGGTGAGATAAAGCCTATTAAGGGTACATGAGAGAAGTAATGGGACTCAAGTTTGTGGTGCTTTGAGAAATTACTGGAACTGGTTTTTTTCTAAATGTATTTGCAGGTTCCCCGGCACCAAGATCTGTAGTGGAACAGTTGGGTCTTGCACAGCTTTTTATCTCCACAGCTCTCTTCAAGTTCTGAGCAATCCTTGCAGCTGCTCTGATGAGACAGGTGAACTTCTCCCTTTCTAAAGGAAGGGAGTGAAATGGAACATGTAGCTCCTGGTGCTAGGAAGGAGACAGAGAAGCAAGATGGGAATTTTAGATTTCCTGACGTAAATGCCAAGGCTTATTACTGTCACTGTCGTTCAGTGCTCGTGTCTGAGCCCCTGGGCAGGTCCAGCAGCATGGGAGCTTTGATGCTTCAGCAGGGTCTCAGTCAAGCCCTCAAACAACCCATGATCTCTGGCTCAAAAACCACAAAAGGGTTCCTGAGCCCATCGTGTCTGCTCTTGCACATTTTCTTCTTGCCTCACTGCTCCTGCAGCCTGAGCTCTGTCTCTCACAGTTTCAGCTCAGCCAATTCCCCCGGGCTGCTCCCCAGTTTCAGCTCCAGATCCTGTGGGGACTTTGACCTGCAGTGCAGTGGTAACATCACAGGCACAGAGTGGCAAGCTGGCTGCTTGTCTTCCTGGCTTTTGCTTGCTCTGAGTGTTGGCAGTTTTGGCTGTAACTAGCACGGAGCCAAATTCAGGTCCTCTTGCTTCCTTTTCTTTCAACAAAGTCTCTCAACTGAAGCCCCCAAAACCTCCATCTGCATCCAACAACTCTTGGGTGGGAAAGTTTCTTGCCCAGTTTCCTCCTCTTGTTTGCTCAGATTTATTTTCTCAGAGCTTTGTTCCCGCTGTGCTTTCTCCTTGGAGTGGCACAGATGGAACCCTGGTTTACATCAACATTACATGAGCTTATGCTTTTTCATATGCTTAATTCTGTGGAACACCAGACTCATTTCTTCTTTTATCTTTGCTCCCTGGAAGAAATGATGTCTCTTTTCTTTCTCATGGGAAGGTTGATCACCTTTCTGGTGTGTTAGTGCCAGTTCTGGAAGATGGCCTTGGAGAAGAAAGCATGAAGCAAGGTGCTACAGAGAAGGGGAGGTTAGCCCAGGGGGAGGCATCTGTTTGAGATGTTTTATATTGTGTTTGTCTTATGTTGTTCAGTTTCAGCTTTTTGAAGAGGCAGCTGTTTGCTGGTGAGGTTTGGAAGAATGGAGCCCCTCTTCCTTCTGCTGCACTGGGGCACTACAGCAATACAAATATCACTCCTCTCAGGGTCCATCATGACACAGCTGTTGCCCTGCAAATGAAAAAAAAAAGGATATTTGGAAAGGGAGACCCTGTCTCCAGAGAACCTTGGTCTGGATGTGAGCTGTCCAGTGCACCCATAACTCAAATCTGTGTCTTCCTGCCAGCAACACAAAGTGCTCTCACTGAGCTGCTGCATTGATTCATAATACATCTTCATTCTGTAATTTCCATTAGGATTTATACTTTTAAAAATTATATTTAGGAAAAAATCTATTTTTATGTCGGTGTCTAGTCTTCACAGGGCTTTACTGAACTAGTATAGGAATAAAAGAAAGGTAATTTACGATGCCTTCATATAAATTAATCTTCTGTTTTTTCCTTATATTGTAAGTTATCACCTCGCTTATTATATGCAGCTCAGGGTGAGCAGTTTTTAAAAGGCCTCTGACAGTTATGAAATGAATGGTGTGAGATGTCAAATACATTTATTAAAAATGTAGAAAATTATAAAAAACAGAGGATGTAGATATACATTGTCTCAGTCACTTGCCACCAGCAGGCACTTTCAATACCACAATTTATCTTCCCACTCAGAGAGTTCTGCATAATAATTTCATTGACATTGTTGTGCTCTGTGCTCAATATAAATAATATTGAAATATTAGTTGTAAAATTCAACAGGTCATTAGGGAACTCTATCTAGAGTTTATTGTGTGAGACACCCCTGAAAAAGCCCCAAACGATTTTGCTAGCACAGCTAAACTTGGTACCATTTTCACTGTTGTGTGGTGGTGAATTATTCAGCTCACAAATGCTAAAACTTGAAATGTTTATGGAAAGGGCTTGTTTTAGTAATTACACTTACTCCAGTTTTTTGCAAGCTTCCTGCAGCGTTAGTCCTAAGGTCCTGGTGTTTCCTAATATTGGATATTTATCATGCATTTGTGCCACTGGCAGGTTGATAGGTACAGGGAGAGCTTCATACAAGATTCATGGCAGCTCCATACTTTTGTGGGGAACATAATTCGGATGCAGAAAGTCTGTATATTGAGTGGTGGGGGGGATATGTAATAAAAAATCACAACATTTGTGACTGCATAATAGAGAATAGTTCACTAAGAAATAAAAAGGTTGAAAACATACATTAAAAAACTTCACTAAAGGTAACTGAAGGTTAGGAAGTTTATTTGAAAATCCAGCAATAACTGCAGCATCTGTGGATATCAAAATTTAAGGAGAATGTGCACGTCACTCTGTCTTTCAGTTTAAAAGCTGCAGACATTAGTTTATATTTAGGAGGATGATTTAAAGCCTTTCTTTGCATCTGCCACATTTTGGCAGTGTGACACTATCACCATCACTGCTAAAGATCAGCTTTGCTTCCACAGCCCCATGGCTGGGCAGTGCTGGCTCAAAGGTTATCTAAATCCAATCCCTTTTTGTTCCATCTTCCTGTGTTCTGTGTTTGTTCCAACAAGCACTGGTTAAGTACTTGCCTTATCAGGGATTGTTCTTGGGGAAATTTTTGTGGAGGTTTTTTCTCAGAAAACTGTCCCTGGTTGTTTACACCTCTCCCATGCCTTGCACACCTTCCCTGTACCGAGCTTGCAGATTGCTTAGGTCTGGTTGTGCCTCAGCAAGCTCTTCGGGATCTTGCTCTTAGTATTTGGGTTCATTTTTCAAGCAGTAATTGGAATTTTCTGCAAGCACGAGTCTCGTGTTAAACAGAGTGATGACAGAGAATAATAAAATGAAAAGCCCTTTTCCCCCAGGGCAGGAAATCTTTGTTCAAAGCAGCACTGTGAACTCTTAACTACAGGCTCTCCTTCTCCATCCCTTTGATTTTGATGTGCCATCACTTTAGAGCAAGACAGTATAATTTCAGCAACTTTTCCCCCTAATATAATGATTTAACAACCTGGTTGCTTTCTCTGCAATGGGAAGACCTCTGAAAGATGCTACTGATTTTTATCAAGGCTTTCAGGGATTTTTATACCTTTACCTCTGCAGTCTCATGCTAAATCAGTCAGCAAGAGATCTGTCATTCAAATCGTTCTTTTCGGCCTTGTATCTAAATTCAGTATTTTGGCTTCATCCTACAGATTTCACTTTATTTCTGCTTCCCAGGAGGGTACTGGAGGTGAGAGGAGAGGGTAAAGGGAGGCTGATTTTTCAGCCACTTTGGATCAGCAGTGTGTGCCTGGCCTCCTGTCACTGTTTACTTGAGCACCTTCTCCAGTGCCTTCCTGGACTTTCTGACAGAGCTCTTTCAAATGGCAAACAGCCTCGACGAGATCTTCTGGCATCAAGGAACAGCTTCAGGGCTTTTGGTCCCAGATAACAGAGAAGAGCCTCGGGACTGAGATTTCTGAAGGATCTTAAAATGCTTCGCTTCTGTAGTGAATTTCACTGATACTTGTTTGTTTAAAACAGTTTTTTCCTGTTTGAAAATCCAGCAAGTTATTGAAGTTCATTACTTTGTAGCTGAGCAAGGGCACCTCTTCCTTGTTCTTCCTCTGTGTGGAAGAACAGAACTGATTTTGTTTACTGGTGCTGACATTTCAGTGTTTCTTGAGATTTGCCTCGTTTTGGAGCAGTTCAAGTAGGACAGAGTTGGAGGCAGAGATTCCTGCTGGAATGGTTGGGCAGGCCACAGCTGCCAGTCCCTGGTAAGGGAAGCACTTCCATTTATCCACAGCCTGTAAAACTTACAGAGGTTCTTACCTGCTGTGGTCCTTAAAGTTTGTAGGCTGCCCCTCCAGAGCTGTGCAAGCAAAGGCTGGGACCTGTTTTTATTTGAAGAGGAAATACTAATTAATTCCATCAGTCCCTAATAGCTGGTTGGATTCTGCCCTAAGAGAAATATGGAATTTTCTTTCATATTAAGATGATGGGATAGGATGTCTCCATGAAATGACCAAGCTAATTGCAGAAATAAGGGGATTTGATGGCTTTGCAATCATTATTACCATTTTCATTCAAAAAAAGAAGAGACATTGAGTACAAAAATATGTCTGAGGAAATTCTATTAAAAAAAGAACCAAGAAGAACAAATAATAAAAAACTCCAAAATGAAAACCCCTAAACTAGTTTTTTCCATGTCAGGCCTGAGTTTTAAAATCACATTTTTGTAAGAATGTTTAGAAAACAATGACATTTAAAAAAAAAAGGGTGATATTTCTGCCTCTTTACGAATGACTGATGAAATCATATTACTCAAAAATAGCTAATTTCTGTTAAACTATATCTGTGTAAAGGTATATGTGTTACACACCAGTTTATATCAAAGTAGCTGAACCATTAATTAAAAAGTTATGTAAAATCAAGGAAATGCCAATGTTTTTAATAACAGATGTTTTAAACAAAACCTGTGACAGAAAAACAAATATATTTGATTTTTTTTAAGCGGACTTTTTATACAAGCTTTAATTAGATTTTCACAGAATACATTACTTTAATGGTTTTTCATTAATGAAGACTGCTCATTGCTTTGCACAGCATAAAGAAGAAAAAAACTGATCTTGGATTATATTTAAGGAGAAGACAGTGTATTAAAAAACTATTAAAGTTACTGCAGTCATTGGCAGAATGATTTTGCATGAGGAAAGGATCTCGGGAGTGTGAGGCAATTTCAGAGGAGGATGGGTGACACCATCTCTGGCCTGAAGTGGAGGCTGAGGTGTGTGTGAGACCCCAGGTGTGGCTGAGCCCCTGACCCCAGCTCTCCTTTGGCCTGGGCAGCCAGAGGCTCTTGGCTCCCTGCTGCTTTCAGCTCCCAGGGACCTGGAGCCAGCCCTCCTGCCCCCTTGGAGCTCTTGGAGCCAAGCCATGGATTCCTGGGAGCAGGACTCCAGTTCCTCAAGGTGCCAAACATTATCAGTCATCATTCTTCCTGTGCTGCCTCTGCGTCCAATATTCCAGCTCTAGGATGGGGCTGTCTGGTGTTTGCCTTTGCCTGCAGGTTGTCTCACCATCTCAGTGGAAATGTGTATTGTTTATTAACACAGGTGTGGGCTCTTAACTTGGTTTCTGAAAACCGAATTATCTATCAGCCTTAAAAGGCCGTCTCGAATTCATATGAAATTTTATTTGATTTAAGTCACCATGCTTACTGTTGGAAAATGAAATACAAATAGCCATAAGTTCCTGTTTCACATGGGTAAATGTCAGACACAGAATTACAGGATTTCTTTTTTTAACTAGGTTTAAGTGAAACAGAGTCTTTATTTAGTGTCATGTTTTTATTTAAAAGCATTTATTTAAAGTTCTAAAAAACAAAGAATTCAATAAAGCAAGACAGGTGTAACTGCAAATGATTAATGATATAATTCTCAGTACTTTATAAAGTGTCTGACGCTGAAGAGATTTATACAGTGCAGAATGGCAATTGTGCTTTGATGGAAGGCATAGGTAATCAATATCTGCAAGCTTGGAAAAAGTGTTCTATTTCCTCCTCTAATGATATAGGGCTTTTTTGCAAAGCAAGGATGTCTGGAGCATGAGACACTTGGAAGAAGAATTAATTTGAAATCTGTAGTGGAAGATCAGTTTTAATTGAAACTGGACTAGAATGTCCATGATAAAAACCAGGCAGCTGGGCCTGAGCCCTTCTGACGGCCGCCTGGGAATCTGTGAATCCCACTGCGCTCTTCCTGATTACATTTTATAGGTTGTTGAGCCTTTTGGTTGTTTTTCTGGGTAGAGGCTGTAATTTATTTAGTTGGGTTTCAGACTCAGAGGTTTTCCTCTCCCCTCCCTGGCCTGCCTTCCCCTTTCTGTGCTCCTCGTTGAAGCCCACGCAGTGCTGGGGTCGTGGGCTCTGCATTGTCTCAAGCTGCAGCCGCAGTGGTGCAGGTCACACTGCATGGAGCCATTTACATATCAAAAACTGGTGAAAGAAATTCATGGCTAGCCTAGCCGTTGTTAAAATGCTGGGCTGATTTAACTAGCAGGTCTTGAACCTCTAAATCGGAGCTTAGCCTTACGACTGTAATTTGTGATGTCAGGACTTGGAGTCGCAGCACCAGCACTAAGCTGAGGTTTCGAATTGCTGAGAGGGTTTTATTGCATGAGATTTTTTTTTTTTTTCCTTTAATAATTCAGCATGAGTATAGAAACATTTTATGCATGGAAACTTATACTGCCACGTGAAGAAAGCAGATACTGCTAGGCTTTATTTTGTTAGATTATAGATTTACAAGCAAGTGAAGCTACTGTGTTTATCGAAAGAGATTTATTGCTGTTAAATGCATTCAAGCAAGTTAAATTAATTTAAGAAAAAAAAGTAGACTTGTTTTTTAAAATGAAATAAAGCTTTCAAAAGTCCATGAAGCGCTGCATTTCAGCAACAGTCAGTTTAGGTACCTAAGTCACTTGAGGTTTTAATTCATCACGGTGGTTTGTTTGTTTACCCTTATGGCTTATTTTATTCATTTTGACAAGGCAGTTTTCACTGCAAATAAGTTGAGAGCTGGCTATACTTAAAATAAACAAACAAATAAATAAATAAATGACAAGATGCATGAAAGAAACCCTACAGTCCCTGTTAAAATAAATCTGCCTACTTAAAAAAGGGGAAAACTTCCTCATTGACACCAGAATACTTAAAAAAGAAAAACTGGAATGCACAGCTCCTTTTGAATGCACAGCTGAAACTGCTGTGATAGCCTCTGTGGGCAGAGTGCTTTTAAAAATCTCACCCCTTGTTTATAAGAAAGCCAAAAAATGAGAGCTGGTGGGTTTGATTATGTGTAGTGCTAAATATTTAAAGCAAATCTCCAAATTTCATGGGGTAGATGCAAGGTTATATGTAGAGTAAATCTGAATTTCCAATTAACTCACTACAAACCAATTACTAAGAGCATCCTGATTGGTGAAAAATAGCTGTGTTTGAGTGGAAGACATTTGGTTTCCCCCATGTAGGGGTTTTAGTAATTCTGTTCTCCTTGGTTGTGGCACATTGGGAAATAACTGAAAGCAGCTCTTGCTGCCAATTTAATTTTTAATTTAATTTTTTGACAACCCCAAGATAAACAAAACTGATTTTTAACCTTGAAAGACGATTTAAATTATTTTTAAAAGATACTGCAATTTTGCATAATTGTACTTGAAAGTAAAATTTTCTTATTGTCATTTGGGTGCCAGACAGCATTTGTGTGTGGTGAGTATAGCAAAATCCTGGTATTGATTAAGTGTCCTGCATCAGCTCACGAGGAGAGAGCACGAAAGCACTTTGCAAGCAGACAGATTAAAACCCAGGAGCCAAAGAAAGTGGCCTTGCCAGCTGCTGGGTTTGGGTGGCACTAATTGAATATACATATGCTTCTCAGATGGAAGGGTAATCAGGGCACGTTGGGGCAGCATTTCCTGCTGCCTGCCCACCAAGCAGAGCTGCTGCCTGTGTGGTTCAGAGGGGGGACACAGGTGTGACACCAGCACCCTCAGGAGACCAGAGTGCAGCTCTGGGCTGTAACTTGGATTTGGTAGTTGAGCTTCCCTTCCCAGCCATCAATTTCCCTGTCCTTCCATGAGAATGATGTAGCTGATTCCTGCTGTAAAGCACTTGGAGAACTGTGAGCAACAAGAGCTGTACAAGAAATCTATGCTGTTATTCCATTGTTTACACTCAGAGGAAGATAAGCTCTCGGTCTCTGGTGATACAGCTTAAAGGTTGGAGAGGGAGGTAATAAGAAAAATTTGAAATTCATTTTAGATCCTTCTAAGTGTGGTGCTGAGGGTCCCTGGAGTTCTAGTGCATCTCAGGCTGGTATGTGGTGTGGATGACAAGATCTTTGCCTCAGATCTTTTATTTTTCCATGTTATTTTAATTGTTCATCAAAACCAGAAAACTAATGTAAGAATAGTAGCAAAAGAAATTTACTGTGTATTCCTGACAGGTCATTGTCCTGTTTACTTCTTCTAGAGTAATTTTTTTTTCCATTGTTGTTTTCTTCAAATTTACAAACATACATTTAGTTTAATTCTTTATTTTAATCTTTTCTGGCTTCAAAACCTCCAAAAGAAATGAGAGCATTAATAAAGGTCATATTATCTAAGTGCAGTATTGCAAGAACACAAGTTATTGTGTGTCTGTTACATTATTTGTCCATAATGAAAGGAATAAACCATGCAGTAATATATTAAGGCTGGAGCTCTAGGGAGGTTCCTGGAGCAACATGGTAATTGCTAACATATGCACAAGAGGAGCTTGGGAACTGCAGAAAGATTTGTAGAGTAGTTGTTTTTAAAAAAGGCCATTGTTCCTTACTGCTAGAGGCAAAGTTGGAACACAGCACAAAGCCAAAGGATTTCAGTCTCCTCGGAAGTTTACAAGTCTTAACCTCTATCCAAGGTGGGAATTGTAACTGAGGTGGAGTTACCTGGGGAGCTTGAGTGCTTCATCCTCACACTTCAAGAGTTACCCAGCGCTGCTGAGCCACTGGGATGCTGACACTGGTGTTTTCTCACAGGTACCTATGGTCCTGAGCACTGGGTGACTTCCAGTGAGAAGTGTGGGGGGTCCCAGCAGTCTCCCATTGACATCAAGGACCACCTGGCCCACGTTGGAGATGAGTATCAGGAGCTGCAGCTGGATGGCTTTGACAATGAATCTTCAAACAAGACTTGGATGAAAAACACAGGAAAAACAGGTATGTTCTCTTCTGTTTGTCTCCATAGCCTGACTGCAGTCAATTAAAAATTCATGCCATGTTCCACCCTCCTTTTTTATTGTTCTGTTGTTTGGGTTTTTATCTTTTTTTTTAATGTAATTTTTCAGCAGGAGCCACCTACTTCTGCCTCTGCATTCTATGCAGAGCTAGTTCTGCAGATTGATTTTTAGGGGATTTTTTTATAAGGGCTGCTTTTTTGGTTTTTTTTTTTTGTTTTTCTTGGTTTTGTGGGTTTTTTTTTGTTCTCAGTCTAAACTAATTCTCTTGGTAGTCAGTTATTCTCAGAATAAAAGGCAGTGTGTAAGAGTTTCAAGGTGTAACCTTGAATTACCAGCTTTGGGAGGCTGTAACACCTAATCCAAAAGAATGCAGAGATGCAGGGCTCAGGGGGAAGGAGAGAGGAAGTCTAAGAAACTGGAATATTTTAGAGAAGAAAGAGCAATAACTGCTAAAATAATGGGGGCTTATTAATTTGTTTCTGATATGATTATAGCACAGTGTTCTTCACTGAACTGAATCCTTTTCTGCTCAGTCTGTTCTGGCTTTTAGAGAAAAAAGAGCAGGCATGAGTACTGCTTATTTTTACCAAAACAGTTCAACAAAAGGTCAAGGTTGATTTATATGCAAAGCTGCATGCATTTGATTACTCTTTAATTCTAAAAACGTAAAAAGCAGAAATTATAAGGCCACCCTCTTCATTTGACAAGGTCAAGTATTTTTAGGGAATTGGATTAAACCACTAATTAATTCAATTTTATTTATTGGAAGTATATTTTTATCTTTATTAACATCTGACATGCATCCCTGTAGTGCTCCCTGTGCCGTGTCCCCTGTCACAGGTTGGCTGGCCAGACCCAGGGCATGCACCTGCTCTGGGGCTGGAGGCTCAGCTGTGACAGCACACAGCATGACCTCAGATACCCCCATCAGCTCCACTTCTCATCCCAGCCATGGCCTGGAGTCCAGCAAGTGCCTCAGATGCAGCTCCAGCAGTTCAGGATCCTAGCAGGAGTTAGTGCCCCTCAGATGAGATGCAGAGGCATCTGTGAGCCTGTTTTCTTTCAGTGCAAAGCAAATCCAGTGAACATAAACCACCACCAAGCATAGCTGGGAGTTTTGCTGCATTACTTGGGTTTTTTTCCCAACTTCACTGAGAAGGGCTCCTGTTTGCTTTGAAATCCTGACTTGTTGTCCTTGGTAGCAGCATGAGGTTCAGGCAAGGTTGAATGCTATGGAAATTTGGTGCTTAATTATTCATGTTATGCACCCTGCCCTTTATGGTCAGAGAGGCTGTTTGTGGTAATCAGCAATAAATGTAATTAGAAAGACCATGAAAAAGTGATGGTGCTGTTCTTCTAAGAAGGATGTTAATGCTGTCCTGTACATGTCCAGTAGCATTGCTGCACATATAAAAGGAAACCATGCTAGGGTCATATGAGAACACTGATTGTGACCATTAACCCAGCACTGCCAAGGACACCACTAAACCATGTCCCCAAGTGCCACACCTACACATCTCTTAAGTACCTATGGGGATGGTGACTCCAGCACTTCCCTGGGCAGCCTCTTCTACTGCTTGGCAACGCTTTTGAAATTCCTTCTAATAGTCAATCTAAACCTCCCCTGGCAACACTGGGGGCCATTTCTTCTTGTGACCGACCCCCACCTGGCTGCAACCTCCTTTCAGGGAGCTGCAGAGAGCCAGGAGCCTCCTTTTGTCCCCCTGAGCCTCCTTTTGTCCAGGCTGAGCCCCAGCTCCCTCAGTGCTTCCTCACCAAATTTGTGCTCCAGACCCTTCCCCAGCTCTGCTGCCTTCTCTGGACACACTCCAGCCCCTCAATGTCCTTGTAGTGAGGGGCCCAAACCTGAGCCCAGTGCCCCGTTCAAGGGGACAGTCACTGCCCAGGTCCTGCTGGCCACCCTACAAGCCACAACCTTCTTCTGTTGAACTGAAAAGTGTCAGCAGATTTTCTGGTCTTGGCACAGTTGAAAGCTGAAGCTTCAGTCTTCTCTGCCGGGTGATTTTAGCACTGCTGCTATATTTGATTTCCTCACCCATTGGGGTATGGATTTTTGCTGACAAGTTATTGCTTCTCAGAGCAACAGTAGCTGTCACTTTTCTGGGTAACTTACGGCCTTTTGCTGGTAATGTGAAGACTCTTTTTGCCTTGCTGTCAGCCCTCATTTCTTCTGCTGAGCTCCTGACTCCTCCCTTGTTTTATCAAGTCCCATTGCTTCTCTTGGTTTTCTGACCTTTTGAAGAAACTTGCCTGGCATTGATTTTTAAGGTGGTAAGTGGTAGAGCAGCAAAGCAAGTAGGATGTTTTGGCTTGTGGGTAGAAGATAGGGGCCGGCTGTGCCATAAATCGCGATGCATTTTGGCAGCAGAGTCTTGGAGCAGATGGCCACACAGGACCTTCATATTGCAGACTGACAGAGACAGTAAACTAAATAACTCTTTAAGAAATGGTGATGGATGTAGAGGGCATTTCTCAGCAATTAATGACTGGTTTAAAGAGACAGGGGTCCCTAGGAAAGCTAAAGGCCCTTAACCTTAATGCTCATTAACTGGCAGGAAATATGTTACTTGGGTTATTGTTATTGCTGTAGGACCTAGTAATTATTTTTATGATAGAACAATGGGTTATTTTTAGGGTCTGAAAGATAATTCTGTTTAGATTGGTTCTGCTCTTTCTTGTTTGCGTCCCCCACCCTGCTCTATCAGGTGAAGGGCAGGCAGTGTACAGAAAACAGTGTTTCATTCAGAAAATGTCAATGGGGTTTTTAGGTCTCTGTCTTGACTAGAAGTGCTTTTGTGCACAATTACATTGGCAAAGGCACTAATGTGGGTTCCATTTCATGACTAAAGTAGCTGGCCATAGTATTAAGTGCTAGAGATCACTTATAAGATATACACATTTCATAGTTGTATTTGCATTAATTGTGTTTGTACCAAAAACTTCTCTGCTTAGAGAACCTTACTAAAATTTCTACCAGAAATGTGTTTTTGTTACGTATCTTTCCTATGTGATATGCATCACTCTGACTGGTCCTGACCATCAGAGCCACTCTGCTGGGGCAAGGGAAGAGTTGCTTTGAGTCCAGGTTTTTTCCTGCTCTCATAGGGGTGATGGGCATCCAATACCAGCCCTGAACCTGAAAATGCCAGCACACAATTGTGGTGCTGGTGGCTGCAGACCACTTTCTTTGGGTTTGTAATCTCAATTATGTAGTATTTTAAATTAGTGGGCTTTGGGGGTTGATTCCTTGCACTCTGCAGAAGTGCTGGGATAAAAGCAGTGGCTCCCAAAGCTCAGAAAAGTGATGTTTGGTTATTTCAGTCCTGAATACCATGGGTCACAGAAAAAGGAGGGAAGCTCCTGGCAGTAAGGGGATGCTGCTTAGCTGGGAAGATGATGGGAACATGTGTCATACAGCTCAGCAGTGTAAGAAATACTGTAAAATGAACAATTAAATGAACATTTCAGATTGTACATCCTCCTAATTATCCTTTTAATTATTCATCTAAAACAAGTAAAATGACCCCTGACAGAGCCATAAATTATTTGGGAACTATCAAATATTTATTAGATGCAACTAAATCTCCACAGAGGTTTTTAACAGATGCATGCAAATCTGCTTTGCTGTATTCCTCATCTCCTACAATTTCATCTATGGAATTTGTAGCTAATTGAATGAGATCTGTCACCATTCAGTAGTGTGGAGCTCATTGAGAATTTTTTAAGGGAGGTGGGGAGCAGTGGTGCTTTCAGTCAGTTTTGCTGCATGGGTTTGGTGTCAGCAGACAGGGAGTGCCAGCAGTGGCCTGGCTGACACGGGAATATCCTGTAAGCAGTTCTGCAGCACCCATCCTCCTACACAAAGCACTTGGATGCAAAGGGAGTGCCTAAAAAAGCAGAAATCATGGAAGAAAACAGCCCCATGATTTTCCTGGTGCAGTTGAGAAACATCTGAACATCTCATGCAATTTAGCATTTAGATGGTTGTGACATCAGCTGTTTAAAATTGAACTGTGTGGAAAAATTGCACCTGAAGAGATGCTGCTGTAGCTCACTGTCAGGGGAGAGCACAGAGCCTGGCCTGCACTGAGCCAACAACAGAGAAATAACTTTTATTTCACAAGTAACTTTATTTTGGGGTTTTTTTCAGCAGTGAATAAAGTCCTCCTTCTTACATAATAAAACTGTATTTATATTAACGTTCCTATTGTGATGACACAGTTGGCTTAAGAACACAGAGAAATCCTTGTGGGTTTTGCTATTTCCATTAAAAAAGAAAAAATCTCCAAAGCCAACCCTACAACCTAAATCACAGGATTCTAGGCACAGCAAGCACTGGTCTGCAATGACTTTTACAGAAACAAGATTCAAATTTTAGTTCTGTTTTTAAGCAACGGTTTTGTGAGGGATGGGAAGAAATAATTTTGTGGAGAGTAATTTTTAGGAATAGTGTGTATTAAAATCAGAAGATGCTGGAAAGGAAGGGGATTCTGTGGCAGAAAGGAATTTTTTGAAAGCTGAAGTCAGTTCTTGGTTGGACCACAGGCCCCCCCTGTAACATGTACCAACTTCCACCATACGATTCTGCCCTGTGTTTGGACCTATGACTTTTATTGTTACATAAAATACAAAGGCTTTTGGAAGTGAAAAGAGAATACAAAGAAGATCTTTCTGACCCTCATTGAATCATGTAATAATAATAACAGAGTTACTGAAATAAAACCCAGTTCTTATAGAGAATGTCTCATGACTGGGTCTCAAAAATGTTATTGTGAGTTTCCCCATTTTACACAGAGAAGCAGGGAGGCTAAGGAAAGTACCCAGCGCGTCCAGCAGTAGAGGTGGGACAGGGCACAGGTGTCCCCACCAACAAAAAAGAGGAAATCCAAGAAACAGGAGACCCATTATTTTCTTAACTTGTGATCTACAGACCTTGAGGGGTTTATAAGGGCAGGGAACATGGTCAGCCATTACTCTCTGGAACTACATTAAACAGGTTTTGATGTAGTTTCCATTTAAATTTTAATCAAGGTCCTATAAGGAGGGAAAAATGTCCTTGAGAAATTTGGACTTTGGGATTTTCTGTAGTCTGTGTAACTTCATAATCACTTCCAGAATTAGCCAACATTACTTGCAGAACTGTTTTTTAACCAATCCCTGTAAAGAGGAAAGTGATGACCCGACATTTTACTTGCATTAGAAGTATTCTGATATAATGAGCAAAAACTAACTGTTTCAGAAGAGCTGTGCTAAGAGTTTCTTTCTCGTTGTTCTGTGTGTGCAGTTGCTATCCTGTTGAAGGACGATTATTTTGTCAGTGGTGCTGGGTTACCGGGCAGATTCAAGGCAGAGAAAGTGGAGTTTCACTGGGGGCAAAGCAACGGATCAGCTGGCTCTGAACACAGCATCAACGGCAAGAGGTTCCCTGTTGAGGTGAGTGGAAAGACATGTGCTTGTGTTCTCAGAGAAAACAAAATCAGAATGTATTGCTGTAGTCCCAGGCAACTGTGAAATCGGGCAATGTTTCTTTCAGTGAACACATCACTTTGCAGGCCCTTCCGGCCCTCACAGCACTCTATCCATCATCTCTCCCGTGCTTCTGCAATGTCAGCTCCGAGCTCTGCTTTGCCAGCTCTCATGTCCCATGGGTTAAGCTGCAAACAGCCACTTTTCTCATTTCTCCCATAAGCTTTCCATGTGTGGGAGGATCTGCTTGCAAATATCCGCCGAGTGACCTCGTTGTCCTCCAAACCCTTCCTTTCCCATGACGCTTCCAAACAAATAGCAGCAGCTTGGGAGCCATCGTGCTGAGACTGCTGCCTGGCATTGGAATTGCCTCCTTGCACACACACAGCCTGACCTCTACCTGCATTCAGCTGCTGTCCCTTGCCTGGCACTAACAGGACCTCTCCATAGACCCGTGCAAACAGCTCTGCCTGTGCTGGAGCCAGCTGAGCCCGTGCCAGCCCCGGCCAACAGCAGCCCAGCTGTCCTGGGGGCAAGTACGGCCTGGGGCCAGTGCCCTGGGGACACAGCCACGGTCAGAGACAGGCACCTGGCACTGCAGGGACATGGCTTCACATGGGCTGGGTCAGACAGGGACATGGCTTCACATGGCCTGGGTCAGACAGGGACCTGGCACTGCAGGGACATGGCTTCACATGGGCTGGGTCAGACAGGGACCTGGCACTGCAGGGACATGGCTTCACATGGGCTGGGTCAGACAGGGACATGGCACTGCAGGGACATGGCTTCACATGGGCTTGGTCAGACAGGCACCTGGCACTGCAGGGACATGGTTTCACATGGCCTGGGTCAGGGACAGGCACCTGGCACTGCAGGGACATGGTTTCACATGGCCTGGGTCAGGGACAGGCACCTGGCACTGCAGGGACATGGCTTCACCCCCCAGCTTGCCATCATTCATCACATGTGGCTTTAGCCAAGTCACGTTTATTAGGAGGTGGGAAGAGCTTCCAAAGCTCAAAGGGAGGTTGTGATAGACTCTGGTGCATTATCAGAAACTTCAATTTTCACCTGCCTGTTCAAACTTCCCCATCACACAAGAATTAGAAGCTGGTTTTTGTCTCACAATTGTGTACCTGTATGCTGGATTTTCTAGAGAGGCAGAGATTTTATTTTTGTCTTCTTTTTAATGAGCTTTTCCATTATCATCTCCTTGATGTAGCTGTGATTTTTCACAAGGGGCCATCCCTGAGCAGATGGAGCAAAGGCTCAAACATTGTCATGATGCCCTGGCTGTCTCAGTTGGCAGTACTGGTATTTGTAAACCTCAGGAAGATGCACTCAGGAAATCTACCAAGCCAGTCAACTCCTCCTCTGAAATCTGGAGGAGTGGAGGGGGTGAAAAAGCCTGGGCCTTCTGGTTTGTGTCAAAAATTCCTGCTTCAGAAACCCCTTCTTATGATTCCATGGCTATTTGACGGTGGCTTGATGAATGGAAGCTCTTGTACTTTGGAAATAAGCAAGTTCCTAAGAAATAATTTTCCTATGGTTTAAATATTCTTCATTTCAGTTGTTTAGAATTTAACTTGAAAATTGAGGGGATACTGCCTCGACTGCCTTTAGGAATTCATCTTGCTTCTTTATGAATGCTGAGCAAAATAAATTGCTGGATCAGATAGATTTAGTGATAATCCTAATAATTTCCCAGTGATTTGTGTTTGTTGCAATGGCATGGACCTCTGACCTCTGCCCTTCCTTGGTATGATGACATTAGCAGAATTCCCACAGCCATTCCTTTACTATTTTTTTTTTTGTAAAGGAAGAGCAGTTTCCAAATCAAGCCTTTCCCTATTGTGATGCTATCAACCACCTACACAAGAGTTCTGACTTTGAATCATGTGCTGCAAAGGATTTCTATGGGTAGATTTTGGAGGATCCAATAGGTCTAAGGTGATAAAATTGTGTCTTTATTGCTGACAGATGCAAAACCAGTCTAAATATTTGGGATTAGACTTCTCAAACAGTAACTGTACATGTATTCTCAGTCGGGGGTTTAATTTGTAATGCTAATTGTAGTGCAGCTTGCAACTGTCTGATGCAGCCCCAATTGCTTGATGCTGGGAGGTCTGTGCCAAAAACACTCCATTTGAAAAGTAGCTTTTCTAGGGAGACTGTAGAAAGGATTAACCAAAATTCTATCCTACAGAAAGCAAAGCCTAAATCATTCTGATTGTTCTGAGCCCATGGACACAGGAAAAGCTTACAGGAGTGTGTAGGTATTGGCATTCCAGGGCTGCAGCAGTTACAGTGGCAATGCAGCTGAAAGGAAATGTTTTCCAAGGCTTTATTTTGCTACCAGATGTGGACTATGCAAAACCCATTAGTTCCAAAGCACATCCCAAGGGAGCACAGATAGATCAGCTTCATCCATAGAATGAGATCTGTGAACATTTAGTTTAGAAGTTTTTTCCTCTGGGAAACAAAGTGCTTGCTGGTAGTCTTTTTTTTCTTGAAGAGGATACAGAAACTAATTAGAAATGTCAGATATAATACAGAGCATTATTGTTTGACCATGTTTGGCTTTTATTATTACAACTAATGTGTCAGATGGTAAGGCTGTCTATGTTAATTGCTTTCCTTCATTGAAGCCCATCTGGATCATATTTTTTTATGATTTATATGTTAAATTAGTTAGTGAGATATATGAGAACATCCTTTTGTTTCCTGCTTTAAAGGCACGTTGGATCAAAGGCAGATTATCTTGCAATACTTTAATGCAGCATATTGTGACTTCTTTTTAAACCATGGCACATCTAATGGTATTCTTTCATTGTTTGGTCTTGATTGCTTATTTATTGATTAGATTTTCCTTAGTGATACTTGATCTTTACGAAGCCACTCTGAGTTTGGCTGTCTCTGAAGCAGCATTCATGAACAGAGATGTCCATGTGCTTCAAACTTCCACGTACATCCAGATTGATACCAGGCCTGGTCAGCATTCACTAGAAACTCCTTTTTCCCCTCTTTCTTGCCACTTTACAAGCAATATCTGGGTGAGGCCAGGAAGTAGTGCTGTGATGCTGGAGATTTAAGTGATACCATTAGTGCATTGCTGTGTGAGTGGAGTATGAATCCTAATGAGGACATGGGCTCTGTGCCAGTCTAGAAAAAGGCTCTTTTTTTTTTTTTTTAAGAGTTAATAAAAGTTTTTAATGTTGCTTTTTCTAAATTTTAATGAATTGCTGACTCTTTTGTATTTTATTATTGTTCTTCTCCACTATAATTCCTCAGGTTATTATTTTTTTTCTTTCTGAAGCCACAGCAATATAAGTGAACATGCAAATGCTAGAAACCACTTAAGTGGAAAAGTGACAAAATTAAAATCAAGAAGATGAGCTTCCCTCAGGCCAGGAGAGAACCCGGGTTCCCCTCATTAGAGGCAGGAGGAGTAATTGCAGCACTTTAATCTCCCATGCCACCAAACTGGTTCCCAGCAGCAGGCAGGGCTCTCTGTGCTGGCTGGCTGCTCCGAGGGAAACCCAGTGCTTAATATTTCCTAGCAAGTGAGGAGCTGACATGGCAGTGCTCTGTGTGCTGCTGGAGTGAGGTACCACCATCCCAGCATAACCATGGGATTATTTTTTTTAACTTTTTCTTAGCTGCCTCATAGTAATTTTTATGCAAAATGCTGCTTATTTCTGTGAAGAGCAGAAATCAGAAGAGTGATTTTAATCATGGCTGTGTTAATTTGATGTGAGCTCTGGCTGTTTATGAGCGTTCTCTTTAATGGTGCTAATTGTCAGTTATAATGTGAACACCATTATACAGTACTATACAGTAATTTATTTGGTAAATGAGAATCTTATTCCAAGGACCATGCTGCAATATGCCATAGAGACCTCATCCTTCTACTCTTACATGAACAAACTTGCACTGTTTAGGCTAAATTGCTTCTGAAAGAGCAATGTGATTTCATACCCACAAGTACCAACATGCATGCTTTTGGAAATTCAAGTTCTTTTCCATTAAGAAAACAAAACAAAATGCAACAACAACAACAAACCACGCCCTCACAAACCAACCCAGCAGAAAATGAAGAGCTGACACCCTCTTACATCAATTAACAAGCTTTTACATTATGTTGATGTATTCACTTTATTAAATTATTATTACAAACCAATCATTTACATTAACAATTCTTGCTGCTCTTTAAGCATGTTTCGTAGAAGACTTTCCAGGTTCTGATGGTGTCTTTGTTCTTTCTGTTTCTTTGATTTTCTTCCTTTTCTCTTTGAAACTACATACTGACATCTGTGTGGTCTAGATCTACAATTAGTTGCTGTAATTTGAATACTCAGATAACCTTGCCAAAGTTTATCACTGTAAGCTGTTCTACCTCTCATTATATTACTTAAATTCTGATGGTTTGTATTATCACAGGCAGATGACAATCAGTGTCATAAATGTAGAAGAAATGAGTGGTATTCAGTGCACAAAAACCTTTACTACAGGGAATAAATTGAGACTAGTTACTGAGTTTACTAGAGTTCTATTTTGAACTTTGATCCTGAATTTGAAGACTTTCCATCACACCTGCAATCACCTACAGTGTACATCCAGCCTTCTGTCCACCTGTGAATGGCAGGGAATATTTACTTTGTAATGTTAGAAATGGGACCATTTCTGTTTGTAATTTTGCTCTGGGTGCACTTGTGAGTCTGTTTAGATTTGCACACACTTTATGCCATTAAATGATGAACATACCACAGCATGTTCTCTTGGTATACAGGAGAGAACTAACTCCCTGTATTGCAGCTGGGTTTATTATTTCTGGCATCCAGCATATCTGGTAATTGTAGTTTTGCAAAGATCTCTGATGCTGATTTCAAGCACAAGTAAAGATTAATTGTGAAACGGGGAGCCAGTGTTGGGTTTATTTCTTTATATTTTGTTTACTTGTTGCTCTTCAAATTTCCATACCTCCATCTGGCAGGATGTAGCAAAGTAGAAGTTAAAAAATTATAGAGAGACATAAAGAGGAGCATTGGGAATATATCACAGTGAGAGACTAGGCCTGTCTGAAGTAATTTTAATTGTAATATTCTCTCCAAGGACCACATCCACACTTAGAAAGGGACACTTAGAGCTCCCAGTGACTTTGATGGGAGATGTGATGGTGAAATTCTGAGTGAGGATTTATACTGTCTGTGCTATAGAGTGTCCAGGGAATTTAGCATGCTGTGCTTATTCCATCTTCGTTTCTTACAGCACCCCTGACTTAATAATTCAGACAAGGAAATGCTTGGGGATTTTCACATTTAATTTCTTTTTCTTCAAAATGACACCTAGCATGGTTTTGTTGGGTTTTTTTTTTTGTTTCCTTACAGTCTTCTCTCTTCCCCACAGTCTTCAAGGGTCCAGATAGCCATAAAATACTCTGAACATAAAATATGCTGAAAAGCCACATCTGTGTCTCTGTCGTATCTAAAAAGCCAAATCTCCATCTCCATTTTATCTCCAGTAAAGCAAGATTTTATTCCTGGAATCTCTAGGCTTTACTTGTTTTTGCTCTTCACTGCTTTTAAATCTTGTTCAAGTTTCTCATTGTCAGGAAAGCAGTGTGTCATCATTTTAAAAACATAAAATGGATGGATATATTGAACACATGGTTGAGTTTCCGTCTTGTTTCACTGTGAGTAGTGCAAATTAAACATCATCTTATCACTGTCTGGTTTACTGTTTTATTTTCCTTAGTGTAGCTGGTACACTGCCTCCTCTCAGTTGTCTTTAGTGTCTCCCATATAGTGACAGGATAGTCAGTTGAGACTTTAATTAATGACTTCATTGTAATCAAGGTTCCATTTTAGTGCAGAATGTTCCATCTTGTAGTAGTGAAATATTTAGTCTCCATCTGGCTGATCTTTTCTGTGAATGTCCCATGATACTTAAGAAGAAACAGGAGAGGATGGTCTGAAATTAAGTATGTTTAGTGGAGGGGTTGGTGTATCCTGGGACTGCTCGTATAGAGACTCAGACAAAATTTAGGAATGAAACAGCAGTTTGGTTTTATGGCTGCATCTTCCTGCTGTCTGCCAGGCCCCAGTAATTTCTAGACTGAATTACAAATGTTACAATGCATCCAGAGTTTTATTTTGAAATAACTATCCAGGAGCATGGATCAGAGATAACCCTTTTCATTGTGGCTGGGAATGTCCTGCTTTCCCCAAAGGATTTTAGCTGGCTTGTTGAAAAGGTCAGAGGCAGTAGCACTACACTGCAATTACAGTATGTTAATGATGAGCTAAGAGTTGTACATTCTTCTTAACATAAGTCCCTGATTTTCTACATGATTAATTGGAATCTGGAAAAGACTGACAAGGAGAAGGAGGATCAGATGGGGTGAAAATAAGAGATAAGAGGCTGACAGCCAGCTCTTGTTGTAAAGGAGAGTTATTTTGAATAGGAGAAAAAATCAATACAAAGGTTGGAGAATTTTACAGAGTTGTAAGAGTGACTTTAATGAAAGGTAGCAGATTCAATAGGATTGTTACTTGAAAAGTAGGATTGTGTGAGTTAGAAAAATGGGGCTGTCTCTCCCCAGCTGTAAAGGTGAGTTCTGCATGCTGAGCTTCCTGTGTACTTAGTCCACTGAATTTACTGGCATTTGCTCTGAGCACTCAGTGTGACAAAAAAAGGGGAACAAATATGTAGGGGAGCTTACTAAATTCTGTTCTTCTGGAAAAATTACTTGATGATGGGAGGAGAAGGACGAGGACAGCAGGTGATAGCTATTTCTGCTGCTTCAGCATGTTAGCTGCCATATGAGAGTGTCTGTCTCCTGCAAGGAAAAGTGGTTCATTATTAGGAGGTGGCTTCGTTTGCCCCTGACTGTAATGAATAGGCCAGGACTGGTGGATTTGAAAGGATGTTTAGCATGAACTGTTCTCTTACACAGTCATGTCAGCTTCCTTTCCCCAGCAGTGATGATGAGAGGTGAGTGCAGGTAGGGAGGCTGTGCACTCAGGCTTTCTAACCTGGGTTAGAGTTGAGGTGAGGTGAGGAGTCAGCTGAACCTCAGCATCAAACATGTCTTGAACAGAAGCTCTTAGTGTAGATAGAAAAGGAATCTTCAGCAATGCTGCAAAAGAAACTTGCTCCTGCAACTATTAAAGGGGCTGTTTGATTACTCTCAGTAGAAATGGCCAATCTTCAATCTTAAGCAGGGAGCCACGTTTTTGAGAATTGCTCGTAGCTTTTCAAGTTGAGGAGCTTCAATGTCAGAAGAGTTTTTTCAGGTGGCAGTGCACAGCCATGGAGCACGTGAGGCTCACAGGGAGGGCAGCTGCAGGTGCCTCAGTGTGCCTGGGCTGTGTGCTCAGAGCCCCAGAGCAGGTGCACACTCCGTGCTGTGCCAGCCTGGCTGCACACGAGGGTCCTGGCAAGGTGAGGCTGGACAAGTCCCCCCTCAGCCCCTTCCCACTGGGCCAGCCCCACAGCCTCTGGGATGTCTTCCCTTCATGATTATCCCAACAGGCTCTCTGGGAATAACAAAGAGGGATGGTATTTAGGGGTGTGAGGGATAAAAGAAATGTTGCACAAATATGTTAAGAAGCGATAATGTCTCCTTGGCACACAAAAAGATCAAAACAAAGCCTTAATGTGGTTAATGGGCTGGTTTTAGCTGTCGGGAAGTATTTCCCGTGGAAGCCATTTCACTGGGATTCAAACAATCAGAATAGATTTCACTAATGTTAATCATGATTTAAGGCAGCAAGCAGGAAATTATTTAAATTATCTATTATAGTGGTGCTTTACTGATTGCACTTTACTTCTTTTGGGTTTTGTTTGGGATTTTTTTCCTGAAGAGTTCTAAACAGTTGCTATAATTTTGTGCCAAGAGAATAAATTACATGAGACATGTTATTTGCTGTGAGAAAATTCAGTACGTTTATTCAGACACGTTTTTTGGGTCATTTTACCACATGTTAAAGAACTGCATTGTAAGGGATGACTACCAAAAGCTTGTACAAACCAGAAGGGAAGACACATCTTCTTGTCTGGTTATTTGTGTATCCAAAAGAACTTGTCATTAGAACTGATTTTCCAATGCAGGTCACCAAAAGGCTTTTTAATTCTAAGGGGGAACAGGCTGTGAAATATATTCATTGTGGACTGTGCTGATCAGTAGTATCATATTTACCTTCTTGCCCTTCCACCTGCATCCCTTGGCAGTTTCTTATATTAAATCTAAAAGCTCTTTGGGATAGAGAATATCTCTTTGCTGCTTTTGTGCAGTACCTGCCCCAGAGGAATTCCTGCTTTGGGATGCAGCAATATGAGTGTAGTCCTTGTTATTTCCCCAGTTCAAAGGCATTGTATTTCCAGACAGGATGGGAAGGTTAACTAAATTTGAAAAGGGATCTAAAACACAGCTAGAGTTTACTGTCTGGTGGAAATGAAATAAAAATCAAGTAGCTGGAAACAAGAAAATAATGTATGTGTTTGTTCATGCTTTGAGACTCTCATCTTTCTGTAAAGAAAAAAAACAATTTGTTGAAAGTAGTTATATCCCTGATTATATGTCCTCTTGCTTCCTGTTTCTCTATGTGGCTTAATAAGAATTTTTTTTCCCCTAAATAGTTGGGCTTTTCAGCACGTTCTAGAAAAGGCCAGTAATGCCCTTTTCTATCACTGTCCCATCTAGGCTGGCTGACCACAGAAGGCACTTTCCTTTCTCCTCTGGATTATTTATCTGCTTTCAGAGAGGAGGCAAAGTGGGCTGGTATTTCCAGGAAAAGCCTGCAGCTGCCTTCAGTGTTCACTGCCTTTGGTAGCATATCCCACAGACACTTGGCTATTGCTGGCACTGACCATTCCGTTAGGGTGTTTTTATAAAACATAGCTCTGATCTAAAAATGGGTAAAAGAAGTACAAAGTTAGGCTTCCCACCAGAGCTGGAAACACCATTACCAGGTGGGAAAGAGCTTTTCCCCCTACCATGAGCTAACAGTTTGTTGATGGTTTCTTCAAGCACAGGAAATGGCACCTGCTCTGAGAAAAGAGCATTAGTTTCTCCAGAGGGGATTGTTAATTGTCCAGGAAAAGAAGGTTGAGAGAGTTTCCCTAATAAATTAGGAACGAATCATTCTTCTCTGGGTGTGGGGGCAGATTTGACTTTTTTTTACAGACTCTTACAAGGACTGGGTGGAGAAGCAAACTTGCTTACCCCAAGTGGTGACTGTAACTTAAGAAATAAAATCATGCATTGGTACAACATCTATCACACATTTGTTATGAAAGTGAGAGAGAGATCTTGGGGATTTGATCATGCCATAAATAAATGAAATTTCTTTAATTTTGTCGTTTTTGCCCTTATAAACCTTTTTACTAAATACTGTGTTTTGAACTGCAGTAGTGCTTATGTTGCTCTTTACCTTAACCTGATTGCTATAGGGGTGATTTTAGTTGATTTTTATATCTACATAAAGCCCTTCCATTCCTTCAGGGCAGTAGTGCCTACAAATAAGGTAACAAATTCAATACTCAATGCCTGCATGCAGTGCTTATGGGCTTTTCAAATAGTAGAAGGTTTAGCTTTTACAAAGGCAAAACTACACCCAGATGAGTACTCAGAATTACAAAATCCATTTGAAAAGAAGAGGAAAACCTGTTTTTCCTTAATTTCTCATCAACTTTGGTTGAACGGGGAATATTTTTTGTGCTCTTTTCTCAATGCTCTGTGTCCTTCTTGGGCAGGTTAGTGCTCTTGAGGGAGAGGGTGGCTTGCTGGGAGTTGAGTGACACATTTGATCCTGAGGTGGCATGTTCCAGACAGGATGATAATATCTCTTAAGGAAAAGAATTGTCTTTACATCCAGTTCAAAATAGGAGATAGGCAATAACAGGACAATTTTGAAAAAGATTCATTTGAAATTCTTTGCTTGAGTGCTCTCATTCTGTTTAGGAGGCAGGAATGTGAACACTCATTTAATGAGCTACTTTCAAAAGATGAAATTTCAAGAGAGTAAAAGTAAAACCCAGTATTTCCTGAACATAAATTGAGCCACCCATGCTCAAATCCATAGTTACGTCCTTCTCTTCAGCCTCATCTAATATTCCCCTTGCTCCCTGTTTAACCAGGGAAAATGCAAATTCCTGAAGTGAGAGACCTCTGCCCACAGCAGTCACTGATGTTGAAGCATGAGCTCTTTGCTCAGTGGTGCTGGAAGCTACAGGCTGTTGTTGCTGGAATACCATTTCTGAAAGCCTGCTGGCCCTCCCACTGAACCATATGGTAATTTATCAGGCAGTTCAGCAGTAGCAAGACCAAGACCCAAGTTGGTCAAGTCTGAAAATGCTTATTCCTTATGTTGCTTCTGAGAATGTGTTCCTGTTGCGTTCCTTTTGTCTCTCTGTGAGTGTGTGTGTTGAGCTGTGTGTCCCCTGGAAGGGAATTGCTGTGTTTCCAGGATATGGGATTACAGTGTCACAAGTTAGTCTCTCAAGAAGCTGGATGCATCAGTTTCTGGATTCTTGCAGCTCAGATGGCTGTTGTGTTGGTCAATTTTAAAGAAAAGAAATATTAAATATATGAAAGTTGAGATGCAGCTCTCAACTCTGAGGATGAAGCTGTCAACTCAGAGGAGTTTTCTGTAGAAAAAGAGCGAGCTCTCATTTCAAAGAAAGCTTCCTAGCAAACCTGGCTGGCTTAACACTTGCACACATGATCTTGGACATAATGTTGCTGCTTTATTAGCAGAGTTAGTTCAGATGTTTTCCCATCATACTTAAGTGAGGTAGGAGTGAAAAGCATTCTGGTAACACTACAAGGAATAATTTGGCAGCAGTCAGAAGCTGGAACTGAAAAAGGGCAGTAGGAGAGAAATAATTAGTAAGGATAATTGTCAGGCCTTGACAACCTGGTGTGTCTTTCTAGCAGTGAATGGATTCACCTGACACCCAGAGATGGCCATCTGATAATGGCACTCATAAGATCAATACATTGATACTTTATCCTTGGAACAGTATTTAAAGTCTGTTCTTAGATTAATTTATTTTTACTTCTGTAAAGTTATAGCAGTCTGGGATTTGAGATAATACATTCATTACAGCCTTACTGGACCTTCTTCATTTGCTGTATTTTAATGCATCTGTGGTGATTGCTGAAGAAAGATGCCTAGTGAGCTTAATCTGCTTATGCTTTAAAAAGAAAGGATGCTGAGAAGATTAAAATGGGGCCTCATACTGAACAGGTTCAAGAGTTTGCAGTGTTCACAATGGCAGGGAGTTTTCTGCAAGAGTTATTTTGAATTTAGAGCTTCCCTGATGCTGACTCTGCTGACCTCATGGAGAGGAGAGGAGAGGAGCAGGAGCTGAGATTTGCTGTGATTTTGCTTTTGTAGACTGAGATTCTGACCAGGCTCTAATAATGCCAAATTATTGCTGGGTTAAACATGATGCTGCTTCTTTCTGTTAATGTTTCCTGCTGGTCCACATCTCTTCTTGTTTCAGAGAATTGTCTGTGGGATTGTGATGCACATCCCAGGACCCAGAAATAGTGTGTGCATGATTGAAATAATGCCCATGCAAATCAGGAACCTGTAGATCAGTATGGCAAGAGATGTAGGTCTGCTCCTCTGAGGATACTCACCAGACTTCCCCAACTGCATGTGTGTTGGATGAATTGAAATGGGCTGGAAATTTTATTTTTGATGACATCTGCTGTGAAGGACAGGAGACATTCAACAGGACAGTATCACTTCCCTGCCTGCATATATGTGCTACCTCTAGCAGGGGAGAAGCTCATGTTGGAAACAACCTATTTATCTAACAACATTAACAAAAAATCATTTTTATGATAAAAACTGTAAAGATCAGTGGCTGCCCTCTGAGTGCCTGAGAGGAATTATTTGTGCCTCTGCCTCTTACTACTGATGGGTAGTAAGACATTGCAGGGCTGCTGCTGTCCCCAGTGTGCCACCACTGGCTCCACTGGCAGCTGGAAAATTCAGCACTTTCATAACCAGTGGGTTTTGTTCGTTTTAAGAAGATTATGGCATGAGAGATGGAGGAAGAGATCAGAACTGGCAGGGAGCTGTGATTTGAATAGGACCTTCAATTTGACACATGTTATGTCCTTAAGAGAGGAGTTGGTGCCTGGTTTTGTTGACAGGTGTGGCGACAGCTTTGAGGGATGACAGGCACTTCACTGAATCGCTAAATTGATTTGATAATCAGTAAGTGAATTTGCTAAGAGCAGGTACTACATGCCTTCTTTGGGGCTTGGTTAACTTAGTGACAGCTTGTTTTAAATGTACTAGGAGGCTGTAGTTTATTTTTCCTTTCTTTTCTGCAAAGAACCCACATAGAGCCAAATAAAAGAAGCTTTTTCTCCTCTTGGCTGTAAAACCAACCTGAAGATGACCAGACCTTGCTTTTACAAGGAAGCTGCTGTCCCAGGTTAAGCTATCTCCATTTTCTCCAGATAGCAGTGACAATCATCAGCCACATGTGTTTCTCCTCTCAGTTTCCTCTCCAGCATTTCACCTCCATTGCCTTCCCTAGCCAGAGGGCATCAGCTTTGCAGCAGCCTTTGAGTCTCTCCCCCTGCTCCCATCTCCAGCTGCTCATTCCCAGCTAGCCTGGGAACCCGAGGACTTTTTCTCCTTTGGAACACAAAGAGCAGGTTATTCCTTTCCTGCTGGCCCTGCCCCATGCCAGAAGGGCAGGCAGGTGCCATGCCCTGGGGAGCAGACAGCAGTGGCTGGAGGGGGAGCTTCCTCAGGTGTGACCTTTGGGCTGCTTGTGAGCTCATGGCTGGATCTGCAGTTGCCTCCCCATTAGTTCTGCTGTCTGCTGTGGACACTGGACACAGGACAGATTTGTCAAATTAAAATGTTCTACCTCCAGCATCAGGCATATGGATGAGAGTTTGTGTTGGTTTGTACTGGAGCTATTCAGAAGTGGAGTTTTGCTTCAGGCATTTTCAAAAGCGATAGAATTTGTGAGTGTTCAATATGGATTTATTTTATGATTCCCCAGCAATGTCTGTATAGTTTGCTTTCAGGAGAAAACTTGTTCCGATAAAAAACACTTGTGGTCTAGGTAACTATTACAAATCAGAGATATTTTTTCTTATGTGCCTTCATAGTTGTCCTCTCTTCTTAAGACATAAATTGAATTTGTGTTCTTCATACTGTGATGCTCAAACGATTTCCTCTTCAACAAAGAGTACGTAACAAAGGTTAAAAATTCTTTTTGCAATCCAAGCATTTAAGTATGCATTACTATCTGTTTTAAGGATGGATAATCAATGTAAAAAATTATACTTCCGTGTATTCCTAATAGGTCACTGTGTAAATATCCATAATGGAATCGATCCCCTAGGTTATGGCAACCGTTAGTACAGAAGGGGTTTCACAATTAATGTATCAGACATTTGTCTTTCCTACTTATATGCAAAATGATTATTTATTGATTATTTTCAATCCAGGTTAATGATGTTGGAGAGGTTTCAGTATCTCAATTTTAAGTACTTAAAGTGCTCTTCAACAGAAATACCATATCCCTTTCAAGAAGCCGTGACTAATATCTGAGAAGTGATTTTTCTCTGCATTCTCTCTCATTTATATATACATACATATATATAATTCATAGAATAAGGGTGTTTGCACACCTAGAAAGTGTCAGTGCCATGTGAATGAATGGTCATGTGAAATGATTGTGTTTCCCTGGTACCTGGAAGGCATGTGTAAGACCAAACTGTGTGCTGAAAGGCCTGCTTGCACAAAGCTCTTTGGCAATAATAATGTGCAGAGGGCAGAATGTTAAAAACCTGTATTGAGTGACTTGGGATCCTGTGTCCATTTGGAAAGGGACCTGGCACGTGACTCTGGATAGTTTCAGGTCAGTGCATGGTGGCTTCCTCAGTTCCCAAAAGTCAAGCCCACAAGCATCAGGGTAATTGTTAGTCCTGGGAGAGCTTGACTTCTGCTGCTGGCCCCATTGGCACGTGTCTGTGTAAATACCTTGCTGTCTTGTAGAAAGAGGTCTCTAAACAGAGAAAGGAGCCTGCCAGGAAGCAGTCCTGGCACAGAAGGGACAAAGGACTGGCCAGCTGAGGCAAGGAGAGTCTGATTTTTCTGTTCAAAATGGTGGACATTTTCTTCCTCTGAGACACAATTCCAAAGAAACCAAGATGCTGAAGCTCCATTTCAGTGCAGAAGGGTGTTGAGCTGAGGTGTTGGCCTCGCTTGTCCGTGCACACAGGCAGGAGGTGGGGGCTCAGCAGCAGCTCAGGGAGGTGGTGGCCTCACTGCAGAGCTGTGGGTGAGGTGGGAATTCCTGCTGCGTTCACAGGTGGAGCTGGTATTTGCTGTGTGTGAGTTCTCAGCCTACAGGGCTGCTTTGCAGTGAAACTCTGCCCTGGAAGCTGACATCAACCCTCTATGCTGCTTTAAATTCATATTCTCCTTGGAAAAAAAATTAGTATTTCAGTGAAGGTTGGAATTTTTATTTTTTTTTAATTTTTTTTATTTGTGAGTCTCCTAATCATTTTGCTGATGAAGTGTCAGCCCTTTTTCAATGAGTTTAAGCCTACTGACAGTAGACTGACTTTTCTTAATTATCTTTTCCAGACCCCTTTAAATTAGTCCACCAGGGGTCTGTGAACCTCATATTGAAAATGACAGCTTTAATATTTCCTTACTAAATACATACAAAGAGTTGTCCAGGGATGCTGACTCACATAAGATTGTTAATTCCCCCTAGATAACAAAGGAATCTGATTTTAAGTGGTAATACCCCTGAGGGACTGGGGCACAGTATGGAGGAAGAGGAGAGTGGCCATCACATGTGACCAAGGCTTTGTCCATGCTGGAAAGAGGAGAGTGTGGGAGGGGAAAAACCATTTGAGGCCATTGAACTCATGCATAAATGTATAGCTTTCAAATAGCTAATTTTTTATGTCATAAAAGAAAACTGGCTAGGGCTGGTTCCTTTTTTATAGCCCTGTCATAAACTCTGAAAAATTAGGTTTATAATTTATGGGCTGAAACCACCTTAACTATTGCAATACAAACAGCATCACTGTTCTGCAGTTTATTTCTAAAATGCCTCCGGTGAAAATATTGCAGTGCCATAATTAACTAATACCAAGATCCTGTTTGTGTCGCTTTCTCTGCTTTCCCCAGAATTATGCAGTTAGTATAAATCCTCAAGGCTTAGAAGATGGCTTCAGAATAATCTTACATCACCATGTCAGTTAAGACAATCACTAATGGTGTTTCTGTGGCTCATAGAGTCTGTCACATCACTGGTTGCATTTATAAGGAGCAAGTTACATAGTTTTTATCTATGTCTATGTGTGCATGCATGTGTCTGTGTATACAAAAAAAAGAAGTAAAAAATAAGTACAGAGGAGAACAGTGTGCTTGCTGTCTCCTAATTACTTTGTTTTTTTTGATATCTCAGCAACATTGATCTTTCAAAATGATCTCTTGCTGGTGGCATCAGTTTTATGTTGGAAAATACTTCTGCAATTCTGGCAATGATAAACTAATTACAGACTATACATTTTTAATGATTTAATCTCCTGTCATATTCCTAGAGAGAAGTGATCCTGATTCCAAACAAATCTCCCATGCATGACCAAACACTCATCATGAAATGTATGGTTTTCATTAAACCCCATTGTTAATAAAGGCTTAGGATTGTTTTGTTCAGATGGGGAGAGGTTGGGGA
Source organism: Anthoscopus minutus (assembly GCA_013399455.1). NCBI lineage: Eukaryota > Metazoa > Chordata > Aves > Passeriformes > Paridae > Anthoscopus > Anthoscopus minutus. The sequence continues at coordinate 231,157 of VWYI01011759.1, forward strand.
GTACAAGCAGGCTGAAAGATTACCGTAATAATGCTGCAGTAAGTGTTTGGGATCACACAGAGCTCCCAGCACCATTCCAGTGGCACGTGCCTCCCATTGCAGAGGGCTCCTGACAGCCCTGTGCAACCCAGAGCTGCGTGTCAGAGGGGTTTCCATGGGTGCTTCTTAGAAAGGTGCTTTCATGTTCCTGGTGTGTGCCAGGAATCCAGGCTTGTGTCACTCACCCCATCTTTGTTAGTGTCTAGGTTTAGGAATGATGACAAGTCGAGTAGTAGGTCAAAAAACAGCTTCCCTTAAAAAAGAGATTCCCTTTTTTAGGCTGCTGAGGTCTCTGCTCTGTGACCTGCTGGGAGATGAGTTCACTCTATACCCCCGTGCCACTTGGGCTCAGTGCTGCGTGCCTTGGGGATCTGCTTTTCAACTTTGCATAAAGGCTGGAGCAATGCACCTTGGCCTCTGGCTGGGGTCAAGGGTGGTGCTGCAAAGGGGGAACATGAAACAATCATCTCCTTTGCCTCTGCTGGAGGGACTGGATCTGCCCTTCAGCAGCAGCTCCTGTGATTGGGCATCAGATCCAGAAGGGAAAGAGAGTCGTGGCTCTCTTGAGAGCACAGATGTAAGAGGTGTTGGAAAGATGACAGAGAAAAACAATTGTTAGAAATTTCTTTTACCTATGGGAGAAATGTCAAGTAATTTCAGTGAGCTGTAAACATCCCTGCCATTTTTGCTTGCTTTCAGGTGCTTTTGCCCCTTTACCAGAGAGCTGTTTTGTTGATTTTAATGACTCCAATCTTCAGGAACTCTGAAGATAAGAACAGCATTTAGAGAAGGCATTTAAAGGAAATTTTGGTATACTGCAGTGACTGTGTGTGTGCTGGTGCACTGGTAACAATCTGAGTCAGATGCACACACGTTCCCACAGCTAATGAAAAACAGGGCCTAGAATTACTCAACTTAGAGAAGTGAGCATGGGGGGGTGGGGGTGTGAATTAAGGTTCCTGTGAACTTTTTGTGGTTTTCCTGGCACAGTGACGATGAAACTATTATTATGAACTAGAACTCCAATTTTATTAATGTTCTGAAGTATGGAAGGAAGCAACAAATCTGATTTAAGAGAAGACATTTGTCTTGGCAATGTGATTTACTCCAGGGTTGTAAATTTGACGTGATGGAGACTAAAATGTACTGAAACTTAAATTTCACCCATATCTCACTCAAAGTCAAATGATTTAAATAGCAGAATATGAGAAATGACATGTATCCTTGGATGCAAATATATTTTTGGTGCTGAAGATTTTAATTTCATGTCTGAGGAAATTTGTCAAGTTGAGGATGAAACTTTTAGGAAAACAAAGGTCAGAATTTCCAGACCTGGTGTGGGGATGCCATGACAGGTGCATCAGTGTCTCCTGCAGTGAAGGTTTCCTACCTGGTAACCTCCTGTAAAGGGTCCAGGAATGATAAAACAGGTATTATGGAAGGTGAAATCTGCTTTGCTGACACAGATCCTGCTAATGCTGTTGTCCTGCCTTGTCACCACACTCCTCTCTGGCACTGTGCCTGCCCTGTCTCCTGTACTGTACAGATGTGTCCAGGACAAAATACTCTAACATTTTAAAGTACAAGGTGTTGACAAACCCAAACCTAGTTGGGGTGAGGGACGGAGTTTGTGTTGCAGGCAAAAGTCCCCCAGCACAATCCAGCATGGAGCATCCTGCCTGCTCTCCATTTGGGGGAATTGTTGCTGGGATTTTGACCTCTTAGGACCAGCTTGGGCAGATGGACCAAGCCTTAGTCCCTGCTCTGGACCCTTCACTGTGGTTTTCCACTTTGTTCAGTGATGGTTTGCACTGTCCTGAGGGTCACCAAACCCATGGGATCATTTGCCCTCTGAAGGGTCCCTGTCCTTCCACTGAGGATGAAGGGAGTTAATGGTGTTACTCCACTCTTGCTTTCATTCATGTCAGAGGTGCCTGAAGTTTATTTTCAGGCTTTGACCTTTTGGTAATCAGCAGAAAGATGTGCTCATTCCCTGATGAACATAAACTTAACCCAGTGGCTATGTGGTCAATCTGGCAGAGGTCTAATTCTCCTATTCATTTCCTGAGTAATGTCTTTTAAAAATCCCTATATTCTGGAAGTAAAAACCAGAGCTTAATATTTTTTTTTACTGTTTTTAAAGATAAACCAGTAACTTTTATGGCCTTGCTCCGTGATTCCATGAAATGGGATTAATTTCTTAGCAGCAGTGGACCTGCTCTGTCAGTTCAATAAAAGTAATGTGGACAATTTCAGTCTATTACTTTTAAATTAACTCAGCCCATATGACTCTTCCTAATACACTGCCACCTTGTGAAAAACAGGGTTGCATTTTATTGATTCATGTGATAGATGAGAATATTAAGTGTTCCCTGGCAAACAGCACCCCAAACAACACAAGGCTCTTAGGCATGCCAGGACTGGGGAACTAATTATGCTGAGACAGAAGAGGTTATTTTACTCATATGCTGTAAAATGGAAAAAATATTAAAGTAACTTTATAGCTTAAGAAAAACCCCACAGCACTTCTCCTTCATGCCCCCCCCTTCCCCCCAGCCTGGCTCTTATGGGTTTTTTTGGTCATATTTTCAGTCAGTTTCTGAAAATGTAGAATTGAAGAAGGTCATTGGGGAGGAAATAAGAAAGAAACTGAAGCAGGGAAAAGCTCAAACCAGTTTAGGTAGAAGGAAATAAAAAGAGGCCCTGGTAACATAGCACACCTGATATGGCAGTGTGTGCAGTAGCCTTGTTTCCACAAATTCAGAGGGATGAACAAGTATTGCCCCTTCAGAGATCCAAACTTTTCAAAAAGATTGCTTGTTAAATTTTTACTTGGTGAAAAATGAAGTCTGGAAAAGCTGGTGTGATGATCCTTTGAGGACATTCTAGAATAATTGTAATAATGCATTAAAATGTCACTAGGGGAAATGATTAATTGGAATTGCCTTCATTTTTCTCCTCCATTTACTTGCATTCCTGTCCTTAGTTCCTCATATAAAAAATATAAATAGTAACATCCAGTGCTAGCACTATATATGAAGTCTTTTATTACTGCACAGTGACATATGTGAAGCCTTGCTGCTGACACTCATGGAGTTACATGCCTGCTACTCCCATGGCTTTATTAACGTTTTTGCTTTCAGCATAAAACCCAAAACACCAAAAACCACGGTAAAATTCTGATCATGGCAATGACATTTATCATTCTGTAACAAAAAAAAAAGTGGTGGATTGTTTGCTGGCTGTGTTGGTTTGTTCTTTCCAGAGCAGAGAACCTGATTTTCAGTTTTCTCTCTTGTCCTCATTTCACAAGGACTAACCCAAACCAGCACACTGTGCAAAGCAAAGATCAGTGCTAGAGGTGACTTTTGTGCTTGAGGCTCTAAAACACCAGCAAAGTGGGAGTAAATGACAGACAGATGTAACAGAAACAAGAGAAACTGGGAGCAGGAAGAGTTTATTTTCATGAACTCTTGCCTGTGCCTGGTGGTTCACTCCTCCAAATGATGAGCTTTAAAATAGGCTGCTGGGGCCAGCATCTGCAACTTGACCTTGTGTGGGTGCATCTTCCTCTGTGTGTTTTCCTACATGAAAGCAATGTGGTGTTCAGGGTGGGAAACTCAGCCAGTTGTTTTCTAACAAGTGGGCTTTTTTTATTTCATCAAAAGAACTCAAGATGAGGAGAAAAGCAGCATTACAAATAAGTAAAAGAAGTAATCTGATTGTTGCTTTAGGTATGTTCCTGCTCATTTTAGTTTGTTGTCATTCAGTTTGATTCACTGAACTGATTCAATTTTAATGGTTCACTTATGTATGCAACTACCTGGAAAAAAAGATAAAAAAATGCCCCTAAAGCAAATCTTACTGAGACTCTGGTCAAAAAAGGATCATAAATAAGCAGAAGTAAAAGGAAAATCTAAAAACAATATGGCACACGTCAAGTAAAAAAAAAAGTACAATACACAGAGTGCAGAAAATAAACATGAGCTACAAAATAGAAGTTAAAAAATAGTACCTAAGGTAAAAAAATCAAATTCAATATGTTTTACAATTACACAGGAGAATGAGTTTCTTCAACCTTTAGAATTCTTTCTTTATTCAGTTAATTTAAAGACAACAAGGCTGGAAGGGTATCTCTTCCAAGGCACCAGCAGTTTCTTAGAGCCCTTGCTGAATGCTGGAAAATTTAGCAAGGAGGAAAATTGCATATACTAAGAATATAACATGATGAATATGTTGTGTCACATACATACCATCTGTGAGTTATTCTGATAGACAGAACAGCTTGTCTGCCAAACCCTAAAGCATGGCTTTGATTATTGCATACGTTGTAAAATAATAATCCAGGGGGCTTTGGGTGAATGAAAGTGTGACCTTGAGCTTGTACTTTAAAGGTCATACCATGGAGGTCTGCAAGGGTAACTCTCTGCTGTAATTAGGTCTTTTGGTAATGGGTGCTGTGGAAGAGAAGTTCTCACAAATGAGGCTGCCAGCAGTTACCAAGGAGAGGAGAGAAGCATCAGGATACAAGTCCTAGAGAACAAGGGGCAGTGGAGTGGTTTTTCCTGCAGTGCTTGGAAAAGAAGATGTGTTGTATCCAGCTCTTGGTGCTGGGGGAGTGATGCAAAGGGGAGTTTTGAACTTTCAGGGCTTGCAGGCACTCAAGGAGAGTGCACAGTACTGTGTTAATTACCTGCACAACTCTGTAAATCATCAACTTTTGTGCTGGTCACAGTATTGCCCACTGCTTGGCCCCACTGGAGGTGCTTACACGGTGGAAGAATGATCAACAACTCACAGATTTGGTCCTTGCTATTCTGCTTTTTACTACTGTTGAAAATTAATTTCGTATGCTATCATTTACTTAAAGTTGTTAAATGCTAGCCTGAGTTTTAAAAAACCCTCATTTTTGTGCAATAACATGATTCAGCTGCGATGGCTGCTGCAGTAAATGTCTTATAAAAGAGGTCCCTTCCTGAGCTATAGTACCCATAAATATTAGCTTTATTTTTATAAGTAGTTGCTTTTTCAGCAGCAAAGTAGCTGTAACCATAAAAATGCTTAATAAGAAATGCTTTCTCAATACTGTTTATACCTTTAAACATTTAAAAGAACCATTTTGTATTTCCTGAATAGCCCTCAGTATTAAATGTAAGTTCCAAGCAATTGTTTTTCCGTGGTTTGGGGATTTTCTGCAAAATTACTCTGAGCATAAGGTTTCCTAATTTTTTCCCCCTTTTCTTTTTCTTCTATTTTGAAACTGTTGAGCTGCTCTGAGTGTAAAAGATCTAGATTTTGAGAATGAAGAAACTTATAGGAGGCTTCCTGCACATCCTCTCAGAGCAGGCTGTTCTAACACAGATGTCACCAAGTGGAATCGAGGCAGTTTCAAAACATTTACTCGCTGTTCCTAATTGGTACCTGCTCTGAGTCACCCTGACTCGCTGTTGTGCTTTGAAAATCACATTTTGTCCCTGCCTTTCCCCCTTTCCCATGTTGCTTGAAAATAATAGAGAAAACCGGTTAATTCAAGCTTCTAATTTCATGGAGTGACATATGGAAGGTTCAGGTCTTCTAGGTGTTTTCTCCAGCAAGAGGAAACAACAAAAATCCTGGCATGTCAAATCCCTGTTTCCTTTCTTGGTTGTTCCATGGGTGGAAAATCTCAGCACCTTTCTGATGCTCTTTGATAGGTATAAAGAGCTGCAAGCATTGCTCGTGCCTCTCTGGAAGCAGAGCAGGATCCTCTTAAATGTTTTGTGACTCATCCAATAGCACTTCTCTGGATTTAAGAGCTACCCAAGCCAGGAGAAACCTTTTAAACGTAGCAGACTTCAGAGTGAGCAGAGGCAGCCTCAGTAAGCTCTGTCATTTGAGTCCAGTCCCAGAGTGCCCTGTGTTTTGCTGAAAAAAAAGGAAATGCTCTGACTGAATCCTCTGAAAAATTATATCCTGCCCTGTTCTGTGAAAACCTCTGTAAGCTTTTGCAGAGAGAGAAGGAAATTACTCCTAAAAGTTTCATTCTGTATGCTGGAATTGTTTATTTTGGAGCCTGCATTGAAAGGGAATAAAAATGGTCGACAGCTAGGAACTTATCACTTGATAACCAGAAGGCACAGTGAAACTGCAAAACTCATTTCCATTGTCTGTTTGATTTGATCCTCTAAAAATCATGACAATGAACATAAGCAAGCATAATATATTCTTTCATTATGCTTCTATATTTATTTTGTGTAATAGGCAGAAAAATAAGTATTTCACTAGAAGTTGCCCTTTTTAAGAATATTATTGTTGATTGAAACATTTTGAATCAACATTATTGTTGATTGAAACCTTCTAAAAGCTATGTATAGATAGTACATTATCACTTCAGAGGCTTTTGTTTTACGTATCTGTGTTTTAAGTAGACATTATTTTCATCAAATGTTGTGATATTTTCTGAATAATGTCATTGAAAAATAACTTTACTTTTCCGAGTTTCCTTCAGGCACCCAGGGAAAGCCAGTAGCAGTGCTGAACAAGAGATGTGACCAGAAAAGAATAATTTGTGATATACCATTAGGTTTCATTTGCACAATACCCAAAAGACCAGCACATAAAAGCTGTGGTAGCTTATGTTTTCCATGGTGAATTTTATAGGATCACATCAAATAGTGTAAGTGTTGGTTTTGTGGTTTCTCAGATTCCATATTCTCCCCCTGACTTTTGTGCAGGGTGCAGTAATTGCCATGAATTCTGCAGAGAATTTGTGATCAGCTGTATTTTCTGTTGGAGCAAGGGGACCCACCCTGAGTGCCAGCAGTAAGTGTTAGTAGCAAGTCCTTAGGGGAAAACTGGTTCCTGAACAGGAGACCAACTCTTAAAATAAATAAGCAGAACAAGTGCAGAAAAGGAACTTTAGGGTATGAAATACGATCCAGCTATATCTCCAAATATCTTTTAGATGCTGCCTTGGCTGCAGTATGGTGTAAATGAAAATAGTGGAGAAGGTTTTACACATTCCAGTTGTTTCATCATGGTAACTGAATTTCCACAGACCCAGTTACAGTTAGATCCAGCGACAGCGGACACCAGTCCTGTGGAAGACCATGTGTTAGGAGAAAATGTTCTAGTCCAGAATCAAAAATCTTTCTGAAACCATGTCTTAAAATATGCACTCAGCTCTGGAATAGCAGATGCTCTGGGCTCCAGATGCAGTGTATGGGAAGAAGTCTGCATTTTTTTTTTTTTTTTGGTTGCTGCTAAAATAATGTGTATTGCATTTCAGATTGGAGACACTTTGCAGTTTAGGAAAAAGTTCCCCAGATGGAAGGATGTGAATTATTTATTCAATGTTTATCTCAGGGTTTACTTCCCATCACAACCAATTAAGGCTATTTCATTTCATTAAAACGAACGTTTTCACATTGGGGAAATCATTTATCTAAGGAAAGCTTATATATAGTATCCACTACTTAAAAGCTTGAAAGCTTCCATCAATCATATAGTCTCAAATTCATTTAAAAATGTACAAGATGGGAAAGTAAAGATATTTTCCTATGTTAGGCCTTGCCAAATTGAATTATAATTAATTGAAATTTAAGAAATTAAGATATTATATTCATGCTTTTCTTCCTGCTCAGTAGGAAGCAATGGCTTTCAGTAGTCCCCTATCACTTCAGTGTTGCAGGCACTGGACAAGGCTCAGCCCACTTTAATCTGTGTACCTAGAGCAGAGAAGAATCCTTTGCTCCCACACAATTGTCTTAAGACTTTGCTTGAGTAAACAAAGACTGAAATCAAGCCTTACAGAAACAGAATATATTATGAAATAAAGTTGTCTGCTTGGTCCATAATTCTGCATTGAAAGTGGCTGTGTTTGTGTGGCAGTGAAGAATTTGCTGGAATTCTTGTCTTTGTTCCTGTCCTGCAGCCAGAGTCTGTGTGAGACTTGGGCAAAATGCACCAAAAGATAGCTGTGATAGCCAAGGCATTAAACTGAAAGGTCAGCTTATTATTCATTTTAGAACTGCTTTCCTGGTGAGGTACAGCCAGGTCTCACCAAGGTTCCTGCAGATCAGATTAGAAGGGGCACAGACCTGCTCCAAATGAATAGCATCAGTCTTGGGAAGGGAGAAAGAGAGCCCATTACTGTCACTTGACAACTTCATTTCAGTCCTTGCCCCCAATAATTACAACTCCTAGGAAAGCCAAATTGTGGAATCTGGGGAATTAAAGTCTGGTCAAACAAATCACTGCTTTTTTAAAAGGCTAGGCAGACAAGGAGGCCAATCTGTGAAATATGCTAGGAAAATACAGAGAAAAATAACCTAAATATCAGGTATAGATCTTTGTCTGGGTGTGTGATGAGTTTAAAATTACAGAAAATGCTGTGGTTAACTTTCCTGGTGTCTCTTTGTGAGGTCTGGATCAACAGTATCACAGTAAGAATGTTAAGATATTGATTTTTTTCTTGTGGTGGGTGGGATTCCTGCGTAATCTCCATCCTCTCTGGGGACAGGCATTAACAAAGGTCTTTGGAAATTATTCAAGACTAGTTTGTGAACAGCTAAAATTTCTCAAGAGTTTTGTAAGTAGACTATAGTGCTCTGACAATCATTTAATGCAATTTTATGCATTTTAGGGGAAATAAAGTTTGGTTTCTGCATCATCCTGCTGAAAACAAATCTATTGCTTCCCTAAGCTTGTGGGTGTATGTGCAGGTTTATTTACATGGAAACCCTGATTCTTTTAAAAACATGTTCATAGAACTATTTCTTGGAGAGATGTGACATGCATGTGATAAAGGGCATCTAACAATGGGGGAAATTTATTTTATATCATTGATTTAGTCAATGCCTGACATTATTTCTATGGAGGCAAGTTCATCCTTATTTATGCCTTGCTGCTGTTAATGTGGAAAAGAGCAAGATAACAGTGATTACAAACTCAGATTTCTATGTGACTGCAATCAGGTTGTGATATGGAAGGCAGGAGGAGGAAACCTCCCCAAAGTTGGCTCCAGTAGTTTATGTTATGCAGTGTGTTAGATCTTTAAACCACCTTCCCCCAGAATTTTTTGCATGATAGGCCAGAGACAATCCAAGGAACACTTGCCTCTTTGTTAAGGTTCTTTGAGCTCAAAACACCGTGCAGCAATCCTGTGGTTTGCTGGCTTCTGGCAGCTTTTGAAGCAGGCTTCATGTTTGTCAGGCTGGATCCTGTGCAAACACCAGGCAAGGAGGCTGCTCCAGGTCTGAGCCCTGCACACATGGGGGCTTCAAAGGGAGCCTCCTGCAGCGAGCACTCCCTCTCACTGACCTTTGATTTTATTCTCAGCATCCCACTTAGGAGAATTTTCCCTGTCTAGCACAGGGCTGTTTTAAGTTGTTTTGTCTGTGTGTAGGGGTAAAAAGGGAGAACTTACCTGATGCAATTAGGAACATGTATCTAAACTTCCTGGTGGGCTGCATTGCTCTGCTTGTAACTCCTCAGGCGCCTGTCAGGTTGCACTGGTCAAAGGATTTCTGTTCTGAAAAGGTAATTTAATAGAGACAGAATTCAGTGTATGTGTCCATGAATACTCCTGAATTTGTCTAGAAGATTAAATTCAGTATCACATACTTAAAGATTTTTTTTGGTCTGGAGACCATTAGTGTTACCAGGTTTTGAACATCTACAGATGGAAGCATGGTGTTCCATGAGGAATTATGGATAGATACAGAAATCCTGGATCTGAAACTTCACAAGGGGTTCTGAAGTAAGAATAACAAAATCACTATATTTATTAAGGACATGGACTTTCATATCTTCTCTCACTGAACCATCACTGATTCCTAAGATCAGCATCCTAGCATCAAAGGAGGGCTTCATCTGTAGAAACTCACAGCAGAATACACCAGAGCTCTGTCCCAGCAGGTGTAGATGCCTCTTGGCTGTAAGATTCTGAAAATTATCTTATGCATTTATTAAATCTCAGTTAGTTTTGGGGGGAGAAGACAGAGGAAGTTGCTGCTTCTGTTTCTGTTCATGACTTACTGACCCCCAGCAGCTGAAACAAGGTGTAATCCAGCTGTTCAGACCTTTCACAGGCCAAGGTGATGGCCACTCTCAGGTCCAGGACACAGGATCCCATAATGTGGTGACCCTGTGCTCTGGAGTGACCAAACCCCTCTGGTTCTGTCCCTGTAGTGGCCACAGAAATGTTTGTGACTGGACCTCACACATGTGCTTTTCCCCCCCAAGTTTTCAGACCTTCCTTCTTTTCCACAAAAGGGTTTAGCAGAACAGCCCCACGTGGCTTTATTTAGTATTCTGCTGTGCTTCAATTGTCAGTGAGATACTAATGGAAATTTATCAGATATGAACCCAAAGGGACGCAAATAAATAAATAAATAAATTTATAGATGTATCTATGTTAAAATGCTCTGGGCTGTCCTTACTTTTGGAGCTTTTTTAAAAAAATCTAAAGCCCCCAGTCATGGCTTAAAATTTGCCACTTCTGTATTAGTCTTTCCCTTTGTTTTAATGGTAACTTCTAATAAGGAGGAAAGTACAATGGAAATTTTTGGCCAGCAAGTTATCACATCCTTCATCTGTTTTCAGTCATCATTCAAGGTGGAATTAAGAAAAGGAGCATTTCATGATGCATTGATAAATGATGATGAAACTACTTGATAGCTGGTGGCTACAAATTGGCTTTATTGCAGTAATTTTAACTTTTGCTTTCTGTGTTTAAGGAGATGTCCTCTATTGTTGATGGCTGGTTTTGAAATTAAGTCAAGATGTTGTGCACTAGCATGAACAGAATCTGACATGGTTTGCTTTGGAAAGCTCATCATCTCTAAGGGCTTTGGAACCCCCTCTGAGACATAAAAGGATGACAGGATAAGACAAGTATTTTTATGCATTTTTCTTCTGTGTTTTTACTCTTGACTGTGAAAAGACAGCCTTTTCTATGGAGCAGCATGCTGAATCACTGTGTTCATAGACCTCTGGTGACCAGAGAATGCAAATTTCTTTCCTCAGGCTCTTTTATTAGTGGTAAGTAATGTGTAAGTGGGAGGAGTTTTAGGAAAAGCATCTTAAGGGAGCATGAATAAAGGCCAATGTTTTATGTGAACAAGAGGTCTGCATTTTCCTGATATGCTAGAGCTTTGTGTCTTATATAAAAGCAGGTTCATCTGAAAACTCTCTCTCTAGCCATGCCTTGATTCTCTGAAGTTTGGACAGAATAGTCTTTCTGTTTTATTTTTTTTTACTCAGCAATTCTTCCCTGGAATGACAGAGGGATGTTCTGGGGGGACAAAACAATTGTTCCCTGCCAGCTAATCTGTAAGGATTTTGGCATTCTCAGGAGTTCCCACTCAGCTATCCCATCCAGTTACTCTTCCCCTGATATGTTTTGCAAAGACAGCTTTCCTTGTGAGTCTGAGTGCTAACTTTGCTCTTAAGGAGTCTTTGCTTATGTTTAGAACAAATTTGCATACCCTGCTTTATTAGAGCAAGCAGGAGAGGCTACCTCCTAATTTTCTAAGGAATTCTCTTTGAAGTCCAACTAGCAGGTGAGGAAAAATGTCCTATTCCTCGTCCACATGGAGACTAAAATGGAGTGCCAGATATTTATCACCATTTTTGTTATGTTTCTGAGAGATTTAATAGTGCCCAGAATAATAGCTGCGTGCTATTTAAACTGAAGCATTATTTAGCAATTGGTGCTGTCTCAAGAGGATAATTACTCAGAAGTATCTGTTTGAAAATTCATCTACTGCTAGTTGTATAAATGTCTACAGTGCCTGAAGTATTTAAATACTGAGAGGCTTTATGATTAAAGTTACCATATTACAATATTTAAGAGTGGCGGATTTCTATTAATATTATGTGTGCTTAGATTCAAATGCTGGTATTGTCTCTGTGACTCAGGGGAATCTGCACCTCCTGACAGCATTCCCACTGAGCAGAGAAAGTGGGTACATTGTGTGCCCTGTAACATCCCCAGGTGCAGAAATGAGTGCTCTCAAGCAGAAACAGCCCCAGGTTATCTGTGTGCAGCATTGCTGAGTTTGGAGGGGATGTGACAGCCAGTGAAGTGTCTGCTGCCCATGCTGGGCATGATGATGGAGTGCTTTGTGAGGGAGGACAGGGAGTGTCTTCAATATTCAATCCATACTTATGAAACTAATTGGGTCTCGCTTTAACTTTGCTGCTTTACTGCAAAGGCACTTGAATGTGTCTTTGAGTCTTTGAGAACCCAAGTGAGCAGCTGGGTTTTGATCAAATTCGTCAATGCACTCTAAAATTATTAGAAAGGTCTGACATCATATGCAGACACACACACAAAGCAGGATCACATAAATCTCATTTTCTAGTTTAACTAGGTTAAAAGACTCTGACTTTGCACATAGAGTAATGAACATTAAATTAGTTATTGCCACTCAAGGAAGTGTTCCTGGAGTCCTTACAGAGAGCTGTCTGAACATGTGAGTTCAGTGCTCAGCTGCAGCAAAAAGCCAAAGAGGAAGATTCAAAATTATTAGGAAATTGGAAAAGGTGACTCTGGGTGCATGATTACACAGGGCTGTGAAATTTCAACAAAGTTAAATAAATGTTACTTGTTATGCTTCCCAGTGTAGCTAAGGTTCTGAGTGCAGAGACAGAAGGTGCACGTTCCATGGAAAGGATCACTTTTCCAGCAGTGCACCCAAGTGCATCAATCGTGGAGCCCCTTGGGAAGCGAATCTCTAGCAGTCAGCAGTAAATCCAGGTTGGCAATAGGATTTAACAGAGCTCTGGACACACCAGCCAGGGATGGTCCTTGTGCAGCTTCCAGGTCAGAAAGGCCTCTGAGCAGCTGGAAGCTGCAGGGCTGTAGTGAAGGCAGCACTTGCTCTTTGTCCATGTCTTGATTCACTTCCATTGGTGCCTGAGAGAGGATGCAGAGCCTGGTGCACCTGTAGCCATGATCCCGTGCTCTATGAGGGCTCTCTGGGGCTATATTCCTGCAGCCTGGGGTATTGGACAATATCCATGGCCACACTGCTCCACACAAATCTGTGTGGAGCATTGTTAAGAAACTCAGCAGAAAGAGGGCAGCTTGAAATAATCTAAAACCCATCAAAATACCTTCTGAGCTATGTGCTTAAAGGAGAAGGGAATGGAGCTGGAAATTAGGAAGTCAGGGTGGTGTTCTGTGGAAGACTGGTGCACATCATTGAGAGATATGCTGGTGCCACTGTAGCCCTTGGCTGGCAGGCTGTGTGATGGGAGATCTTGGGAGTGAAAGGGCCAGATGATAATTGCTGAAAGGAAGGAGATAAACTGAAATATTTGACTTTTACAATCTCCTGGGATGTCAGGACCCTGTAATGCCATCCCAGCAACCACTGGGCATTCAAGGAAGCCAGTCATGGTCCTGAATGTGTTTTGAACTGCTCAGGGCTACCAGAAGCTACCAGAGCTGCCGCCGATTTCAGCAAAGTCTTAACAGCCCTTTGGTGTGAGATAGGGATTCTGTCTTTTCTATCTTTGTCCTTTTCTTTCCCCCATCTCTGTTGTTCTTCCTATCTCTTTCCTCCGTCTGTTCAGTACCAGGCTGGCACAGTGAGCCCAGACACCCTCCCTTTCACAGCGCTGCTGTGATCCCATGCCTGGCAAGGCAGAGAAAAGCTGTGTCCTGTGCCACCTGGCAGGAGTTAGCAGGTGTTGAAGTGCCTGATAACAGCCATTTTCATTGCCTGCTTCCACAGTAATGAAGTTGCAAGTAGCAGTCGCAGAAGCCGAGTTATCTGGCTGTGCACTTCTTTCCTTTTTGCTGTTACATGTTTTTGTTTCTGGAGAAATTAGGACTGGGCTCCAGAAGTAGATGTAGCCTATCTCACCAGTTTTTCTGAAGGACAATGTTTTTCACCACATTTAAGACCATCCATAGATTGTTTTTGTAAGAAAAACACGTTTGGTGACAGGAATGGGGATAAGGCATAGGTGACACTAGAAGACTCAAGTGTTTGTATTTTAAATTCTTTCTATATGTTTTTTGTACTGTTCTCAACTTTTTCCTTCAATTATAAGTTGTAAAGATGTTTAAATCATTAGTGTTGCCATGGAGCTGAGCAGCCTGGGTCTGTGCTCTCAACTCGAACCAAGTTTGAGTGTTCAGCCTTACAGACAGGGTCATGTTAACACCTTAACCTACGACTTCATGCTCTGTTTTATTGACATGAGTGAGCCAAGATACTGGATGCTTTTTCCCCAAGAGTCACAGGGCCTGCTGCTGGAGGGCAGGCTGAGGCTCTGGGTCACTGGTGGATACTGGTGTGTGAACAAGGTAATTCAGCTCTCTCGTGATCAAGCAGGTGACGTTACAGCTGTTGGATTCAGGTCACATTCACCACCTTTTCTCTACAGCTAGAGAGGAGATGCATGCATCTGTTAAGTGAATGTGGAGATTATTGGGTAAACACAGGCTTTCTTATGTAGGGCTGTAATTACAACCCTGCAATATTTCTGTCATAAACTGACCTAGCAGACTTCTCTTAGTGAAGTGTTAGCATTAGCTACTGACAGCCTTTGGAGTGTGTGTGTGTGTTTGACAGGGAAGGAAACGAGAATGTTGGATTAAAGAATGAAGCTAGCCAGGGTGGAGGAGGAAAGCTGAGCAAAATCTGAAGTAGGACATGAACCAACCCTCTTTCAAGAGCAACCCTTGCAGCAGTCACTGCTGCTCCTGAGGCGCTCACACGGGAGTTGGGAGGCGGTGCCTGGACCTCGTTTAAGAGAAGAAATACTGCAGTAGGAGCATGACCTTTGAAATCTGCTGGGGCAGGATGTTTTGTGCATCTCGTGAGGAGGGGCCTGTGGTTCTTTTCTGAAATGCCCCCAGTAACAAACACACGTGTTTGTGATGTTCGCTTGTTGAGTTTTTGTCAAAGCTGAACATTTTTGAATCATTCTTTGGCTAGGCACTCTTAGCTGACTGGTTATGATCAAGGCTGTATGGTTAGAGCACATTTGCACTATTTCTTGTTACTCTGTCTTGTTAACTTTAAAATTCTCTTTGAGATACCTTTCTGGATTTCCTCTCCTTTCAGTATTTGAGTGCAGCATGTGCTCACCCTTTTCTATACCTTCACTACAATAATAGCAAAGTTTAAAATTTAAATTAGGGTTTTCACTTTAATTCTGTTTCTCAAGCCATGATGCATGTTTAATGGATGGTAGTATATTTGAAAGATTTGTTTGGCAAAATCTTGCTTACCAGTACTGAGATTTATGCAGATAGTTTTATCTCAGATTTGTGGCACATAATACATCTTCTTATAAAAAGGTTAAATAAAAGAAATACAACTTTTACAGAACATTGGCTATAAACAGCCTCTTGAATGAAACAGTGATTTCTAGGTTAATATTTGAATTTTTAACTTCAGTGCCACTCTTTTAATATATTTCAGGTTCCTTGATCCAAAGCTTACTTTGTATTCTGAAGACGTGCAATTGCTGTAATCTCAAGAGAAGATAAGCATGACATCTGGTTCACACCTGTGGTTTTAGGGATAAGAGCATAGCTGCTTTATGTATTATTCAGGGCACTCTCTTGAAACTGCAAGGAATTTGACTCTTTGGGGCCCTTTGTCCAAAGGTTTTTGTACTTGTTTAAAGTAAACATGAAATATAGAAGTCTTCTTTCAGTAGGTATTGAATAGACTATTTATTCCAACCTGCCTGCTGCCAGGGAGGGAAATCAGTTATGCAGGTTAATTATCAGATTTATGATAAAGACTTTACTTGTGCAACTCCCATATTTCACAAGTTCCACTGAGGCATTTTGTGCTGTGACAGAACCACACCAGGAGAGGTGAATGCACCAGTCCTGGTGTGGATCTGTGTGGCAGGTGGCACCTGCCCAGCCCTGGCCCCGGGCAGCTTGGGGCAGCTCTCCCTGCTGTGTGATGGGAGAGACTGCACCAGTTTGGAGTGTTCCCAGTTACCATTTGTGTTTGCCAGTGCAATCCAAATACCTGGTGCTGGTGGTGAGAGGAGTGGCATGAGCAAGAATTGAATTCATTGGGCAGCTCTAGAGGCAGAGACACCAACAGTCTGGAGAGGAGCCAGCAGCTGTCACACTGAAAACCAGAGCTTCTCTGGTGTCCATCACACAGGGGAATTGTCTGAGTGTGAGATGCTGAGGCAGAAGAGATGCTTTCAGAAATACACAGGTGTGAGCCACGCTGGAAGTATGACTCATGGGCATGCAAATCGTTTTCTATGATTCAAATACAGTTGAGGGAAGGGCTGAACCTGGCACAAAGGCTGGTTGAGCAGGAGCACAACTGGGCACACCTTCCCCCAGGAGTTGTTCAGCTCTGCTGAACCAAAGCCTGTGAAATTTGGATTCAAATGCCAGTCTGGTGGCACTGTTGTGTTCTTTGGGACTCCAAAGAACTTGAATGTTCTTTCCTTTCAACATCAATGGCCCTGCAAGAAATCAGAAGTGTTAAAGCTGAGAGGTTGTTTTAGTCACATTATAAGGGGATGCCACAAGTGAGCAGCAGTGCCAGATGCACCAGGGGAGTCTCAACATGTCTTCTGCAGGTATGAGCGAGGGAGGGGGTGAGAGTCAGAGCTCTCTTTCTGTTTCACAGGCATGGAAGAATAACTTTGACATTTAGCAAAGGACCATTACAGAATGTGTTCACAAATGGGTTTGCAGCTGTGACAGTGGACAAGGCTTTAAGTTAAAAAGGCTGCACAATTTCCAGCACTTTGCTTTTCTGTCAGTTTTGCTTCTTGCCTGAGTATTTTGTTTCTTGCTGTGCTGAAGTCTAGTTCTTTTTGATTTGTTAGTGGAAATCCAGAGTCATGTCCTTAACACACTGGCACCATTAGGATGGTATACTCAGCTACTCAGTGTATGTGTCTGTACACTTAAGAAAAGAAGTTTACAAATTTCTTAACACTGCACTCCAAATGTGTGCAGACTTCACTTTCTGCTTGGTAAAACAGTCAGAGGGTAAAGGTAGAGAAACTTGGAAAATTAGACAGAATACAGAGATATTCCATGTAAGGTTTCCCAACACTGGGGGATTTGGGTAGGCAGCCCATGGTGGGGAAGGATTTCAATTTGAGGTATTTTCAGGAGATTCTGAGTTTTAGCAAGGATATAGTGTACTCACTCCTTGCATATTAAACCCTTCTAAGAATCCTGAAGTAAAACACCCACATTAAGCAGCTGCATTGGAATTATCCCTCGTGTTGCAGTGGGACAGCTGTGACAGAGCCAGTGCTGTCCCTGCAGCGCAGGCTGCCACACACCCCTCCAGCAATCTGCAAGTAACTGCTGAGAGTGGGGCTGAGCACTCTTTTGGCTCTGCCTTTGGCATTATGATGAGGGTCTAGATCGAGCTGTATTCTGCACAATATGAGAAAAACCCATTATTATTTTTACCCCCCAAGTAAGCTGTTGTCCTGGCCTGGTTTTGCTGTAACTGTCCATCTACTTCACAGTTCATAAATAAAAATAACTCTGCAAGTGTACAGCCTGGAGGATTTCACATTCCCTCAGAGATAGGAATGGCCTTTCGCCCAGCAAAATGCTGCTGAAAACGTGCCCCATCTGCTGCATAGCTTTGAATCCAGAGTGAAACTATAAATACCTCAGAATTTGTTCTAAGGCATTTGGAAGTTCATTAAACCTCTTGGAAGACCTTGCCTTCTCCCACTGGAAAAAAAAAGAAAAAAGATAAAGAAAAAAACCCCATCATCAACAAGAAAAAAAGACCACACACAGAGGACATTTTGAATTCCATAGTGCAAAAAGAGGAATTTGTGTTAAGATATGAGCTCTCAGAGGAATGAATACTTCTGCTAGTACATCTTGAAAGTGAATGGGATATGAAATTGTATTAATCACACATGCTGGGAAAAGTATGCTTTTGTGGTGTTTCTTCTTCAAGTGCAGCTCCTTTGTTTTTCCTGAAGAGTGCTGGAGTATTTTTGGAAGGAAATCCCAGTTCTCTCCATGCTGGCAGCACTTCTTGGTGTTTCAGAAAGTAAATGGATTCCTGAAAGATGAGCTGAAGTATGGACAGTTTGGTATTTTGAAGTTTAAAACTCTTCAGTAGTGTTCTTTCTTTTAGGAAGGCCATGGGAAGCAGATGAAGAAGGTATCTAAAACCAGCCACTTTTGGGTGGAGTTCAGAGCTATTCTGTTCATACAATGAGTCCATCAGGCTTGTTTTTGGTTGCTGTGTTACTTGGTGCTCAGCCACTTTCTAAACTGCCTGTTTCAGTTTTTCAGCCATGGCAGCAGTTAAGTATTGCCTCTAATTTTTCCATTTGTGCAGTTTTAGGAAGCCACGTTTGCCTCAGTGTTGTGTGCTCCTGCTGTCTTACTTGGAATATGCCACCATCAGACCAAGCCACTGAGTGAGACTCAGAGCTACTCAATAAATACACAAAAAAGTCTCTGGCAGAGGAGGAAGGGCCAGTGAAAGACACCAGCTGGCATTCCAGAGCCTGGGAAGGTGCCTTGGGTGTGTGGGTGCACTGCCCTGCAGCAGTTGTGTGCACTGAATTTCTGCAACATCTGCTCATAAAAGGAATGTGAACCACACAGCACAGAAGTGTTTGGGTTGGAAGGAACCCGAAAGATCAGCTGGTACCAACTCTCTGCCAGGGGCAGGGACACCTTCCACTAGGTCAGGTTATCCAGAGCCTGTCCTGGCTGGCCTTGAACACCTCAGGGATGGAGCACAAACAACTTCTCACAACAGCTCCTCCTGTCAGCTGTGAGCTGGTTGAAGCTGGTACCTGTATTAAGGAGGCAATCATCTCTCTGTGAGGTACCTGTGTGTGACTCTTCCTTGTTGCAAAATCAAGCAAGTGAACAGCAACCTCAAAGTTGTTTTCCTCCAACAACTCTCCATATGGTACTTAAGTTCACACTCTTTTCAACTGTGTCATTCTTCCCATTAATTTCAAATTTTTAAAACTTCTTTCCATAAAACTTCTGCTTAAAGAGGGGATAGGCAATGACCATGTGAGGAGCTGAGGTCCAGAAATGGCCACTGATCAATGTAAGATAGCAGGAACTCTAGTAGCCTTTGCTGCTATATATAATAATAGGTTGCCAGTTCTCAAGTTACCAAAAGATTTGATATTTAAGAAATATTCCTCCTTTTACACAAAAAAACCCCAGAATACTATTCTCTCTCAGAGAGAGAGAACTATTTCTCTCTTCTTTGTTTTCATGGGCTTAATCTTTTCAGGATGGAAAGAGCTTTGCATTTTCAAGGTTTTTCTTCCAGGCATGAAGGCAACAGCCACAGTGATTTTAAAATTGCAGTGAAGGTTCTCCTGGAATCACATCATTCTGGTTCTTTGGGCTTGAAGTGAAACACCGTTTGTCAGGAATCCTCTGGTGGAAGGGTACAAATGAGCAATACTGTGTGGGGCAATCTTTTAGCCTTTTTTTTATTTTTACCTCCTCTCCTTGGATCTCTTCCATCCCTTGGACATGTGGTTCACATCCCTTTCACAAGCTGACTGTTGCACCAGTTACCACCCACGTTTCCAGAAAAAGAGCCTCCTAAATTTGTGTGTCTAACAAGATGCTGTGATGTATCTGCATGTACAGGTATAATTACCACAGAAATGAAGATTATTTTAAACCTCTTTAGAAGATGAGAAGGAAAGGGTCAAAAAAGCCTCCTGCTCGTTATGCTTCAGTTCTTGCTTATGTCTTAGTATTAAAGTGTTAGTATTATAATCTCCTGTGTTTGGAAGGAGGTCAAATATGAAACAACACTTGTAACACAGAGGAAGGAGGATCAGAAACAAGAGGCATTGCACTGGGAGGTAATAACCACAGCTCTATAATTCAAGAGTCTTGTGCGTTGTGAACGAGAAGACTTACTGCTGATTTTTTGTTGGTTTTGAATGATTTATAACATTTCACTTGTGGTGGAGTGTTGCAATCTATGTTGTCATGGAAATTCTATTGAATTTATAGTTCCATTTATCCAAAACGATTTTCCAGACTTCATTTCATGGTGAATCATATGGCTGTTACTCGGAGTACAAAGCAATTGCAAAAAAGTTTCATGTTAGGGAAAGCATGAACACTGACACCGTTATTTTCATATTACAGAAATACAAATGAATGCAACATGCAGCTCTTTAGCATCAAATGGGCCTTCCTTGTGTAATGACTCACTGTGTACACACGAGATGGATTTTCATGTTAGAGGGGGGAGCAAGCCTAAGGGGTGTTTATGTTCTGGCAGTAGAAATCAGGGAAGTTTCTAGCTTGGCAAGGTCCTTCTCTCTTAGCACTCAGGATTTAACACTCAGGGTACCTGAGTGATCCCGTGAGCACTGGCATTCCTCCCTGTTCTCCTGAACTGTCACTGGACCACTCACAGGTTTAAGTGCTGTGCAGACTTACAGGCAAAAAGTGCAACAACCACCACCCTTCAGGCTGAAAATGACTCTGGAATTGCTTAGTCTCAATTTATAGCATCGGTACACCTACTGTGTTGTTTGGAGACAACAAAGCAAGAATTCCTGCTTACTGTTAAGGAAGATGAAAGGGAAATTCACCATACTTCTGAGGGATAGGAAGGTCTAAATTGAGTTAAATTCTGCTATTTCACTTGCATGATCTTACTCTTCCTGTTGTTTCAGCTCCTTTCATTTTTTTCAGCCTAGCATTGTATTCATTATCGAGTTGCAATTACATTAGGACAAAGTCCCTGTCTGACTCTTTGTTTTGCAATTTTACCCAGCACACTTTTAGGCACCAAGCTATGACATTCAAAATCCATCTCTCTACCTGCCTAACTATAGTTAAAAATTCACTGATGAATAATAGACTAGGCAGGAAAAACATGCCATTATCTGCTCCTGTTCAACTTTATCTTTTCAAAAGAATGCAATATACTCTGTGTTATTCCATCAAGCACTGGTAGGAGAACTGGGAAACATCACGATTCACTCTTCCCCCTGTCTTCCCTAAGCAGGTTTTGAATATGTTATAAATTGTAAGTTTCATGGATTTTTTAAAGAGAATATAATGAGAAGTCAAACATTAGACTTTATTGCCCCAGTGTACGTCTCACACTCCAGTAAACACACAGACTGCAGGACAGTTATTCTGAATTTTTAGTGCTGCAGTGAAGATTACATTATCTCTGTAGAAAATTTTTATTCCAGCCAAATGGATCACATCATCCAGTTCACTGGAAATCTATGCACATATTTAAAGCAAAAGTTACATGCAAGCTTTCAATTAAGAAAAATTGTATGTGATTCATAATCTTATCAGAGGATTTATTTTTGTGCGAAAGGTTTTAAATGCAGTTGTAAAAGTGGCTGAGAATAATTTATTCTTACAATGAAAGCACCAAAGACACTAATTAAGAATTAGTATATTCAGTGCTTAACTCCATCATTTAAAGCAAACATTTCAAAATTTTTGTTCCACCATTCAGCAAAGAGTTGCAGTCTACCTGCACTGCCTGGGTGTTGTGCTCTTCTGAAAATACTCTGTCTCTAAAGCAGTACATAATAATCCACATCGCTGCTCCCTCTGCATCTTGCTGCCTAATTCATAAAAAACATTGTCTGGTCTATAAAACCTTTTAATTTTTTATGCTTTTTAACCATGCTTTAAATTGCAGTGGTAGTCCTTGGATTACTGGAAGGAAATGAGCAGAAAGATAATTCCAATGATCCTTTCCCTTGCACCAGAATTCCTGATTCTGTTGAATATTCTGTACTCCACATCTGTGACAGCACAATGAGCCTTTGTTCATTTTTTAATCTAAAGAGAAATCTGCTGTAGGAGGTTGCACAGGGTGATAGCAGCCCAATTTAAAAGTCTCAATTATTTATTTTTAAAATAGTTGGCATCTGTCTATGGAAAATATACTTGCTTGGTTTCCAGTCTCTTAGAATTGCTTTGAACTCACTCACATCTTCTGGGATCTATCAAACGCTCGTTGTGGCTTTTCTCTCGTAAGTGCTGAATGACTTTGGCCATGACAGTCTGTATGGGATGTAAACTTTCTGTCTTTGTAGTGGGATAATGGCAGTGAAGAGATGTCATGCACAGAAGTGGTGATTTCTGTCTGGATGCCTGTCATGCCAAGCACAGAGACAGAGCCTTTTCTTTGTGCATGGGTGGTGAGGAGAAGCCATTCATTGGAAGCAGGCTCAGTTCCTGCGAGCCAGTGACATTTCATAATGAGGGTTTAGTCATTCAGAGGCAGTTACACTTAATAAAACCAGAACTGCTCTCTGCTGGGCAGTATTTCTCAGTAATAGGCACATTTTGGACAGCCTGTCCTTACAACATCAGCATGGTGGCAGCCCAGTTTGGCATCAAAATCTAAGCACAGAGCAGGGCCTGACATTTTGCCAGGTCTGGGTAGCACCAGTTTTCTGGAGGGGTTGGAAGAACACAGTTGAAGAAAGGTGTTTTCTGCAGGGAGAGGTTGTCCTGAGGAGGAGGAATTTCCTGCTCCCAGGACATGCTGGAGAGGGGTAAGAGCTTGGAGGCAAAGGCTCTCCAGAGAACAGACAGACCTGGAGTGCTTGGAAATTGTAACACTTGGCCACGGGATCTTCCTGGACAGCAGAGACTAGAAAACATGACATGTTTTCTCAGGGTGACTGGTGATTATCTCCTGGGTTATGGCAGAGTGAGGGCTTTCTCCCTAATCCTCTGTTTTAAGGCACTTGTAGCAGTCTGAAGATTTTGCCTTCAGTGATATTTTTTCAGGCTTAAATCTGAGCTGTACAGCAAATCTCTCTCAAGTTTGAAAACAATTCTTTTATAGCGTGGAGAGTGTCAAAGCATGAAGTTTTCCCATTAAAAGCAAACTCTTGCCCTCTCCGTGCCTTGTAAAGCTTTGTAGCTACAGTAGTATTAGTGGGAGCATTTGAGGATGTAGAGTTTTTCCTGCAGGAAAAGTCCCTTTGTTTCACTAGGAATGGTTTGTCTCAGCTTGGCTTTACCAAAATACTGAAAATCTCAAGTTGCTTGGACACACCTGGTTTTTATGATCCCTCTTTACAAGATAAATGCAAGTATGCTGCTGTGTTGCACATCTGAGATTAGGGAAGGCTGTGTAAGCCTTTCCCAGCCTTGTGGCTGTGATGGGGCTGGATGTGAAATGTAAATCTCATACATTTTGCCATGGAAAACATGACACTCCTGCCCTCCTGTGCCACGGGGGAGGCTCTTGGGAGCCCAGCCAGCAGGGATGTGTGGAGCAGAGCACTCTGAGTGCACACAGGTAGTGGGTGCCACACTGCACAGGGCATTTCAGGCTTTACTGCAGGATTCTCAGCCTCTCAATCTTCTCGTTTTGGAAGATAGAAGCTGTTGTGGAATCACGTGCAAAAATGCTGTTGTATGAGGCTGGAATCAGTCAGTGCCACAATTTAGGTTGGATGTGTAAGCTTGGGTGATTCTCCATTCTGCATTTCACAAATAGCATATTATAATATGATCCAATTTTTCTTTACCTTAAAAGCTTCTTTGTTGCATTCTGTGCTGCTGCTTTTTGCATCCCAAGGAGAGACAGTAGAAGTCATTTATATGCAAAGTGCCTCATATATTGTATATACTAATTATATAATAAGGAGTAATAATGAAAATTTTCTAGCATGTTTAGGCCATTTAAGTATGCAGTGAAATTAATTTTACAGTTAACTGTCTTATTCCCACTTTGTTCATAAAGAACCTTATCCCACCCATAGAAAATATTAAATTAACTATCTACTGATAAATGCATTGAATATTATGTATATTATGAATAAAAGAACAAAAATACATTGGATACATTTGCATTTTATTGTAAATTGGGGAAAACTGATGAGGCTGTATTATGGAAGAGAACAATATGTGATCACATAATTAGAAAATTGCCATAATACTAATGCTCAGCGGTGTCCAGGTGTGGTTTTATGAGCAGCCTGAACCATGAGGCTTTGAGGGTGTAACTTTACTGTCTTTTTAACATTGTTTTTGCAGGGCATGTGTGTGTAAATTATATAATAGCAATTCCTCAGATATTGTATTCCTATAATGTTCCTTCTAGCTGTATGAGCACATGGGGAAGCTACTGTATGACAGATGACAGTAATTTTTCATATGGGACAGTTCCCCTCGATGTGATGGATGCAGAGAGAGCAACCATGCTCTCTGGAGAACACCAGGGAGCAGTGGCAAATGCTCCAGTGTGCATGGTAATCAAGGCAGAGCGTGGCTCTTGATTAGGCTGTGAGATTGCACTGCTAAGATGAGGGATCTGAATGAAAAACTCTTACCAAAGCCCTTTGCACTGGTATGCAAGTGTGTATTGTAAAATCTAATTTCCTTAAAATGCTCTAAGCAAAATTGATCCAAAATGATTCTGGCATATGTTGAACTCACTCTGTGATGCTTTTCTTCATAAACTCCTGTGAGGAATAGATTGTGAAATGTTTTATGTAAGGTATAGATAATTTCAGACTTTATTTTAAAGTCTAAGGGCAAAACGTAATTTGTGAGTGTTTTGCCAGGTTTGGTTTGTGCTGGATAAAATGAAGTTTAAGCAATTCTACCTGAAACAAGCTGTTTCTAATTTCTACATCAGTGAATGGCTGTACCTTGCTCTGCATTTGTTCACTCCAGAGTTGTCTGAATCTGGAGGCATCACCACCTTTGTGAGAAATTGTCAGCATCTGTGTGTGTGCTGGGAGTGTGCTGGGAACAGGAAGGCTAAAGAAGGGGAAGAAAATTGCTTTCAAATTTTATAAAGCTAGTGTGAGTGCCAATTTTTTTTCATTTCTTTGGAGTGTGGTCTTCCTCCTGCTGAAAGAAGTACCTCTACCTCTGAATGCTCTGGTCTTCATGTTGGCCTTTTCCCTATGTGGTGATGTTTTTTAGCTGTGTAATACTAGCAAAGCACCTTTCCACTGCAGCCAGTGTACACAGTCAGAACTCTGGGAATCAGTAAATTGAAGTAGGAATGTATCTGTGCAAGACAAAAGCTGCAATCTCTCTTGGCATATACAAAATATGGGGAAAATAGTGCATTTGTGAGCATCACGGGATGTGTCTTTTGGAAAAACCCAAACAAGTGTTTGGGTGCTGCAGACAGAGTTGCTGGAGGGAGCCATGGTCAGAGCAGCAGTGTGATGGGAGGCACAGGCAGTCTCAGCTGGACCTTGTCCCTCAGCCCATGGGCTGTGTGCCTGTCTCCTGCCATGGCTGCAGTGCTCTGGGGACGGCAGGCACTGCTGCTGGCCAGCAGAGCAGGGGCACAGGTTCAGCAAGAGGTGCTGGCAGAGAAGCCAAGGGCTCCATTCCCATTTCGTAGCCAGGAGCAGATTTTTATTTTGCTAAGTATCAGGCAGCCAGTGCTGGTTTGGGTTGTGAAATTGAACTGCAAGGTTCCCTGGAGGGCTGCAGGAGCAGCCTCTGAAGTGCAGTCCCTGTGCTTGGCTGTCACCATCAGGGATGTGGTTTCAGTTTGTGCTGAACACATACAGCAAATGAATCAACACTGAATTTGTTCTGTGACCATGTGCACACCTACATGGTGTAGTGTTGATTGAGAAGGGATTGTTGTGTGCTTTAAACCAGATCCTTGGGAGCACATTGTGGGGACAGAGATGGACCAACACTGGGGGTTCTTTAGGAATGGAGGGGTTGAACAGCTGCTGGAGAGGCAGCAGTGTGTCCAGACAGCTGGCAGAAGTGGGAGCTCAGCCACTGTGGGAAGTGGAACAAGAGCCATACAGGAAATTAGGAGCATGAGCACCTGCAGGCCTCTGTAGGCTGCCTGCATTCATGGCAGGGGTGCAGTGGGGTGAGACTATTTACCAGCAGAGTGTCTAGAGGAAGCTGTTCTTGGTCCTCTTCTGTTTGTGTAACTCCCAACACTTGTTAGTTTGGGGTAATCATTGTTCTCACCTGCTCTTACTTGGGGTTTGTGTAATTATTAATGTTTATTATTCATTAAAAAATTGCATCAATATATCTGGTTTTGCCTCACACTTTTTGAAGAGTACTAATGCTTTGGCAATAAAAGTCATGAAATTTAACTGAAGACAGGGAGAAGTGTGACCTTAACTGATAGACCTGAATATCAGAGGCTCATAAAAATGCATTGCTATGGAGACAGACTTTTATCTTACAAATTACTTTAGGAGTAAAGGAATAACTCTAAACATTGAAATCCTTTTCAAAATTCTCTGTGGATTTTGAGATAAATATGTTTAGCACATTTAACAGAGCAGGAGATGAGCCTTCAATGTGCAAAGAAATGAAGAGATGCTGGCAGAAAGCACAAAGTCTAACGTCTGAACAGACTGGCCATACTGTTTACCCTTGGATTTGGTATTAAAATGCATTGCATCAACTCTGTTCCCTGCTTACTGTCCCAGCAGGGCAGTCATGCTATTAATCAAGATGCTGGTTAAACAATATTGTTCAGCAGAGTTCTTTTATCTCAGGTTCATAACACTGGCTTTACATACAACCTGTATGCATTACATCATGTGAAAGCTGTATGAATCAACACTAATGTGATTCTGTTGTTGGTTTTAATTTTTGCAGATGCAGATTTACTTCTACAATCCTGATGACTTTGACAGTTTTGGAACAGCAGTTCTAGAAAACAGGGTGGTAGGAGCCATGGCTGTGTTTTTTCAAGTAAGTTAAAACAAAGGCTATATCCATAAACCAAAGTGTTCACCAAGTACTATTTAATTCATTGAATTGTTTCAAGCTTAATGGATGCATCTGTTTTCTTGTTCCCACCTGTCTAAGTGAAAGATATTTCATATTGTCTATGTGTGATTTAAAATGTAAATAAGTATATTTAAAAACATAATGAAAAATTTTGCCTGAATTCTTCTGACTTTATAGCTACTTTACAGATGCAGATTGGAGAACACATTTATCATGGAACTTCCTTTGCTGCTGAAGCACATTGCTGCAGTCCCTGGAATACTAACAAACCAACACCAACTGGTTTTGTTTAAGGAAAACTTAAAATTCAAATGTAGCTTGAGAAAAAATTAATCAATACGTTTCATCAATCTTATCTGTAGCAGCTTCTTCTAAATTGTCATAGTAACAAGTTCTTGAACAGACCAGGTTTTGGAATGAGTGAATTTATGCATCCACTTGTTTGAAATGCATCCTGAGAGATGCAGATCTGGGGCTGTGGGGTGAGCTCATTTGTGGTTCCATGTGCTCCAAACCTGCGGCGTGGGGCAGGGGCCACGTGGGAGTGGCACCCGTGGCACTCAGCAGTGTCAGCTCTTGTCACCTCACACCAGGAATGGGGTCTTGCCTTTCTGCCTCGAGGGGGGATTGAAGAGAGGGAGCTGGAGCCACTCCACACCACCAGGCTGTCACAGGCAGAGAAGTAGCTAATGAAGATTTGAAATGTCTTGAGGTGTTGCTTTTTCAGAGGAGAGGAAAGGAGGGAGGGAAGAGCAAGGGAAATGCTGATCCTTTGTGAGGTTTCACACTAGTTTTTATGGAGGAAGAAAGTGATCTTGCTGTTATCTTTGTGAAGCCAGATAAAAAGGAATATGCAAGTACCCATATGTAAATACCTCCCTTTTTCTTATGATGTTAGAGTGACAAGCCTGACTCTGCTGCTCAAATTAAGTAAGGTTGTCTTTTTGCATGTCACTGATTTTGATCAAATGCTTTGATAAGGAGAAAAGGAAAGATCCTTGTATTGCATAAATTGCTGTAACTCTGCTGACATCAGGATAGTGGAAGGAGGCATGTTAAATTCATCACTGTTGGATTCTGAGCACTTCTGTGGTATTTCATATTAGGGCAAAGTTGGTGGAGCTGTGATAATTTACAGTGGCACGACATGATGATGATTCCTCTGACTTCTTAGTCTCAGTGTACCACGGGAAGCTTTGGGCAGGTTGGATTTGGCCACATGGGACAGAAGTTTTGAAGCAGAACAGCCAAAGGCTGTTTCATGCCACAGTGCAGCATTGTAGGTTTGGTGTGTGTGCTGTCAGGAGTGTGGGTTTGTGCCATGGTGTGCACTGCGTGTTGTGGCATCATCTGGCTGGAATTTAACTGCTACATTACCCTGCTGGGCTTCACATCAGCCATGTGAGGCACTGCCCCATGTCACAGCACTTCCCAGCCTGTATGTGACATGTATTCCCTAAATCCCTTTTTTTTAACAGGCTCTTAAAATTGTGGTGGGACTGTGTTTGGTATTCCCCACCTGCAAAGCTGAATGCTGCACTTACTGCAAGTCTCTCTTTGCACAGTTCCAAGGGAGCCATTTAAATAACTTAAAATAGTGTGTTATGCCGTTAAAAAGCCCATCTTTGATTGTCAGAGACCTCAGGCTTTTCCAGCCCCCAGCTGAGTGTTGTAGTCCCCTCAGGGTAGCAGAAATCTACACTTTCATCATTTCCAGCCCGGCTGGCTGCAGGACACGAGGCTGTGAAGTCTGGATGGTGGAGCAGCTGGGCTCCTCTGTTCTGGGAGCTGTGAAATCTAAGGCCAGTACTGATGAACACTCTCAGATCTTTCCCAGAGTGTGAGGTCAAGGGAATTCTTTGGCAAACAGGGATGACCCATTTTGCAGCTGCAAGGAAATGGTTGGCAAGTTTTTGGCATATTTTCCTTTTCCTTTGGGTTGAAATGAGAAATCAGTGCTGTGTTGTTTAACTTGTGAGTGTACCAGGTTTTCTTTCTGGGCAGCTTTTCTCCAAAACAGAGAACAGTTGAGGAAGGCTGGTAAAGCCCAGATTCCCCAGTCTAGAGGGGCAGGTACTGAATTCTGGCAATTATAAATATTCCTTAGGGACACCAGTGTGACAGCTGCTATTTTGGCCATCATGAGGATTTTCCAGAACTAGTCCCATAGGGCTTGAATTGTTGCACATAGGGTTAACACAGGGTTATTCATGGATGCTGGTAATCCTTTGTAGGTCCCTACTGTTTTTGACCAAGGTGCTGTTTTAGCCCCCTCAGCCGTGTATGATGTGCTGGGCTATTTGATCTATGAGTTGGGAAAACCTTTGTGTTCAGAAATACTTGGTGCTCCCTGAGCCTTGCTCCCCAGGACTCCATGCAGATAAACTTGCCATGGCTAGTATTTCATGCAGCTAATTTAAAGCTGTCTTTTAAAATGGATTCCTAGTGACTTTTAAATGAAATGTCCTTAAGATAGCCATGGTCACATTTTGATTGGCACCTTGGGTTGTTGAAGTACTGCAGCTTTCTACTTTCCTGACCTTTGGTCCCATCTTGAACTCATTTACCTAGAACACAGCTTCTAAAAATTATAGCAAGAGAGGTCATACTGTTTTATACAAATGCATTAGAAAACTGTATCATGCATGCTTTGCTATGTAAATACTTTAGCATAAATTATTGGATATGTTTGCCAGTAAGACTTGGATTTTTGCTAATGTGGTAATGGTGTTGGAGTGAATGTGCACAACACTGGCTGAGTTTATAGTCTGGCAGGTGTTTTTTGTTTGACTGATGTTCATAAATGTTCCTTTGAAAATCAGGTTCTCCAGTGAGTGAACATTATACTGAACTATATAATTATTGGTGAAACATTAAATAATTAAGTACCCTCTTTCTTCCTTTTTAAATAATTTAACTTGGACTATATAAGAATTTTCCTTATTGAATTCATTATTTCAGGGGCAATTTCCAGGTAAAGTACATTGGTTCTGAACTTGGATAATTGAAGCACTTGGAATTTCGTTGTAATTAAAGCTGTGCTCTTCTCATTACTTTCATTTTAAGCTCTGTTGATAAATACTATTTCTGTTTGTGTGCTGCAGGTTAGTTGATCTGACACAAAAAAATTTACCAGACTAGGGAACAATTCTTGCAAATAGAAACTGCTCTAACTGCTCATCTCTGTATCTCATGGATAGACACTGAGAGGGTCTCACACAAAATAGCCCTGTGAGAACTATAGCAGCTATTGTCAATTTGCAGATGAGATGAGCAGGCCTGAAATCTCTACAGGATTTTCTTTGTTGTTAAAAGAGAATTCACTTGTTGTTTTAGCAAAAATCAAAATCCCCTGGAGACCAAGGAGAGAATGCCATGACAAATGAGACATTGCCTTGGCACAGGTTTCAGGAGAACACATCATGGCCATTCCTTTCAGTGTTGCAGTGATTTGGTGTTTCTCAGAGTGGATGCTCAGCCTGGCAAGCCCATCACCTGCTGCTGCCAGCACCCTCTTGGCTGGCAGGAAAGGCCCCTGGGTTTGCAGGAAGGGCAGTGATGGACCCGGCCGAGGGGCTGTGTTTGTGGGAATCCCAAATGAGCCTCTGGCTGGACTGGCACCCAGCAGCTGCTGGAGCACAGGCAGCAGGTGCCAGTCCAGCCAGGCACCTCAGGCTTGGTTTAAATGATCCTGACTTGGGTAGTTGGTGTGCGTGTTGAATTTCAGCCCACGTAAGATTCAGCTTGTAGTTAACGATGTTCTGGCTCTGGGCCTTGGTTAATTGTCAGGCTGAGCTAGCTTTGAAGCAAACCAGGAGTGGAAGGCAAGGCCCAGGTCTCTCATGGTTCCTGAGTCATCTGTTCATCATACATGCAATACATATTTATAAGCCACATTTAAAATGAGTAGTAACTTGGATTAAATGCATTCAGACATATTGCACAGCTCTGTTTTAACCATCTAACAATATAATTCATTGCATACTTCGCTACTTGCTTTATTAAAGCCAAACTTGAAAGTGTTCAAAACAAACATATTGCTTTTGCATTTGAAATATTCATCTTTTAGTCCTGCAGTAGATTCATTATGGCAGAGAATACTTCATTCCTTGATTACTGCTGTGAAAAGGCACAATACTGATTCCCTAAGCACTCATCAAATATTCGATAGCTCAGAAATTCAGGAGGAGGTGATGGAATTCTTGTTCCTACTGGGAGGGCATATAAATCTATTTTATATTTGCAGAGAAAACCATCAGTGATTAGTTACTGTGTCTCAGGTACTCAAACAAATCATCTCTAAAGAAATTAAGTAAAAATGAATTTTAAAATAACTTTTAGCAATGCTTTCATCATTAAAATTAGCTCCATAATGATGAGTGATGTTGATACCTCGATCACTCAAGAGCTTCAGCAGTGCAGAGCTGGATTTTTGAAGGTAATTAGGTACTTGGCAGCAAATGTGCAGCTAGCAGTATTTTTTAAAGTACATGGGATACATGTCTTAAGCTGAGATGCCTTCCAATGCTGACATGTCTTTGTAAGTTTTTTGAAAAAACTACTCTGTAGCCCTTTTAACTTTAAGATCTATGTGTGTATTATTTGCATATAAATGTCTTTCTATTTACTACTCATATATCCAGAGATTTGTTCTTCAGTAAAATGCATGTTTGTGGCCTTGCATTTTGTGAGGTTTTTTTGGTGGTAATTCTTGGTCTGCTTCATCAATATGATCAATCACTCACTTTTCACAGGGGTCTAAATGAGCTGAACACAGAATAAATTGGTGGAACAACATCAAAGCTATTGAATATTTGCCAAAAATATGCTTTTTAAATGTACATTTCTCAAACAACAGAATTCAGCTTTGAACTTCCCTTGGAAGCCTTTTTGTTCCCTGTTCTTCCCTTTCATTAATTGTTTCATGTATTTGCCGCCATAACAAAATAGATTCAGTAAATAAGTGATTTAAATACTGTGGCTGTTGAGAAAACCACATCCAGTGGGAGACAGGGTCCCATGTCCCCGTCTCAGTTCCTGGAAATTCCCTGATTCTTCCTTGCCCTTATTCTAATGCTTCTTAAAGACTGAGCAAAATGAGTTTGATTTTGACAAAGAGAATGGAGAGGGAGGTGTGCACCTCTCTTGGAACATTATATCCACCTACATGAAGCTCAATCAGTACTCCAGTGTTTAGGCAATATCTTAAAGGTGATTTTCAATAGTGAAAATAACACATGGCATCATTAACATGCAGAGTATCATCCAGAGTCATTGAGAGACTTTTCATTTATTTTAATAGACTTCAGATAGATTTAAAGAACTCAAAATTGAATTACAGTATTAATTTTTTTACATTTACATTAGAACCCATGGGGTTTTATTAATAGTAGCTCATGAATATTAAAACTTTTATTATTGATTAGCAGTGTTATTTAGTATTAGTACAGGTATATTTTTATTACCTTCATTCCATGAAGATATGTACAGCTGCTTATTCAGTAGCTTCATACCAATAAATCTCCATTTAAATGAAGACAAGCAAAACAATTTGAAATGTATTCTTCTTTCCTGAGTCCAATTTCACAGCATTTTGAAATGTTGCAGTGGTTTGAAAACATTAGTTGCTGCTAATAAAAGCAGTACTAGGGCCTTTAAGTGGTTGAAAAATAGTACAGAGGTCCAAAGTATCTACCCTGAGACATAAAGGCTCAGCCTGAGTGGGCAGATGTGGCCACTGCAGCTCTGAGAGTACATTTTTCTGAGAAACACCTTGTAAAATGCCACGGGCTATAGTGACATATGAAGCATCTCTGGAGCAGAAAAGGATTCTCCTAATTTTCCAGCAAATAGGGGAGATAAAATTGTCAAAAGTGATTTTGCATCATGGAGAATGTAAATGCAAAATTTTAGAAGTTTCTACATTTGAGTAGAGTTCAGTTTGTCAGTGCACAAACATGCCTCCAGAGGTGGTTTTTTTAGCCAAAACATGCAAGTTTGTGTGCCTAATAACAAGTGCTCATGCTGATCAAACAACTTCCTCTGAAACCGTTTTGATTTGTGGAGGGTTTAGGTAGAAGATAAAAGCTCACGGAAATCCTTTCTATAAAAATCTATTCTACCCTTTCCATTAAAGAAAACAAAAATATTTTTTTTAAGTAAACCCAAAATTCTGATTTTTATTTCAACTTATGTTGAAAGTTTCTTAAGGAAATATGAATATTTTTTGAATATTTTTATAAAATATTATATAAATAT